>CP142135.1:32947500-33305000 GCA_036013995.1 Theobroma grandiflorum
CTCAAAAGAAAAAAGAACCAACAAGCATTCTTGATTTTTGTCAAGATGCAGCGTAGAGTATCACAGTTCAAAAACTGATGGGATACGTTGTACTGGGCCTTAACTAGTTGGAGATAGCGTATAGTGAAAGCAAAATCATTCTTCGTTTGAAATCAGAGAGCTTTTCATGGTGTCAAACAACAGCAAGAAGACCACTTGCTTTTATAAAAGTCATTAAAAAAAAATAAAATGAAAGTGAAAGAAAAGGGCACAGTTTCTTCAAAACTCATCAACCGTGCTGCTACCTCTTATAAAAGGCCAATTCTCATTTTGACTGACAATTTAAGAACATCAAGTTTTCCCATTGTGCAAACCAATCTAAAAATGGCCACTTTTTCCATATACCTTGTCTTCACCTTTAATTTCATTATCTTCTCAAACTTCTGCAATACTGTTTATGGCATCTTCTGTGAGGAAACCACCGAGGCAATAACAATAAAGCGTGTAGAAAAAACATCCCACCTCCACTTCTACTTCCATGATGTCATTAGTGGGAAACAACCTAGTGTTGTGAAAATTGCAGGACCACCAAACAGCACCGGGTATGGATTTGGAGCCACTATGATCATGGATGATGCATTGACAGAAGGGCCTGAAATCAGCTCAAAGCTGGTTGGAAGAGCTCAAGGGATGTATGCCATTGCCGCGCAAGAAGAGTTGTCATTGCTAATGGTTATGAATTTCGCATTCATTGAAGGAACTTACAATGGCAGCAGCGTCAGCATCCTTGGGAGGAATTCTGTTCTCAATGATATAAGGGAAATGCCAATTGTTGGAGGTAGTGGTGTGTTTAGACTTGCTCGTGGCTACGCATTGGCCCATACAATTCGGCTTGATTACAAAACTGGAGATGCCACTGTTGAGTACCATGTCTATGTATCACATTATTGAGTTTCATATTGAGCTAGAGTGACATGGCATCTGCCATGAGCAGCCATGTCACAAATGTAGCTGTAGCTGTAGCTTGGTTTTCTTTTTTTGGGCTTATGTTTTTTTTTTTGCTTCACATGTCTTTTGCAGCAGTCAATATTTTTAGCTTTAAGTTATGGAACATTGATTACTTTATACAATCAGAAATGGTTATCTTATCTCTTACCCTTTTCACTTTTCTTGCTTCTGATGATTAAGCCATAAATCAAAATTCATCATGGAAAAGAGGTCATTAGATCAAATGGTGACTGCCAAAAGCCAGGCAACCTAAAGGGGACAGCAACTGGGCTTCACAAACTATTCTATGCGCTCTGTTGTGGGCTAAGGCTACATTGCTCAGTTGGATCTGATAGCAGCCCAAGCTTCAATCATGGGTTGGGTAACTTGGATTGTTGGGGAGAAGCATATTACTTTGGGTCAGTTGGGCTATTGAAGAATGATTTATGTTTAAATAATTTTCCTTACTCAAACAAGGAAAATTTTGATGCATTTTTACAATTATTACAATTGATTAATAATAGCAATTATTTTTGTTTTGGTCGGTTATGAAAATTCTTTTGGTAATGGTAGTATTAGCATTGCAAAGTAATAGTAGGGAGTAAAATCAATGTAAATTACAATCTCGAATAATAAGAATAAATTTAAATACGTATTTTATTAAATAATCGATAGTTTAACTTATTTTCATTTGTTAAAATAATTTATACAACTTAAAAATCATACTTTCTATTACTAATCCTTAGAACAAAATGGCCATGAATTTTAGGGACCATTCACCATGCTATAACAGCAAAAGCAAGTTTGTGCGGCCAACATGGAAATGTCGGGTGGAAAGTAAAGGGAAGCTGTGATTACCTATTGGCAGGAAAGCTGTGAGGCCTTTGTTTGTGAAGGAAGCAAGCATGCTTTGAAAAGGCTTGGTAGATATACACCGAGCACAGGGCACTCACTGATCTGCCATTATGACTACATCTAAGATCAATGAATTCTCTTTTCAGAAAGAGAAGGTAGAAAAGCATATGCAGTCCTAAAGTTTACAACTAATGAAAACTTTGAATCCAAGGCCCTGCAGCATTAAACTATATATTCCAAGCTAGTATTTTATGACTTAGATATCACTATCAGTTAACTAAGATTATATCTGAAATAACGCTGCCACACGAACAAATGATTGATTAATTAACATCAAGTGCATTTTATATTCTTTTTTATCCCATATTTTGTTCTTAATTACTATGCTTCTTTTTGTGTTTTATTTGCTCAAGCCATCATGTAGTGATGGTATGATTAAGCTGATCTGCTCACAGTTTTGTGTGAGAGCTTTCTTTATGTTCGCTACTTATACCATTCAGGCCAGAAGTGGTGTTTCACATGGCCAACAGTCTTTTATTGAATTAAGTATTGCATGCTTCTATGGTCGCCATAATCATGAAAACTCTTTTTTGGCATTTCTTCCTCCCAGAGTCATGAAAAATTAAGCAATCATTTCTTCAAAAAAACAATATGCTACATTTTCATTACCCTATAAATACCCTCTATGGCAAGCTGACCATTGCAGTTGAAACCTGAACCTCGAATGGCTTCCTTTGCATCTCAAACTCACTTCATCTTGTTCTTCACCCTCTTCTCAACTTTCTTCATTACAATTAATGGAGAGTTCTCGAGGCAATCCCCTATAACATCCACAAATCGCATGGCGAAAATGACTTGTCTCCACTTTTACTTCCATGACATCGTAGATGGAAAAAACCCTACAGCCATGAAAATCATTAGGCCACCAAACAATTCAGTTGTTTCATTTGGTACTACTTTAATAGTAGATGATCCATTGACAGAAAGTCCTGAGCCTAATTCGAAACTTGTGGGAAGGGCGCAGGGGATTTACGCGTTGGCTTCGCAACATGATGTAGGCTTGCTTATGGTCATGAATTTCGCTTTCTCTGAGGGAATTTACAATGGAAGTGCACTTAGCATTCTTGGCCAGAATGCAATTTTTCACACGGTCAGGGAAATGCCAATAGTCGGAGGTAGTGGACTTTTCCGCTTTGCTCGTGGTTATGCTTTGGCCAAGACAGTTTGGTTTAATCAGAATGGAGATGCTGTAGTTGAATACAATGTGTCTGTTGTGCACTACTGAACAAGTGCTGTGCTTGCTTGGAATTGAACAAACTTTTGTTTTTCTTGCTTTCATCATGTCTACTTGCTTTAGAGTGTTTCTCCTATAGCCTAAAAAGAGAATGTGATTTTCTGGTTTTCTACTTCCTAAGAAATCTATTGTAGGTTTCCAGGAAAATGGATGGCTTTCAGAATTTCTACTATAGATGCTAGAGCTGTTATCTGATTTGTCAATTGACTTGTTAAGTCCCCAGGACATGTTACAACCATAGACCTTTAAGGAAATTTTCTGTCAACATGATAACTGAATGAAGCAAAGTTGCATTCCTAGAGAGTAAATTAAAGAATTCAAGATGTGAAGTACCTGTCCGGGAGAGGCAGGTATTGAGGCATTACTTAGAAACACCAATGTGGAGACAATAATGACGTTTTCCAAGTCCGTAGGCATCGGATACTCAAAACTTAACAGAGATATTAGTGATAAAGGAAGCATTTTTAATGTTCTCAGATTCAAGATGGGAAAGCTCCCACATACTTATAGTGGAAAGTGATTCCACCAATGCTGTAAAGTGGTCCAATTCACCAGAGACAGCCCCGTGGAGAATCAAAATATGGGTACTTCATATTGAAATGCTAAAGAAACGAGTTAAAGAATGGGAAGTCAAACACACTTTTCGGGAGGCAAACTGACAAGCTGATACCCTTGCGAAATCTAATATTGGCAGAGAGGAGGACCTTATCAATGTATGGGACGATGTTACTAGAGTTAGAGCTGCAAATGCAGAAGACCCAAGCAACAGAGCTTTTTCCCATACTGATTAGGAAGTCTGGATCAGGTTCACTCTGTCCTCATTGCACAGGAAATATTGACACAAGGTAGTTGTGGTGTTTGTGGAACAGTTGTCGTGTACTTCATGGGAGGTTTACTTTCTTAACTGTCTCGATGTCATGGTAGAAATTAGGGACTGAGGTGAATTTGTGTAGGATGTATAGGGTTAGCATGTTATGGAACTCCTGAGATGGCCTAAGGGCATTGCGGGAGATTTTGTGTTGGCATATCCCTATTAACTTTTGTAAGGGGTGTAGCATTGCAAAATCCTTGTAAAAAGGTGAACGGTGGTTCCCTATTATGATTAATGCATTATGAAATTAAAAAAAAAAGTACATATAAATCAAAGTGGAAAGGTTTGAGCTCTTGAACAGATCAGAAAAAGCTATGGGAAAGCTTATTCAAAAGGAATTTTCCATCATTGATGAACAGAAAAGTTATTAGATATGAAGTGACTCAAAAGTCTCCCAGAAATTTTTCTGCAAATAAGAGTTCCAAAACAAGCATGGACTACATGGTGGCAGCCTGAGGAAATGAATCAGATATGTTTAAATTTTTAGAAGTAAATACAGAATGAATAGTCTTATACATTGAAACTAATAAACTAGCAAACAGAAAAAGAGAAACCTGGGAATCAAGGAGAAATTTGCTAGAACTTTTCATTGGAAACACTATGATATTTCAGAGGAAGAAAATATTCTTTACAGGGAGAAGAACACGAAAAAAGGAGGAAACAAGCACACACAAAGTGGGTAACAACTTAATCGTACCGCCTAAACGCCCAGGCTGACATTGAATATAGGGGTCTTTCTTGCCAGCACATAACCAAACACCCATTCTCTTCTTTGATCTTATAACCATCATAGTTATTGCTCTGCAACAACCTTCCTGCCTGCAACATGCCATGGTAGCTTAAAGGCACCCTTCCAAAGCCCGCCAACTCAAGTCTCAGAATCCATTTCTCAAGCTTCTCATGTCTCTCCTTTCTCTCAGGACCCTCACATGCTATAATATTCTTAATTTCCTGTCCCAAAAGCATCTTCTCAACCTTTTGTCGCTCTAGTGGTGCTCTTGATACTGTAGACTCTAAGCAATCGAAGAGCGCAGCGTAGAAATTCAATGCTTCCATTACCCTCTCCATTAAAGTAGGGCCATTATGGTTGGACTCCTGCTCGGTTACTACAATAAGTTTTGGTGACTGTGCCCGAAGAGCGGTTAGAAAGCTCCCCAACTTTGGTGCTGGAGCTAGGGACAGCGGGGATGATGGTGATGGTGATGCTAAGTCCGAAGAACTTGGGCTATATATATGGACTGGTTCTTTCTCAAGCCACTCTCCTAAAGTACGATGGTTCATCTGCAAGACTCTATGCGGTCGACTACTATTGAGGTTCTTAGACACTGATGGTGAGTTAATGTTCCTTCTAAGCATCTCATCATCAGTAGCCAGGAGGGAATGAAGCTGAAGCACAGAACTGACCGCAAGAGCTTCTCCAGTCTTGACACGCAAACTTTCTAGATCAAGATTCTCTAACTTGCAAACTATTTGGTTAAACTGAAATGGGATGTCCAATTTTTCAGCTTCGTCTGTCAACCGATGGGCCATTTGCTCTAACACCTCTCTCTGTTCATGAATGCCTGTAATTCTCAGATGGGGTGGCCCTTCTGGCCTTGCACTAAATGTCTGAAAAAGATTGATCCACTGTGCGGGCTCAGAGGAATTGAGATCTATGATATGAACCATCTTCTCGCCCTCCATAGCTTCTACAATGGCCTGATTTGTGATAACGTATGCAAGCTTTAAGAAGGGGCATAGCTCGAAGAACAATTTTTGAACAAGAATTTCCTCTGACACTGATGATATTTTTGTGAAATTAAGTGCTTTGTGAAGACCAGGCCATGCTTTGAGCATCCTGTCAGCAAGTGCCTCGGTGAAGTAAGCAGCAATTCTTTGCATGGTGTCTCCATCAGGAGAGGCCAAGTGTGATATTTGCTCTAGGCCAATATTGGCATTCTCAAGACTGCCGGCAGCTACATGGTTAGCACATTGAACAAGAAGATGGATCAGACATAAACCCCTCTCCTCAGATTTGAGCTCCCGGAGCCACGGGAATCGGGAACCTAAACCAGGAGACAGTGACATCCAGGCGAGGAACGGAAGTGGTGGTGAAGTCACAGACGATGGTCCCTCTTGGATCATTCCTGCCATTAACAGTCAGAGCAAGCTAAGGCCCCCTGAAATATAAAATTCCTGCATATTGTTCAGTGAACAGCTGATGTCTAAACAATTTGATGCAAAATCAGTCTAAATGTTATAATTAAATAGTTCAAAAAGCAAAAAGCATTACTTGAAAGCAATTTGAAAGAAACAGACGAAAGCAAAAACAAGGCTCTGTTTTTAAATTTTTCCCGTTTTGGCTGTACAGATATTAGCTGAGTGGAACACAGCCACCCACCCCTCCCCCCTGCTTTCTTGGTCCTGTAAAGTTTTAGTTTGAAACTTAAAAGCTCCAGTTTTATTGTATCTCAATGTTTTCACAGCTAAACAAAGAAACTGAAGGCAAATTCACGTTCATCTTTATACAAAAATCATAAAATAAGCCCAAACGCTATACTTGTCAATGAGAGATTGTTAAAAGTTTTCCATCCGTTTCCCAGGTGTTCTCAGCAATCGAAATAGAGACTGAAGCAAACTTCCAATACAAAAGCAGAGGAAAGCTCATTTTTTCATTAAAAAAGAATCTCTACCGAGTAAGAGAATTGTTCAAACCAATCAACAGAGATCATGCAACAGAGACAGGGAATTACCAGTAAAAGTAGAGCTAAAATTCTCCAGAGGAAAACAGATCAAACAGAGCAATAAATTAAAATTCCCAACTGGGTTTTGAAATTCATCAAAGTCCCAGAAGACTCCTTAAGAAAATTGGAAAAACTTGGTAACTCAAATCTCTTTTTCCATCAGAGTGGTTTCATCACTAAAAGCAGGTTTGGTTTGGTGGTCTAAGGTTTTGTTGGAAAGTGAGTCAATTGGAATTAAAGCTCTTGTCTTGAAGGACTTTTCCATGGCTGCTTTGGCAACAATACAAGAGGTTGTTTTTGTCCTCATTGTTTTGTTTGTCTTTCGGAGGGTTCAGAAGAACATGGAATTTCTTGAAATACATAGAGAGCATAGAGACCGAGCCCTCTCTGACTCTGCCTCTCTCTCTCTCCATCCATTTTTCCTCTCTCCACCAATGTTCTTGTTACTGTCTATCTATTACTGCTTCTCTTACAAGCATCCTAGACTTAAAGGAACCTGCCTTTGTTCCGTTCTCTCACTAAGTTTGATTTGTTTTTGTCAGTATGTGAAGTGGATGGGAATAAGAGCTGGCCAAAATTGGTATTATGCTCAAACACAACACAAAGCCAAACATGCCCTACCAAAACAAAACAACGCCCTTGCTTGTTGCCTAGTGGGTGATAGTGGGGATTGCAAGGGAAGCCTTTCCATGTGCCTCCAAATCAACTATTTGTTCTCTTTTCAAACGCAAAGACCATCCACTTGGGGGTTTCTTCTTACATTAGGACAAAGAGACATTCATGTTTTAAGAAAAGCCAAAAGTAGATAGAAGATTTAACTTTAGGAATGGTCTGGTCTTCGGGGTGTGTGAGAGAGAGTGTTTTGGTTTGGACTCTATTAGCCTCATTCCTTGTTTTCTACAAAAAACTGTTTTAGATTTGTTCTTTTAGACTGTAATGAAGATCCAAATTATGCCACATAATCATGGCTTAGTGATTTACCACATCATCTACTTGATTAGCTGAATCTTGTTAGTGGGCAAATGTGATGCCCACTTACCTCCATTTTCATTGTTATGTTTTGTTCTTATACCTTTTGTCCATTGTTTTATGGGCTTAGTTGTGGCGGTAGCGGTAGTGGCCAGCAATTTTATGTCTTTGCTCTTTTCAAGTTATGCATGCTCCAAATCAAGCACAAGAAAGTTGGTAAATCTTTTGAATCATTGTATTCTACAGTTTAATGATCTCACATCACTTTAAAGAAGGAAGACTTTTTTGTTCAACTTGTCACTAGATGCGATTGAGAGTGGATTATCATATGATTTGCTACAAGAAAACAAGCAAACCCAATGCCCATTTGTGCCAATAGAATGTCTTTAACCTTTAACTTCAGGTGGTGATTCGACTGACAGATGGGGTTTGGTAGCGTCTTCAGCTTCAATTTTAGCATATGCCCATGTATAAATGACAATTGGATGTATGTCTATGACTACTTGTTCATGCACCCTTTATTTAGTTTCATTTCCTCAAGAGAAAACAGGCCTGCAGAGAAATCTGAAGCATACAATCTGTGAATTTCGTAAACCAGACAACCTCTTAAAACTTTCTATCATGGAACAATATCAATGAAACATCAGATTTTCAGCATCATATAAACGTGTACACCATTAACATTTTGTCCAAGGATGTTAAAATACCAGAACAGATTAGCATGCTTTAACATGAAATACACATGTAAGATATTAACTAGAAAGTGGAGAAAACTCTCTAGGAAAAGGTATCCCACTTGCGTCTTTTTGTTTGTATTGTGCTAATTAATACATCTGATTATACTTTTGTTTTGTGTTGAAGAAAATTAAGGTGAATAGATCCCTCTAGCCCCCACCCTACCTCCACCATTGATCTCTAGAAGAAATGTAGAGAATGAGTCAGCTATTGCGTCTAACCTTCATCAGCCATATACAAGTAGACAGCTCCAAGAATATGCGATTAATTGTTTGCATTTTCAGCAATTAATCTTATATCTAGATTCTAGTGTTATCAATATGGTATAAACCATTCATTCTTGTTTCATTTTTCAGTAAATTTACTCAAGAAGTTTCTCCAATCTCAATCATTCATGCACAGCATAAAGGGCTATAATATTAGGTAATCATCAAAAGTTTCAAACCAAGTGAAGATGAGCTCATAGATTTGGACTTAATGAAGAGGTTTGGTACGACATGAACACAAAACTTCAAAGGAGGTTTATATTATTTTTCAAGGTGTGGTGTGTGGTTCACCTCTAATGGCACCAACCCTTTTCCCCTGATTGCTTGATCAACAGGCATTAACAAGATATTTCTGTTCACTTCTTCTCTCACATCTTCCCTCGTCTATTCTGGGTTTTGTTTTATGTCCTTATGGGAGTGGGAGAGAGGAGTGGTTAGGATCAAAACAAAGCACATCAAATCCAAAGTAGAAAAACATGGGAACGATGGGTTTTTCCTAGGGTCTAGATATTATCTTTTGAAATTGAAAAATGCTTATGTTCCTTACCTTGTTTCTTAATTCGAAAGAAAAGAAAAGAACAAAAGGTCAATTCGGGCATGAAAGATATCTCCTCCTTGTCTTAAAAGGCTAATCGATCGTTACAATGTTTGAGAGTGGGGATACTTTCAAGGGTTTTGACGTTTTTGTAATCTTGCAGCCAAAGCATCCCTTCAATGGTGCTTTCTTCGTTTACGTTAACCAAAAACCCCCCTAGAATTCAGCTCAACAGAGCTTATTTCATTGGATGGAGAGGTGAAAACAAAAACAGCGAGGACCCACGAGAGGCTTAACCAGGGAGCTTGGTTGCTTCTTCTAATATAGTTTAAATTTTGCATGCATTGCCCTTTCGACATGGGAAGTCTTGACAAAGAGAAAAAGGGGATGTGAAGGAGACAAAGCACCCATAATCAAAAATGATTCTAATGTTTTATTAATCATAGAACGTGTGGGGCTAAGTCACGGGGCTTGGAATTGTCGAAAAACAAGACAAGTTTGTTTTTTGTCTCCAACTCTAAGTTCCGAGATGCATTAGTCTTTAATGTTGGCGGCTTGGAATCGATAATGACTTGGCTAAAGAGAGAGAAACGAGGCGGATATGCTTTGCTGCTTGCATGTCTTCTCCTTATAAATAAATCATATGTTACATCTAGATTTGTTGATTAAGTTTTTATCAATTGAACTAATTGGATTAGTTGTTCAATCGATGAGGAAGTTAATTTTCGATTCATCCTATTAGTTCGATTGAATATGTGAATATACTTGATTCAATAATTAAAATATTGATTAGAAATAAAGATTATACCTAAACAGCATGATTAGTAGGAGGAATAGTTATTAAGACATAAATGACCTTACCCAAAGCGAATTGTTAAAGGCCTATGGAGTCCATCTAATCCCAACTCAAATGAGCTTGTAAGGCCTGTCCGAATCCATTCATGCCCAACGATAGTGGGATCGTGCAGCAAATTTTAGGACAAAGTAATGTGAGTTAACAGGCCAATGTTATTCAGGCTTAAATAAAATGAGGTTAAACGACCCAACCCAAGTGGAATTATCAGGCTTGCAAGGTCTATGAAAGGCCAAATTAGGGCATAAAGGATTTTCGTAGCCCATTAAGGAATGTCCAAGCACATGTAAAGTGGGCTTGTACGACCCATTAAGCGAATAATCTAATCAAATGATTTGTGCCCTTCTTTTAGGTACATCATGAAACCTAACTATTTTATTAAGTATTGATGAGGTGATGATTAACAGCATCTTGCCGATGTCTCCTAGGTTTGTAATGAAAAAAGCAAAATAAATTCTTATACAATGAAGATGAAACAGAGTTGATTCTATATAAATAGTTGTAATGCTGCTTGTTTTATTTGATTTTCCGGCACAAACGAGTCATAACAAATGCTTGTGGACGGAATAGGAGTGCATGCATGGACAGCAGTTTTGGACAAACCAAGTGGTTGACAATGCACGCAGAGGATATCCAATGGATCCCTTATGGTTCATTGCTGTCAAAAAGTACTAAAATGCAGTCATATATATATATATATAAACGTTAAGAGCTATGAGTTGAAAGTCTAGAAGAAAAGGATTGCAGGGAATCAATGAAACGAGTCAACTCGTTTATCTATATAAGAAGAACAAGGCGAAGGGACAACAAGAGTGACAGTTAATTGTAGCCTCTTTAGTATCAATGTAACGATGTTCTGTCAAGACACCAAATTGCCCAACATAGATTTCGCCTATACATATTCCAACAACGGTTCACTTTCATTTCAAACCTTAACATCTGCCGAAAGACCTGTTAAGTACTTCCCTTGATCTTGCCATCCGAATCTCTAATCCTCGAAATGACAGAAACAAAGCAAGAAAACTGAGATAAACATCAAGGCAAGACTTAACGACCCTTTTAATCCGCCTGCCTCAGGATCACAATTTCCATCATTTTCTGCCGATGGAAGAACCTGTAACTTATCGTGTATTCAACAAATTCTCCTTCCTTCTACTGATTTCTTTCCTTGCTTTTCCCTCTTCGTCTTCATTCGAGTTGCACCCTTTGGTCGCCAACTCAACTTTTCTTCACCGCAACTACACAGCAGTATCTGATTTTCGTGTGCTCAATAGAAGAACTTTGATTGAATGTCCTGATCCGAACCCTTATCTCCAAATCAATGTTACCAGCGATGCCGACCTCTCTGATGATGAGTTTGTCACAGTGAATGTTAGCGGAGTTATGGTTCCTTCTGAGGCTGATTGGGTTGCCATGATCTCACCTTCCTATTCTAAGTAAGATCTTCATACTGTTTAACAATCATGTTTTTTCTTCATGTCAATATCTTTGCATCGTTACTTGGTTTTGCCTTTTGTATGCAGTGTCACTACTTGTCTTGAAAGTGAGGCTTACTATATACAGACTGGTGACACAAGTACTCTTCCTCTCCTCTGCCATTATCCTGTTAAGGTAATTTGGCATTCATTTTTCAACAAATAATCCGAGTTGTGTGTAGCTTTCAACGTGTACTCATCAATCTTTTGATGTTAGTTACTCATTTTCCTTTCTTCTCATGGGAGCATATGAAAAAGTTCTAATATCCAGTAATCGAATTGCGCAGGCAAAGTATGCGAGCAGTGACCCGGACTATCTAAGTTGCAAGAAGCAAGAATGCCAGAAATATGGCGATGACGGAAAATGTGAGATCACAACTTGCAGTGGCTCCATAACTTTTCATGTCGTTAACATCAGAACTGACATCGAATTCGTGTTCTTTACCGGAGGATTCGGAACACCTTGTATTTTGACTAGGACTGACGTCCCTCTGAAATTTTCTAATCCGAATTCACCGTTGTATGGACATCTCTCAAGCATGGATTCCACTGGAACATCGGTATGCAAAGGGCCAATAAGTTTATTAGACTATATATTTAAAGCATTTGTGCTCTTTATGATGAACACATAAATCTTATAGTCGAAGATGCTTACAGATTTTTATACAAAAAAGTATCAGTCTCTTACTTGATGGAGAACGAATTGACCTCATGAAATACTACATGCCTTGTATCTTACAAGATGCAGAAAATACATTTTGTAGACAATTTGTTATACAGTGAGCCAGATGAACTTGCAAGAAGTGTCATTTGAACCTAGTAATTAAAATTTAAAGGCTATTAGGACGTGATCATGAGCAGTTTTGAGCTTGTTAAGGTTGAATTCGATTTTGTCATTATTTCTGCTTAGAATTCTGAGTGGTATTTTCTCTTCACTGGAGCTGCAGATGAGATTAACATGGGTTAGCGGGGATAAGGAACCTCAACAAGTTAAGTATGGAGATGGGAAATCACAGGCATCAGACGTTACAACATTTTCAGCACATGATATGTGCAGTGAGTTCCGGATTGGTGCTCTCTTCATGGGAGCCTCATTTGTTTAAACCATATTGGACATTTTTTCACTTAAATTTATGGTGTTGATTTTGAAATGGATAGGTTCTGTTGTCGTACCAAGTCCAGCCAAGGATTTTGGATGGCATGACCCTGGTTACATTCACACGGCAGTGATGACAGGACTGCAGCCTTCAAGCACATTCAACTACAAATATGGCAGGTATAGCAGGGACTTGATCTAAAGCTACCTAAATTAATAATTTCTCTCAATTTTTTTTTGTCACCGAAAGCTGATAATGGTCTTTGCTGTTGCTTTGCCCTATATTCACGAAAGAAATGTACAATATTCTGTGATTCAGTGATTCAGTTGGATGGAGTGACCAAATTCAATTCCGGACACCACCAGCAGGAGGATCAGATGAACTCAAATTTCTTGTATTTGGTGATATGGGAAAGGCTCCACTTGATGATTCTGCTGAGCACTACATTCAGGTACAGTCGTAGATGTGCAAGTTCGCAGTGCAATGTGATTACTGCTACTGAAAACTGTTTCTGGTCATTGGTCAACAATAGTAAAGGAGAGATCTAAAACTTTCTGGTACTACCAATTCAGAAACAAAATCCTGAAAATCACTTTCGGGCTACTGGATTACACTACTTGCTGTGTGCCCAGTTCTCACATTTTGGAAGTTCAATTCAATTTCACAGAATTAATTTCATTCACATGTTTAGCAAAAATAATAGTAAGAAGAAGAAGATTGCATGCTATATATTTCAAGGCATTACTATGCTAACAATGAGGCTTATGTTTTTGCGGCACATGCAGCCAGGATCTATTTCAGTTATAAAAGGAATGATTGAAGAAGTGGAAAATGGCAATGTCGACTCCATTTTTCACATTGGAGACATAAGCTATGCAACTGGCTTCTTAGTTGAATGGGAGTTCTTCCTTCACCTTATAAGTCCTCTGGCTTCTCAAGTTACTTACATGACAGCAATTGGAAATCATGAGAGGTAATTAACTTCCATGTCTTGTCTCTGGTATTGTCTGAAATCAGGAGAAATGGAATAGGCATTAATTAACCAATGTACCCTCACAATTTTCAGGGATTATGCAGACTCAGGTTCATGGTATCCAGGTCCAGACTCGGGAGGGGAATGTGGAGTTGCTTATGAGACCTATTTCCCAATGCCAACCCCAGCAAAAGATAAGCCATGGTACTCCATAGAACAAGGCAGCATTCACTTCACAGTCATTTCAACAGAACATGACTGGACAGAACAGTCTGAACAGGTGAAACACAACTTACCCTTCCAACACAGTATTTCTCCAATCTGATCTCGTGTTGATTTTTGCAACTAATTTATGAAACTGACAAATCGAAATTTTTACAGTACAAATGGATGAAGAACGACATGGCTGCAGTTGATAGATCAAAAACACCTTGGTTAATCTTTACTGGGTAAATTAAAAGGCTGTAAAATGCATCCAATGCCTTGAATTAGGAAGGATCAGAGACTCACAGTAATCCTTTAATTGTTTCCAACATTCAGGCACAGGCCAATGTATAGTTCTCTAGGAGCTGATGATGAATTTCTTAAAATTGTAGAACCCGTTCTGCTAGATAACAAGGTAAAATCCTTTGGCTTCATGATTCATTCAAATTGGTTCAACTTCCTATTTTTCCTGACAATTATGATAATGGGAAAATGAACTAGGTTGATCTGGCCCTTTTCGGCCATGTGCATAATTATGAGAGAACATGTTCGGTCTATAATTCTGAGTGTCTGGCAATGCCAAGGAAAGATGAAAATGGGATAGACACGTACGACAACAGCAACTACACTGCACCTGTGCAAGCTGTTGTTGGAATGGCTGGCTTCAGTCTTGACAAATTCCCAAACGATGTAAGTTTAGCAGGCATTACCTGTTGAATCAATAGTATTTATATCTCACTGTCAGATAATTTAGTCACAGAAATTTTTTCTGTTCATCGTCCATGGACAGGCTGCTAGTTGGAGCTTGTCGAGAGTTTCTGAATTTGGCTATGTCAGAGCACATGCAACAAAGGATGAGCTGAAATTAGAGGTTGGTAATATAAACAACAATTTAAGACTCCATTGTTGGAGAAATTTTATGTTTCTAAATCTCATGCATTTCCTTCATTCTTTTTGTAGTTTGTGAATTCGGATAGCAAAGATATTGAGGACAGCTTCCGCATCACCAAAAATCAAAGTGGCCTGAGAGCTAGATGATTGAAAGCTGGATAGAATTTTAGCAGCACTCTCCCTAAAAAAATTCAAAGGGTCTATCTTGGTCATTAAAGAAGTGCAATTATTGAAATTTTATCGTCTTATCTCGACAACATCTAATCAAACAATACACGAAAATTAAATGACTTAAAAAGATATATAAATTATTCAAATCATAATTATAAAATTATATAAGATTCATTAACATATTTGATAAAATCCACATTTATATGTATGAACTTTTAAGTAATCTATTGTTCTAAATGGATTATTGTACTATTGTGCATAGCCTCTTAGGTAATCTTTTTTGTTTTTTAATATCTTTTTATCCTGCTTTTGAAAATTTTAGAAAATTATGATTTTAGGTAATTAATGGAAACAATATAAAATTAAAAGAAATGATAATAGTGAAGGAAAATCCTAGTAATGGGGACAAAAATGTTTGTTTGATAACAACCTCATGGTATCAACATAACATTGCTGTTCCATCAAGGAACCAAAATGGCCCTCCTGGAATTCGCCTATGCAGCCGGGCAACCCTTATATATTCCCAACATGCAAGAATCCACTTTCAGTTTAACCCTTAAATCTGTCAGAAGAAAGACATTTGAACTTCCATCTATCTCACCATGTCCGAAATCCTGATGATCTCCGGAATGCCAGACACAAAGTAAGAAAAATAAAGATATATAGAGAACAAGAAGATCACCCCAAGAATCATAACCCTTTTCGCCTGTATTGTCACAAGTTCATTCTCTTCCAGCTTCAATGGAAGAACCCTTCAGTTCTTGTCTTTTCAAATTGTTCTTTCCACTCCTCCTTTTCTTCTTCAGCTTTCCTTGTTTATCTTCTTCTTTCCGGGTGCATCCCTCGGTTGCCACCTCAACCTTCATACATCGAAATTACACCAGAGTATCAGACTTCCGTGTGGTCAACAGAAGAACTTTATTTCAATGTCTTAATCCAAACCCTTTCCTCCAAATTCATGTCAGTAAGAATTCTAGCCTCTCCAATGAAGAGTTTGTCACCGTGACTGTTAGCGGAGTTTTGCTTCCTTCACCAGAAGACTGGATCGCCATGATCTCACCTTCTCATTCTAAGTAAGATTTTACAGTTTCTTTTCCCCACTCTTTCTCTGTCAATTTGATCAGAATCATAAGTTCTCTTCATGTCAAATTTATGCTTGTTTACTTCGTTTTGTCTTGTATATGCAGTGTCGGAGCTTGTCTTCAGAGTGAAGCTTTTTATTTGCAGACGGGTGATATTAGTAAACTTCCTCTTCTCTGCCATTATCCTGTTAAGGTAACCATTGCTCAACCGCAAAAAAGAAAAAGCAAATCACAGTTCCATGTTTTAATCAATGTGAACTGTGAAAAATTTCCTGGCATTCATGAGATAGTCTGCATTTATTTACAGGGAAAGTAAACGAAAAGAATTAACTAAAGAGTTGAACTGGCAAACCTGATAACAATGTGAGTCACCTGTCTTGTTGGATGTGTGCATTGAAAAAGCATTCCATTTTTTGGATCCCTGTCTGGCAAGAATACCCAAAATTCACTGCTGTTTACAGCTGTGATTACTCTCCTCTATGGCTCTACCTACAGTATTCAATCAAAATTCTAGCAGTGTCCCCCTCTAGCTAACGGCTGAAGCCTCTCATATAATTAATTACTCACTACCAATTCTCCATACTGACCTAACTAGCCCCATTTTCTACCTTTTGAATGCTTGTTCCCCTTTTTACCAATGGAAACTATGGAAATGACAATTTTCATCCTTGACCATTCCAAGGAACACAACCCAAAATTGGAATCTAAGATTTAAGTCTATGTATATAACCAGCCAACAATTATTGTTTTCCTTGGATATTCGTTGAAGTTTTGTTTATCCAAAATGATACATCTGGTTTTGCTAACCACTTGAAGGCACCATTGCTTGTAGCGAAAGGCATTCCCAATTATTGAATGGAGAATAACTGTAGGAAGTCTTCCATTATTCTGGGCTTTTATTTGGTAACATGAAGATGCATTGTTTCTTTGTATTTAAACGTGAGACGCCATTCATGTGTCATAATAACTAACGGATAGAGTCTCTATTTGTTTTTCTTCTCTTTTGTGAGAGGTAGGAAAAGATCGAGCCAGCTAGAATTAGGCAGCGCATGTGACATCACGTTCATAACGTGCGTTATGGTCTACCTTCCAATTTAATCATCAATCTTTGGATGACTTGCCTAAAAGCATCAAATTCTAATCTCGAAATCTCTATTTTAAAATCGAGACACAAATATGAATTATTTAACTATTATTTTTATGTTTACGTATTTTTAAGAGCATGTCTAGATATATTATCATGTAAAAAATATATGCATTTACAATTAGATTGAAAATGAAATATATCACCATCTAAATTTGATCAAATAGTTTTTATCGTTATAAAAAAATCGAGATTAAATACCAATAACACATTCTCCTCTCCTTGTAGTCCATTACAATTAGCCATATATCTAGGCTAAACTCTAAGATATAGGATTGGTAATTAATTAATTGGAAGATTATAGAGAAATTTTTTGGATTGACATTTTTTTCACGAGTTAATCTTTAGAAGAGAAATGAGAATTATATTCGAACAAAAGATATGTATCTAGATCTAGCAATTTTAGATACGACATGTTAACACGACACTAGAAAACACGAGATAAACAGATTTTGAGTTTCGTCTTAATGTGTTTCGTGTCTAATCGTGTCTGAGACGTTAAGACATAAAAATTTTCGTATCTTAATGTGTCAGACACAACAAACACGTTTAAAACACATTTAAACATGTTTACTTAATCATGTTATCGTGTTTAAACGTGTATACGTAACACGTTTATTAATCTATTAAAAATTAATAGTTAAAGGCTATTTCAACTTTATATAAATAATTTTAAATAATTATTTTAATAAGTTTTTTTATTTTTATGCAGGTAATAATGTAATTATTATGATTAAAAATTAAGAATAATTTTTTATATTATTAATATTTGAAGGTTAGATGTTAATGATGTATTTTATCATATTTTATGATAATAAATTTTATATATGTTATTTATATTAAATTTTATTATATTTAATGTTATTATTATTTTTGTTTTGTTATAATTATTTTTATAATTATAGATTTTAAATTTAAATAATAAAATTATATTTAATTGTGTTAAACGTGTTAATCATGTTAATCTTGTCGTGCCATGTTACAGGTTTATTAAACGTATACGTGTACGTGTTTTACATTTAAGATACGAATATTAAACGTGTCGTATTCGTGTTTAATCTTAAAGTGTTTTATATCTAATCATATTTGACACATTTACGACACGAAAATACGAATTACCAGATCTATATGTATCAATCACTAAATCAAGTAAGTTACTATTACTTTGAAACATGAAGACAGGAAATTATTTGCAGCCTGGTCTTCATTTGGTTCCTCGTGGAATTCTACAGACCAGCTATTTTCTCATAGGTAAACTTCAAATAAGAATGAGAAAAAATAATAATCCTAACATATTCATTGAATTGTGTAGGCAAAATTTGTGAGCAGTGATCCCGACTATCTAAGTTGCAAGAAGAAAGAATGCAAGAAACATAGCAAAGGCAAATGCAAGGTCACAACTTGCAGTGGCTCCGTAGCATTTCATGTCATTAACATAAGAACTGACATCGAATTTGTGTTCTTCACCGGTGGATTCCATAAGCCTTGCGTTTTGAAGAGGACCATCCCCCTGAAGTTTTCGAATCCGATTGCACCATTGTATGGACATCTCTCAAGCATAGATTCCACTGGAACATCGGTAAGCTGACAAAACAAAATTGTAACTAAGCAATTAAATCTCGGATCCAGCAGACTTTGACTTAGGCTTGCCATTTTGCTGTCACTGTATTTGCAGATGAGATTAACATGGATCAGTGGGGATAAGGAACCTCAACAAGTGAAGTATGGAAATGGAAAATCAGAGACATCCCAGGTTGCGACCTTTTCGCAGGATGATATGTGCAGTGAGTTCCGAATTTGTAACTGTTCAAGCATATCATGTTGTGACAATGTTACAAACATTTTCTTTCACTTACATTTGAGCTTTTGGTTGTGAAACTGGATAGGTTCTATTTGGATACCAAGTCCTGCCAAGGATTTCGGGTGGCATGATCCTGGTTACATTCACACGGCGGTGATGACAGGACTTCAGCCTTCCAGCACCTCCGACTACAAATATGGAAGGTATGGCGGGAACATGATCTTATGATACTGAATATTCTTGTTACAAGCTCTGATAATGGTCGTGGTGGCATAGCTATTGTTTTGCTTCTATGTTCCATGAAAGACATGTATCCTAGTGCTAATCTGGAGGACAAAATGGCTTCTATTCTGTGATCTAGTGATGCGGTTGGATGGAGTGATAAAATTCAATTCCGGACTCCACCAGCTGGAGGGTCAGATGAACTCAAATTTCTTGTATATGGTGATATGGGAAAGGCTCCTCTTGATGCTTCTGCTGAGCACTTCATACAGGTAAGAGACAGAATTCAACGTGAACCTGGATAAATAGGACAGTTCTAAATCTTTCCTAAACTTAACCATGATAGCATAACAATTTCTGAAAAACTAGCTTGTTCAATCCTTGTCTATTTCCAATATTTCAGTTGAATGTCAAGTAATTTCACTGGTTTGTGCTGAACAAAATCCATTGGCACATGCCGATAAATTTGAATGGTACAAAACATATGCCATCACTATATATATATATGGAGTGATTTGAGGTTTATATAATTGTGGCACATATAGCCAGGATCTCTCTCAGTGGTAAAAGCGATGGTTGAAGAATTGAAAAATGGCAACGTAGACTCCATTTTTCACATTGGGGACATAAGCTATGCAACTGGCTTCCTAGTTGAATGGGAGTTCTTCCTTCACCTTATAAGCCCTTTGGCTTCCAAGGTTTCTTACATGACAGCAATTGGAAATCATGAGAGGTAAGTTTCCTGCCTGCTAGCTGTGTCTAAAAGATTGCATGTTCAATATTGCAGATGAGCACCAAAACAAACGATCAAGTTATCCACTAATTGATTAAAATCAGAACCAAAACATCTACACAGGCTGAGATGCTTGCAACAATGTACAAGAAAACGAATATTATTTCAGATCAAGATGAATGGAAATAACTGCTACCATGCATCAATACAGTTTTCCTCCAACCTTTCAGGGACTATGCAGATTCAGGGTCATATTACCCAGGTCCTGACTCTGGAGGAGAATGTGGAGTTGCTTATGAGACCTATTTCCCAATGCCAACTGCAGCAAAGGATAAGCCATGGTATGCCGTAGAACAAGGTAGTGTTCACTTCACTGTCATTTCGACAGAACACGACTGGACAGAAAATTCTGAACAGGTAAAAAAGTTTTAGCCTACCTTTTCCTCAGTATGAAGTTTGGGTATTACACTGATTTATGTAATTGGCATTTCAAAACTTTCTCAAGTACAATTGGATGAAGAAGGACATGGCTTCAGTTGATCGATCAAAAACACCTTGGTTGATTTTCGCAGGGTAAGTTAAAGGATGTAAATATTTCCACAAAATGCCTTCCTCCATAATTTGCTACGACTGTTATCAATTGCAAAATGCAGGCACAGGCCAATGTATAGTAGTTATCTTGTCAAAAGCACCGATGATAAATTTCGAGATGTTGTAGAACCAGTCCTGCTAGCTAACAAAGTAAAAGCCCTTTCTAGCTTCATTACTTGACAATTAATTTGGTATTTTTTTTTCTTTTATATAAGTGATGTTTTGCTACCATGAACCAGGTTGATCTGGTTCTTTTCGGCCATGTTCATAATTATGAGAGAACATGTTCCATTTATAAGTCCCAATGCCTGGCAATGCCAAGGAAAGATGAAAATGGGATAGACACATATGATAATAGTAACTACAAAGCACCTGTACAAGCTGTTGTTGGAATGGCTGGCTTCAGTCTGGACAAATTCTCAATCTTTGTAAGTCTAAACAGACATCTTCTGTCAAAACTTAATGGAATTTTATTCACAGTTAAATCATCTGCTTATCCTTCATGAACAGGTAGCAGATTGGAGTTTGTTAAGGATTTCTGAATTTGGCTATGTTAGAGCACATGCAACAAAGGATGAGCTAATGGTTGAGGTTGGTATCTGGGTATATTCTGATAAACATATAGAAAGATTATCAGACAAATTTATGCTAATTCAGGCATTTCTTCACCTCCTTTTGCAGTTTGTGAATTCAAATACAAGAAAGGTCCAGGACAGCTTCCGCATCACCAAAAAGCAAAATAGTTAGAAAATTAGATAACATGAATTAGTTGGAAGGATCTATGGAATTTCTGGTTCAAGTTTAAACTAATATCGATGTCTTTCCATCTGCCAGCTCTCATCTTTTCTACCGGGAAATAGTGCAAACCCCTTTGTCTATAGGAACTGAAAATCAGTTCATTTAGTCACCTTCATGCATGATACTTAGCACCCCCTTACCAACAATGCTACAGAGCTATGGATGTTCTCAAAGTGCTTATCCATATAAGCTATTTTTTTATGTTATTTACATTGAACTTCAAAAAGACAACATTCACAGAAAGCTTTAGTGGTGGACAACTCCTGTTTAGATTACAAGAGATCTGTCTTTTTTCAATCAGCCCAAACAAAGCGAAAAATGTTCTTACTAGCAGTTGAGCTCACCACATTGTTACTCTGCTTCCTAAGCATCTCCTCTTGTGCGCATACATCACCCTCCTTTCCAAAGACAGATAATGGACCAAAGTCAGTGAAACTGAAAGATAAAACATAAATGAAAGATGCCCCAAAGGAAATGACTTTAAGAGGCTAGAACAAAAAGTGCTTCATGGTAGCAGTATAGGCCATGGCATTGTGGACTTCCATACAAAACCTTTTTTCTTCTTAACACAACTTGAAGAGAATGATTAGCAATTACGACAACTTGTCACCTATTTGGATTTTCTACTTTTTACAAGAGTAAATGATTAATTAACATCTACAGCCCACCAAAACCTTTCTCTTAATTCTCATTTCTAAACCACTAACTACAGGACTCTTATGCAGTTGGATGACTAGGTTGTGATCAACCATTGATTTTCTCATGCAAAGTTCCTAGCTCCAACCTAAGGAAAAAGGAACTCACAAGGAGAGAGTAAGCACGGGCAAGAGTTACTAGTGTTGGGTACAAATCCACAACAGCTATGGCGACCTCCTCTGTCACCTGTGGTACCTGCAATTATATGATTCCGAATGTTAACAACAAGGTCAGTCACTTAAAAAAAAAACTGCCAATCTTTATACTTAAAAGGGTATTTGAGTATATGCATCAACATAATTATTGTGCCTACATATGAACCCAAGTACACAGACCAATAAAACAAAGCCTTTAATGTCGATACCCCTCAACTAAGACAGAATAGAATATTAAAGGATAAGAACACATCCCAAAGCAGATTATCAAAATCTATTGCTAATAGATATAACCATCTTCAGAGAAGATGATGCTAGTTCCAGCACATGATATAGGCACAGAGGCATGGTGGGTTAGGATTGATGAGCCACTATTAATGAAAGTTCAAATAGATGAGCTTACTGTATTATTACTAAACAAATAACCTTTTCCTAATGAAATAATAGATGAACCTGCATAAGCTGAATGGCAAATACATCACTGACTGTCATTTTATCCAGCTCTTGGCACCTTAGGATAAATTCATCAAATGAAGGACAGACCCCAGTGCATCTAGACTGGTCCTCAGGCAGATGCAGTTTGTAATATTGAGTTATTGCTCGAGTGAGATAAGCATACTTCCTCAAAGTATCGTGTAAACCACTTGTTCTCTGAACATCAAACCCCTCCAGAATCTCTGTTGTGAAGCACCTGCATAAGGTAAGAATAGAGTCAGAAAGAGAGAGAGAGAGAGTTGAGATTTCCTTCACTATTCTAGAAGATCAGTTTCATCATCGATTTTAGATGTAGGATTAAGTAACAATCCTGAACCTTAAAGATAACAATTAACAAAGATGAAAAAAGAAACTGCAAGGAATAAAAGTGTTGATGTACAACAATAAACTATACAAATTGCTCGTTTGTGAAGAAAAAGAGATACACAACCTGGTAGAAAGAAAAGTGAGAGCAAAAGTATATCCAAAAAAATTCTTACGCTGTTTTGATACTTTCAGCAGCTTCTGAAGAATTTGGGTCACCTTCCACAAGATATATCAGCTTCTTAAGTCCAGATCTCTTGCAAAATGAAATGTCATGATGGCATGATATGGATTAGGCCTAAGTTGAAAAGTAAGCATAAACAAAAACTTACATTTGAAATTGAAACACAAAGCATGTATCTAGTCTAGACAAGAAAAAGTGAAACTGGATCAATAAATTCTGTATGTTTGTTGCAAACATTATTAGCACAAACACCCATAATATTTAAAATTCTCTTTGTTGAAATGGTGGAAAGAAATTTTGAGGAATCAGAAATCAATTAAACTCCCCTATTTCTATTCACATCTCTAATTTCTTCAATTTAGCCCATAAAAGTTAGTGTAACTAGCAACCCCTTAAAAAATTTAAAAGTTTAAATATTTGGATGAGAAGACAGTGTTGAAGACATGCTTCAAGTTGCTCGAACAACAACATGACAAGAAATTTGCTTAAAAATAAAAATGCTACATAAGAGCTGCCATAAGGAAGAAACTGAAGATAAATTCCAACCAAAAAAACCAACATATATTAATGGCTAGCGTCAAACAATTTATCAGAAACCTTATAGTCTACACAGGAAAAGAACAAGGAAAAAGAAAAATAAGGATCTCCAAACGCTAAAGACTTTTGGTAAATTAAGGTTTTTGAACATTCTAGTGATATTGATAATGCATCTTAAGGCCATACAAAACTAACTTGAAATCAAGCTAGGTCAATTAAAATCTGCAGACTCCTTCAAAATTTTTGAGTAACTTCAAATAAGCAATTTAACAACAGAATACTCTGTAATTGGTACAACTCAAGGAACAAGCATCACCATTAGTTATGAAACCAAAATCATGAATTATTGAATTTGAGAGTCAATACCAGAAGCCTTAGTTTCTGATCCCTGTAGCGATTATCCCGTATTGAAGAGTGTAAATCAACAACTTTCTTCCTCTCAACAATAAAGTCTAGAACATATTCTTTGGAAAGATGTTTATGTCGAGCTATCCAGATTCCATCTCCAATAGGCAACCGTCTAACCTGAGAACAGTGTATAAACAATTGTATTTAATACTTTCTGTAATAAAACTAGTAAAGAAACAAGAATTCATCTGTCAACTGCAGGAGACAGTTTACTGCAAACACTAGTAGATACTCAGGCTTGATCAAAAGGAGGTGTCATAACTAACCAAGGCAAACAATTACAAACAAACATCAGACCAGAACTGATATATGTAGTTCTTGCATTTACCCAGATCCCTGTGTTGAACAGCTATGTCTGACACTCATGCCTGAGTCTGACATCATTCTTAAATACACTTACTAAAAGGCACAAAACCATAATTGGAGGTTCATGGCAATTTGGGCTAGATTCAAAAGCCTTTTTCAATACTTTCAGCCTGTGGATAATTTGATTCTTATATTGATTCATTTTCTTCTTTCATGTGATACTTTATCTTAAGACACTAGAGTCTGTTCAGTAACAGATCCCAATCCAGTGGTGCTGGGGCCAAATGTGGCTCCAATGCAGCGAGAATGCACCCCCACCACACTAGGACCTGTTACCGAATGGGGCCTAAGGATGGTTTAGTTTCTGGATCATTACTGCCTTGAGGAGTTACTATGCAACATTCAGTTAATACTTTTTAATACCTTTTCACTACTGCCAGAGTATCAAATATTAACATTCACAAACTTATTAAAAATATAAAATATGAAGATATGATAAAAACTTGCACTGAACCACAAATTTTATGTAAAAATTTGGCTGCAAGGAGAAAACCATGGAGTTTAAGCCAATCAAAATGTTAAAATTTAAATCAATACATGATGAAGATAGCATGCAAATAACTGTCAGCTGATTAAGCTAGTCTCTCAAGTTTTTGCAAAATTAGGATGAAAGTAAGGGATATGAAAAGGAATTAAAAGCTCACATTTATTTTTATTTTGAATTCAGAGCAAATCTTCTCTATCATTTTCTTGGAGCGCACACTGTAAACCGTAAGACACGTAAACATTGCTCACTCCCCCAGAAATGGAAACTTGAAAGAGCACATCTAAAAAGAAAAAGCAATGATATGAAGATATTAACCCTTGACTAGTAAATTGCTCTCGATCATCTAATATTAAGATTACTTCATATACATCCTCAAATCTCTCCCCAAAGCTCAGAGGTGGAATACTTAAAATATTGATATTTGCATCCAGACCTTCTGAACTTGGCCTCTGCACAGACAATTTTAAAACATCAAGCAAGTTACAAAGAGAAGTTGGGAAGAAAGGGTACAAGGTAACTAGACCTATAAATGAACAAGAAAATTTTGAGAACAAGAAATCATTTGCTATTAGTAGCATATTTTTTCATCTTTCTTTTCCTTTAATGTTACTTGCTACGTATAAAGACTCAAAAACACATGCATGTCAACGAAGTCTGAAATGTTTGAAATGTTTTATATTTTTTCATGTTTCATTAGGCTCTGGCACATCATAAGCCAGAGCTACCTATTACATGCATAAGTTTAATCAAAAACATTTTTTTTTCCTCTGCCATTTTTTCTGTTCTTTTTCTAGGTAAAATTTTTTTATCTCATCATAATATATCTGAGACACAGATGCAAGATAATTGAATTTCCATTCACCAAAAGCAAACATACAGAGGAAGAACAAGCTCTCAAGGTAAACACGTTCGGCACATCTCCACCATCATTAGTTAAATCCATCCGAGTACTTTGAAATCCAACACGATCTTCTTGCCCTGAGCATTTATAGATAAGAATTGTGTCCCATAATGTTCAATGATTATATTGATCATCTCTACATGATTTCTCAACAATCAAACAAACAATGGCTAACCATAGACTTGATCTTCTCGAAGACGACACAAGACTGCAGGCCAAAGAGAAGAAATCTCCTTGTTCTTGGAAGTTTCAGAGACTTCAGCAAAAGCACAACGTACTTGCCCCTCAGAGTACCCCATGCGAGTACACTACAGAAAGGAAATCAAAAAGTCAGAACCAAACCTGAACAGAACAAAAGAAGTCAACACTAGAAAGTTCAAGAGTACAAGAAGTGAACATAATTCCACAGATGAGTAATAATACTACTTGTGCTTTAGGAGGCTCGCACTTGAATCTGAAACTACAATTAACTTTGTAAATCAAATGAAATTTAAATCAGAAGTTACAAACGTTTCAGTTGGCAGATACCCTTTCAAGAGAATCGAGGGGAACATCAATGGATTTTTTCTGCCGATGAGCAGCTGTTGCGTTTGCCTCTTCTCTAACTGAATCAGAATGAGCAAATTCCTCAACACATGCATTCTGCGTCCCTGGTTGAGAAAACCCTTCCACATTAACCAAATTTTGTAAGGGATCTTCCATTCTAGATTTCATGAGACATTCACGTGCCGCTTCCTTGCCTTCTGGTGTCAGCATGTATCTGCAAAACAGAAATTAGCATATCATACATAAAACACCAAGAAAAAGACAGAAACACAAACGAATCACGTGCAGCCAACCCAATATATTTAAAAACATGTAAAAGGAAAAGGCTCATGCATTAATCAAAAGGAACAACAGCATCCAAATAAAATCCTTACTTTGCTGGACAACTTGATTTCACAACAAACCCCTTTCTTATCAGGATTGACATGCAGCTCCATCCACTATGCCAGTCCCTCGAAGAACTTCCAAATTGGCTAGGTCTTCCTTTCCCTTTGTCTGGCCTATGTATAAATCCAGTTTTTAAACCACCAATCAAGCTCCAAAACTATTAAAATTCATGAGAAGCAATCCACAATTAAATGTATAGAATCAACTTACGCAATTGGTGCTCGAGAAAGCCCACTTGCTTCAGCTGCATCAATAAGATCCTGCTTATGCATAAATTCATTCCCATCTGCAGTCTCCCTAATGACAAGGCACATTCACCTGATACTTCAAATCTATATAGAAACAAAGATGAAAGAACAATTTGATGTAAAGAGACATATAAATACCTGTATAGAGTAATCAACAATGCATATGCCACAGAATTCTTTTGTGGCAAATAACGTCTGTTTCCTTTAGTTTTCTTACCTAAACAAGCAAAAAAGTAAAATTGAAAAGGAAGAGAAATGAACTATTCAAGTGGACCAGTACATAAAAGGAATTTAAAAAAGAAAAAAAAAACCACCAGAATTACATGTACCCTTTGTGGTTACGTCTTCTGGTTCTGAACTTCCTGAGCCATTGTCGAAATAGCTACGCATAAGCACCAGAATCCATTTCCCGACACCCCTGTACACAAATATAAACCATATTATTCCAAGAAAAAAGAAAAAGACAAATGAGAAAGAAAAGAGGTCCTTCAACCAGACAAATATAAAGAAATAAAAGTAAACAACTTTGCCATAACTCTTCTGATCATATCCATTTGACAGAAGAAAAGGGCGTACTTGATGTCATTGAGATCTTTGAGTGTCTTGATGGGATGCTGAGCCTTGCAAATGTTGTTGTACGCCTTTGAAAGAGTCAGGTCCGTGTTTTCTTTTATCCCTTGGGGCTTCTCCGCTAGTTCTTGCCTCTTCTGCAGCAAGTAATTCGCTAATCCCTCATTCTCCAGGCACATTACCCGCCTATTTTTCTCCATCACAATTCTGGGTTTTCGTTCAATTGCCAAGACTCGGAGTTTTTAGGGGGAAATGTGAGATTTTTTTTGTTAGGGTTTTCGAATTGGGGATTGAGGTCAGAGAGAGAGAGTAAAGGAGTGAGGAGATTTGAAAGTGAGCACAAAATGGCGCCACCATCTTCCTGGGTTTCCATAGTTATCAAATCGCATTTGAAAAGACGAACATGACCCTGGGTAACATAGTAAGACAAAATAGTAAATTCACCACCTTTTCCGGTCCCAAACCCAACTGCACCTCATGACCAATCCACCATTCCGCACTGTCACTGACAGGAGTTAGGATATCTAGTTCGAGAGTACTTCCTTTGCCCTACAACTTGTGTTGTTGCTGTACTTAAAGGGTTGTCTTCCACTATACTGTTGTCCTTCTAGTTTATTAGTGAGGTTCGTACCAGTTATGTAACAATGTATGAAAGTGCTGTGCGAATCTAAACTGCATCACACTTTGTCATTACTGTTCTAATTTGATTTATACATGTTTATATTATTATTATTATTATATTGGGAAATTTTTTTCAGGTCAAGAAAATTGAAATAAAAAAAAAATACTTTGTTCCGAACTTCTTTTGAATCTATCAAACTGAGCTTGATTGCTCAGTCCTACTCCAATGTTTTTCATATCTAGCCAGTTGATTTCTGAATCATCACGCCAAACCCAACAACTACCTTTATATATTCTAGTGAAAACGATTAGACAAGTATTGATTTGAAACCTTTTTTCCATTCTTTCACATTGTTTTCTCAGACATTGAAAAGTTGACAGCAGACTAATGTGACTATATGTTGAACATCTGCCATTTTGATCTGGTGATTAAGTGATTAGGATTAGAATATGCAAGGCTTGGTAGTTGGAATCATAAAGAACAAAAAGCACAGAAGAAAAAAAAATTGAAGAAGCTGTTTTCTTGTCTGGCATTGTTGAGACTTGTAATTCACTACATGCTACAGGGCCGGTGCAGCTTGTATCGCTTGTAAGTAATGCTTTCATCTCATTAGTTTTTCAACTGGAAATTTAGTTTACTATTTTACAATCTTTTACTTGGCAATGTTTCACCAACCTGCCAATGCCAAAGTTGTCTTTAAACACAGTTGTCTTACTAACTGGTAAGATTGAAAGCAAGTTCAGTTAACCAGTTAAAACCTTCCCATATTCTATTTGATTTTGTGCTTTATTCCTTCTGTAGTAACTTTTCTTTCACTGAAACAAAATCTTCCATGAAATGTTTGATCTTGGTTTGACTTTTACGTTTTGTTATTATATTCTCAAAAAGGTAAGGAATAGTAGCCGACCAATTCCAGTTTAATAATTAAGATTTCAAACACATGAATTTGGCATTAGATCGATTAGTCTTTGTTGGGGTTCTTCTGAACAAAAACTGAAAGCTCTATTCTCCTTAATCTCATCTTCTTTTCAAAGCTGGTGTGTTTCATGTGCGCTAAATATGATGATTAGTGCGCTCAAACGAATTACAATTTAGCTAAATCTCAAAGAAAGTTAAAAATGAAAAATCTAGCAGTGCACTTTTTGCAAGATTTTGGCATTTAGCTGAAGTCTGAGTTGTCCCAGGTTTTGAAGAGGAATGTCCACTTGCTTTGGTGGAATTAGCATTCTCATTATCTTGTCCTGGTCGTCTTCCAGGATCTAATGCATACTGACCATGAGCCAATATGCTGGCAATGAGAAGCTCTCAAAATCATTTGTTTTTTTGGTTTTTGTATAGTAACTTGTACAGTTCTTTTTTAGCTAAGCAGATGAAATCACGCACTGAATGGAAACAAAGCAGATTCCTCACTAACTTCTTCACTTGCTTTTCTCCTTGTCCAGCTTCTTAGATCTGGAATAACAGGAAGTTCATATAAAATGGAAGAACAAAAAGATGATCCCATCAAAATGAGACATCCTGGAAACCTTGATACATGTCCCACTGTAATTAGTCAAACCGACAACAACATACAGTAAAGGCCCAACAGCTCAATCCTCCATTAAAATAATAAATAGAAAAGCTCCTGGTGGACCCTTTCTCGCACCTACTTTTCATGAGCGTGAACTTATATTTGTCAAAGTAGCCGTTACACCTCACCCTCCATATCTTAATTCAGAATCTCTCTCTCTCCCTCTAACAGGAAATCCGTGCCATTCTTTACTCCCCGCTCCCCTGTTTTAATCTCTCTTTTTACGTACATAACGTCTATCCCTTTCTGTCAGACAGGAGCGCATACGATTCAGGAATGGTTTTTCTTACAATGGCTCCGCCCATGCAAGAAGCTGTCTTGTCAACTCCCTTGTTATCATCTGCTACAGAAAGTAGTACCAGCATTAGCAGCACGAGCAGTGAAGCTGATGATAGCCCACCCGCATCACATCGTTTTGAGCTTCTAGATGTCACCAAATATGAATTTCCATCCAAAACGTTGTCTGGGCTTCAAACATACAAATCATTGGCAGTGCTGTCCGGGCATGTTGGTTCAGTTTCTTGCTTGGCCTTATGCGGGGAATTCATCTTAAGTGCATCACAAGGCAAGGACATTATAGTGTGGCAACAGCCTGACTTGAGGCAGTTCACAAAGTTTGGCCAAGGTGATGGCTCGGTGAAAGCGCTTGTGACTGTTAGCAATAAGGTTTTCACGGCACATCAAGATAGTAGGATCCGAGTTTGGAAGGTGTCAAGAAGCTCAGAGAACGTGTTTAAGCTTGTGGACACACTTCCTACTACAAAGGACTATTTGGGGAAGTTCATGAAGCAAAGCAATTATGTCCAAACTAGGCGGCATCATAAGCGTTTATGGATTGAACACGCGGATAGTATATCTTGTCTGACGGTCTATGATGGATTGATTTATTCAGGTTCATGGGATAAGACCCTTAAGGTGTGGAGGATATCTGATTTGAAGTGCTTGGAATCAATTAAGGCGCATGATGATGCTATCAATAGCTTGGTAGCTTCTAAGGGAATAGTGTACTCAGCATCTGCAGATGGGAAGATTAAGGCTTGGAGTTGGGGAAAAGAAGGGAAGACCTCTCATTCGTTGAGGGGGATTTTGGAGGGTCATAGGGATGTTTCATTGAATTCAGTTGTCGTTTCTGAGGATGGAAAGTGGGTGTATGGAGGGGGTTCAGACGGGTTTGTTATGGGGTGGGAAGGGCAAGGGAATGGTGATTTTGTCAGTTGGAAATTGGTGAGCGAGACAAAAGCACACCATATGGCTGTTCTGTGCATGTGCCTGATGGGAGAGTTTTTGTGCAGTGGCTCAGCTGATAAAAGTATTGGTATTTGGAAGCGAGAGGCTTATGGTAAACTTTTCAAAGTTGGGCTCATAAATGGTCATGAAGGGCCAGTCAAGTGTTTGCAGGCGTCTCCCTGTAATGTTGGCAGTGGCTTCTTGCTCTACAGTGGAGGCCTTGACAAATCTGTAAGGGTGTGGTGGGTGCCCAAGAACTCTGCCAAAAAGGAGGATGAACAATGACTCAATGTTTTGTGAGTAGTGAAGCACTGCTTCCATTTTTTATTTGTTTGTAGTGCTTCTGCATACATTTGCTTTTGTTTTGATTCAAGCTGTGAACATAGGAGATCTTGAAGTTGGTTTTTGGGGGTTCAGGTCTTAATGTGCAGTTAACTTGGGATAAAATTCTTGAGAGTGGTGTGATCAATTTTTCTTTTTATTTTGGGTTCTTTTCCCTGGGTTTTCACACAGTTTTCTGGATTCTTGTCTATTGTAATTAGTGGTTTAAGGGAATAAACAAGCAATGCAATCATTTTACACTTCTTTTTTCAGTTGTATGATTGAGAATGTAGCAGCTCTCTGTTTTTTAATGAAGAATATCATTTGTTGTTGGAATCATGTGTTAGCTAATTAAGGACAAACAAATCAGGTAGACAACATAGAGATTCTATTCCTTCTTAATGATAATTAGAATTTCAGTGATTTAATCAAGGAATTAAACAATATTTTATGGCCTGTACATGATTATGTTGCAACTCTTAATGCAATTTAGTTAATTAAATCAGGTAAGTTTAAGACAAACTTAAGTCTAATCAAGTCGTCTCTGCGATTGTGGCCACAGAACATGGCATTGTTCATAATCTTACTAACTCCTACAGACAAGAAATAACTTAAACAAACAATTCAAGAAGCCATTACCAAAGGAATCTTTCCTCTGTGTTATGGTGTTCTCCAAGTTCATCCATGTAAATATTCCTCTGGATTAGTGGAGACATTTGTCATTTACTTGGGACTAATCAAATTAAACATCATTTTTTTTCATTTTCTGGTTTGCTTAACAAGAATCTTACCAAACGCTGTTACATTGAAAAATGCAAAGCATCAAGGAATCAAATATGGTAAAGTAACAAGGGTTAAAGTCACCGTAAAGAAACTACTCAGCTTATTAAAGCCGCAAGCAGCGAACCGACAATTCTCTTCTCATACTTTTGACAATTACTCTACTCATAGTTTTGCCTTTCATCCCTGTATTGGACCACAGGAGCATCTAGATCAAAAAGACCTAGGCTGCCTAACCCCTCTGTTATAATTTGTTTAGTATATCATGAGATCATCTTTTCTTCAAGTTTATTGTGTCACAAGACAAATCGAACGCACATTGCTTTTATATAATATAATATTCATTTAGTTTAACTGTTGAGATTTTGCTGCCAAAACCACAGACTTGCTTTTATCTTGCTTTGAATCTGTCAAAATGTGCTTGTGATGATATATATATATATATATATATATATGTATATGTAGCAAACATTTTCAGTTTGTGTTTCTTTGTTTAATTCGTAACCAACAACATGGATTGCTTTTGCTAAATGTTCATTCAGCATTGGATTTTGGAGCAACTGATGAGTTCACTATCAATAACCTAGAAACTGAACATAACTAAACAGCCTTGCTTTATTGCTTTACGTTGTTGGCATTTGGATGAGACTGGAGCTTCTCCTACATCATTCGGTCTGTGAACAATTGCAACCAGCTATAATCCATGTTGTAAGCGAATATGATATGATATAATATAATAAATCTTGGGCCTCCAGCAATTCTTATGACTCGAATGCAGACAGGCAAGGAAACAAGTTTTCGGTATTTTGTAAAGAGATGGAAGGTTGGATATATTTAACCAGTTTTAGGCATTTTGTTAGATATACAAACGAAAACAAATGGCCATGCATTAGCCAAATTTCATTCAATAGCAATAGCTTGCATACGTTTTCATTATCATTACAAAGGACTATTGGACTATCTATATATATAAATCAGTAGCAGTTCAGTTCTTAATATTTAAAGGTTAATGAGCGACCAGCTGTTGCAAGAAAAAGGAAAATCACTTAGCCAATTCTGTAACCATGTTCGATGTTCCTGCCACACACGAGCCTTACTATAGGTTGTCCCGATATCTGTGAAAGAGGCATCATCAAATCGTAGCCGTTGGCCAGGAGAAAGAGTGTAGCTGACAGGGCCGTTTGTGGAACTCGGCTTGTTTCTCAAAGCGCCACTAGCACTAGCCGAAGATCCTCCAGCTGCAAAAGCCCAAATATATGCTCACCTGAAGCCCAGCCAGCTCCAATAGACTTGAACCCTAACCAACTCCACTATAGCCCATCTAGCATGGCATCCCAGACGAATTTAGAAAGAGGCTCCGTCAGCAGCGGTAACATGGCATATTTCCGAGTAAGAATATTGGTCAGTGTTTGCAGAACGATGCTGCATGCATGACATGATGAGCTATAATCTTGTGGTCTAACGCTAGTGATGAACACAGCAAAAACGTGTACTGAGCTGGTCTAAGAGAGTTGTGTTAGATTAGAAAATACAAAACATCAAGGAATCCAATATAGTAAGGCAAGGGTTGTTTATTGTTTAAGCCACTATAGTATAGTACAGTATAGCATAGTAACGGTGGCTTCCTCTCTGTATGTGTTTAGAGCTTCTTGCTAAGAATTTGGTATATCATGGCACGCATCTTGTAGTTTTCTTTGCTTCTTCTTTATAGTAAAAAGAAATGAAAAAGTAACAATAAGAAAACTAATATAATTTATTTATTTTTATTGAATAAAAAGGCACAAAACATTAAAATATAAAACGAAAAATAAAAATAAAAAGTAACAGCAAGCAATCCCAAAAGATTAAACAGCTAGCAGCAACTGTGCGGAGCATAGCATCACATGCAGCACTGTCGATAGGGCCTGGAAGAAGACATTAATTAAACTCAAATCAATGATGAGTTTTTAAAGCTGATAAATGAAAACTTAAATGAAAATAGTACACTAATTAAGTGAGAGAGGATTATACTTACTTTGAACAATCTGTAAAGTCGTAAATTAGAGGTAAACAAATTCGATCTACCGCATTACACTTGTCAGCGAGTCCCGTAAATCGGAAGGGATCTCCCTTTATATAAGAGTGCACTTTAAGACATTCACAAATTGAAGACCCATCGTGTCTAGACATATCTGTAAGTTGTTGTGCATAAGCGCAACAATCCTCAGATGGAGTGTCTGTCATTTGATTTAAATAATAATAGCAGTCCAATACTTTGTTGTCAACCTCGTCGCAAGATGGAGTTGATGCCACTAATGCGGTGATCAGTATAAAAAGCATTAACAAAAACCTAATCCAGGGAGAGGGATCAGTCATTTTTAGAGAATAATTAAGGAGAGATAATTGATGCAAAGCAAGTGTCTCAATTAAGTATACACACACACACACACACACACACATCTTCTTGAATGAAGCTGTCAGCATGCCTCACACATCTTGAATGAAATCAAGTTAAAGGAAGCTCATTAATTCCATCCATACCTTATAACTTCATATTCATTCATTCATTTAAATGTTGACATTTTGCTGCCAAAATCACGGTCTGGTTATATCTTCTTAACATATTTGTTAAGTTTAATTCTTGCATGAAGGGTTCTCGTGGACAAGTTTTCAGCTTGGTTTTTGGTGTTAAGCAAAGTCACAGCTAGCACATCACAGTAACATGTGCTAGGTGTTGCCATGCATGTTTAAAGAACAAGTGTTGGTTAAATATTGTAAAGTGTATTAAAGGACTTAATTTTCATCCTTGTATATATTCTTTGTATATATGCGAGCAGCTAGTACATACGAGCTTAGCTTAACCCAAGCAGTGAACCCATTGATGAAATATGAATTGCAGAGAACATTTTGGAAAAATGTATCACTTTTCATTGAAGAAAAATCACTGAGGTTTTTGTATATATATAGCTTCTTCCACTATCATCAGGAAAAGGATAAAAGAATATAACTAATTACAGTTTTAACTAATTAAAAAGAATTAAAAAATAGTTAATGGCTAACTAATCAATGGTCTTCCTTTTTAGCTTCAAAACGATGCGTTTCTCATTTAATTTCTTTTCCTTTCCTCAGTTGCACATCAGAACGTTGCGTTTCCTCCTTTTATTCCTTTACTATTTACAAGCAGCATCTTCTACTTCTATAAAATTTCAACAGCACTTATTCCTACTACCACTTGCTTTAATTCTCAACATTGTTGTTTGACACTCCCCCTCAAGATGAAACATGAACATTGTGAATGTTCATCTTGCATAGTAATCCTTTAAAAAGTCCAGGCTACAGAGGTTTAGTAAATGCATCAGCAACTTGTAGCTGTGTTGGTATATGAACAGGTTCAATCACACCATTTTGAATCTTTTCCCTGATGAAGTGACAATCAATCTCTATATGCTTTGTCCTTTCATGAAGAACTAGATTTTTGCTTATATAAATTGATGATGGGTTGTCACAATAGAGTTTCACTGCATCATCATGTTGAATCCCAAATTCTGCCAGCAAACTTTTAATCCAAATAACTTCACAACATGTAGCTGTCATAGATCTGTACTCTGCCTCAGTTGAGCTTCGAGCAACTACCTGCTGCTTCTTAGACTTCCAAACCACTAAGGATTCTCCAATAAACACACAATACCCAATCACAAATTTTCTGGTGTCAGGACAACCTGCCCAGTGATGGTCACAATATGCTGAAATTCTTAAATTGCAGTCCTTCTTCATTAGAATCCCTTGTCCCGGTGCTCATTTCAAGTACCTAAACACTCTTTGAGCAGCCATGTGATGCTCTTTAGTTGGTTTATCCATGAATTGAGCTAAATTCTGTACTACATAGCAAATGTTAGGTCTTGTGAATGTCAGATAGAATAGCTTACCAACAAGTTGTCTGTATTTTGTAGGATCTGTTACTTCCTATTCTTTACCTGCCTTTTTCAACTTAACTATAATCAATAGGTGTTGAAGAAGGTTTGGCTCCAAGTAATCCATATTCTTCCAGTAAGTCCAAAGCATATTTTCTCTAGCATATTGAAATACCTTGTAGTGATCTGGCTACTTCAAGTCCCAAGAAGTATTTGACAGTACCTAGGTCCTTGAGTTTGAATTGTGAACTGATATGATTCTTTACAGCAACTGCAGCATGTGCAGAGTTACTGGCAATCAAAATATCATCAACATATATCGATAAGGCCACAAATTCACCACTTGTTGTGCTCATAGTGAACAGTGAGTAGTCTGACATTGATTGTTTGAAGCCATATTGGAGAATAGATGATGTCAGCTTAGCATTCCACTACCTTGAGGCTTGTTTGAGCCCATAGAGTGATTTATGCAGCTTACACACTAGTTTTGAATCATCTGATTGTTCCCCCTTAATTGAATATCCCTGAGGCAATTCCATATAAACTTCTTCATTTAACTTTCCATGCAAGAAAGCATTGTCAACATCCAGCTGAAACAGTAACCAATCACATGCAGCTGCTAAGGCAAAGAAGATTCTGACTATAGATTGCTTAGCCACATGGCTAAAAGTTTCTTGATAGTCAAAACCAGCCACTTGGCTATAGCCCTTAGCAACTAACCTCGCCTTATGCCTTTCTACTTCTCCCTTTGCATTCAACTTAGTTTTATAGACCCATTTACAGCCAATAGTGTAGGAATCAGCAAGTAATGGCGTAATACTCCATGTCTCATTATCTTCAAGTGCTTTTAATTCAGTTGCCATTGCTTGTTTCCAATGAGAATGGGTTACTGCTTGATGGTAAGTCTTAGGTTCTTGTATGCTGGATAGTGATATGGTGAATGCCTTGTGTGACGGTGACAGATTATTATGAGAAAGATAATTGGATATGGGGTGCAGGGTGACATTATTGGTATAAGGTGGTAGATCATATTCATATGCTTCTAGATATTTTGTTACACTTTTAATTCTTGAGCTTTTTCTAACTACTTGATATGAATCAATGATGGGATTTGTTTCTGGTTGACTTGCAACACTCTCAGCAGGTAGACTGTTGTCAAATGATGAATTGTGAAGACTTTCATCATTTAATGATATGGAAGGTTGTTCTAACGATGCTGAAGGTTCATTCAAGGGTGAAACATCTTGGTCTTGGCCAGAAGAATGAGAATTCTGATAAATTGAGTTAAGTGAACCAAAAAGTGTGACATGTACACCAGATGTTTGTGAAAATGTGGAATTCTGGTTTTCATGTTTTGAATCATGGAATGGGAAAGTATCTTCATGAAAAACAACATCCTTGGACACGAAGACTCTTTGTGCTTCAATATCATACAATTTGTATCCTTTGACATGATTAGGATAGCCTATGAAAACACATTTGCTAGCTCTGCTGTCAAATTTTTTTCTGTTTTGTGTTTGTGTGTATGCAAAACACAAACATCCAAAGACTCTGAAATGATCATATGAAGGTGGTTTCTTAAACAAGAGCTCATGTGGTGACTGATTTTGAAGAATCCTAGTAGGTACTCTATTTATTATGTGAACAGCAATTAATACTGCTTCCCTCCAGAAAGTGAGTGGCAAGTTTGATTGGTGTCTCAATGCTCTTGCCACAGCTAAGATATGTTAGTGTTTTCTTTCCACAACACCATTTTGATGTCGTGTACCAATGCAAGACATTTGATTAACAATTCCATTTTTGTTATAAAAATAAAAAAGTTTAAATTCTTGACCATTATCTGTCCTTAAACACGTTATAGTGCTGTCAAACTGATTTTGAACAAGATTATTAAATGTGGAAATAATTGAAGAAACTTCTGACTTTGCTTTCATCAAATATATTCATGTGAACCGTGTGTGATCATCAACAATAGTTAAGAAGTATCTATGACCATTTAAAGTAGGTACTTCATATGGAACCTCTATGTCTATATGAACTATTTCAAAAGCTGTTTTTGAGTTATGAATGTGCATTAGAAATGAACGCTTCCTTTGCCTTGCTTTAGGACAGATTTCACATAACAGGTCATTTGAACAATTGATTTCTGGAAAATTTTTGTGTAATACATTAATTCTTTCTATTTGGGGCATGCCCCAACCTAAAGTGCCAAAGATCAAAGTCTTTATATTTTGACTTAGAGGAACTAACAAAAGAAACAAAAATGTTCTTGACAAAGTTTTGAAAAAAAACTGAGACAGGTCTTGTTCAACTTGTTTGTCTTGCATCAGATAAAGCCCTAAAGACATTTTAGCAACCCTAATCATTATCCATGATAGTAGGTCCTGAACAACACAATACGAATCAGTGAAGAATAGACATGACCTCATTGTTTTTGTTAATTCTCCTACTAATATGAGATTAAAGTTAAAGCTGGGAACATAAAGAACATCTTTAAGAACTAATGAATGTGACAATTTAACAGTACCTATATGTGTGACAAGAGCTTTACCATTATCAAGCAAGTGAACATAATGATTACTAATTGGTTGAGGTATTACAAATCTGTCTAAAGAATGACAAATGTGGACAAAAGCACCAGAGTCTATGATCCAATTATCTTGCTTAATCATGAGGTTACTAATATGGTTGAAGCAATATGGCATATTATTGGGGGTATCAAAACAAGGGTAATTTGAAATTATACCTGCAAAGGCAGAATTGATCAGAGATGGTTTGTTTTGGTTGTTGTTTGGTGCTGTGGAAACCTTACCATCATTGCAAGTGATCCCATTCTCATTTAAGAGCTCCATTAGCTTGTTGACTTGTTGTTTAATGATAGAAATCTAAGATATAGATCTTGTACAAGCTGCATCATCCTCCTGATCAGACTGTGTTCCTGCAGAATGTTCATATGCCACATTATTCACAACTATCTTTCTCTTTTTGGAGTTGTTTTTCCCTTTGGTGAATTTAAAATCTTTTGGAAATCCAACCAATCTATAGCACTTTTCTTTAGCGTGCCCTTTCTTTCCACAGTGTGAGCAAAGAAGATCTTTCCTTGCTTTTCTCTTGACATCACTAGCTGCTTGCATGGCTAATGATTCCAGAACAAGTTGTGCTTGAAGCATCATATTCCTCTATGCCTCTTCTCTCAACACAAGGCTATATACCTTGTCCAGACTTGGAATAAGATCCAACATGATGATTTGGGATCTGATGGCTGAATAAAAGTCATTTAAACCATTGAGGAATCTAAAGACCATGTCCTTCTGGTACTGGTCAAAAAATTTCTTAAAACACTCAGCATTACATTTGCCACATTAGCAATGTGGTAAGGGTCTAAAACTCCTTAACTCTTCCCAGATTCCTTTAAGTTCTATAAAGTAGACATCAACTAACCTAGTCCCCTATGCTATACTACCTAAGGTGTACTGTAAATTACAAACCCTAGTATCATCAGGCTGGGCAAAATTTTGCTTAAGTGTATTCCAAATTTCCATTGCCGACTCCATGTAGAATACTATTGAGGCAATAGGCTGGGTTATAGAGTCCAAAAGCCAAGCAACTAATAGATTGTTGCAACGGGTCTACGATGGGTAAATAAGATCTGTAATCTCTGGTTTTGGGATTGAACCATTGATGAATCCTATTTTGTTTCTGATTGATAAGGCTAACAAGAAAAAACGACTCCAGGCCAAGTAATTGCTTGTGGTAAGTTTATGGTTGATTACAATCGATCTAGGATGATTAGTGTGGTGTATATAGTAAGGTGATTGGGGATTTGTTATAGGTGACAGTGTTGATCCCGAATGGGTTGAGGTTTGAGACACTTGAGGTCGCGATTCAAAAGAGTCTGACATCATTTATTGATCAAGCAAGATAGAACAGGTTGAGAATACGAATCTACTTACTGAAGAATCGGGATTGATGATGTGAGAATGATAAACAGATCCAAGTAGGTATTACTATCAGCTATGTGAATGATCCCAAATCAATTTCTGCAAGCCCCAACCTAGCTTTGATACCATGATGAAATACGAATTGCAGATAACATTTTGGGAAAATGTATTACTTTTCATTGAAGAAAAATCACTAAGGTTTTTGTATATATATAGCTTCTTCCACTATCATCAGGAAAAGGACAAAAGAATATAACTAATTACAGTGTTAACTAACTAAAAAGAATTAAAAAAAGCTAACGACTAATTAATCAACGGTTTTCCTTTTTGGCTTCAAAACGGTACGTTTCTCATTTAATTTCTTTTCCTTTCCTCAATTGCACATCAAAACGCTGCGTTTTCTTTTTTTATTCCTTTACTATTTACAAGTAGCATGTTCTATTTTTGCAATGTTTCAACAGCACTTATTCTTGCTACCACTTGCTTTAATTCTCAACATTGTTGTTTGACACCCATACCATAATTGCTCTGCTCATACTTTTGGTGGCTTTCCTTTGTATTTAGCATGTGATTCCTTTGTATTACATATGAAAAAAGTAATTAAGGTAGCTAATTTGTTTAGTAGAGCATAATTAAGATGCATCTTTTCTTCCATCTAGTTTTCCTTTACTTCTTTTGTGTATATCTTTGGATTACAGAGTGAAATGCCATAAAAAAAAACCATAACAGTAAAAAAGTAATGGATTTTATTTATTCGAGCCAAAAAGGCAGAAACAAGCCTACATATATCTATACTATATATAAAAGGAGGATTCGGTTGTACTGTTTCAATTCTCTTCAATTGGATGCCCAATTGAGTGACAAATGTCACTCAATTAGATGGGTTGCTTTTTTTTTTTGCCTTTTTTGTTCCTCCAAACGACGTCACTTTGTTGTTTTTTTCCCTTCCCCCTACTATTGTTTCTTCCACTGAAGCGACGGCATTTTGGTCTTTATTGTGGTTATATTGTTTTTGTTTTTTGCTTTTATTTGTTCCAACCTGCCGATTGTTCTAGGGTTTTTTCCCTTTCTATTTGTGATGAAGCAAAGGACAACAAAGATAGGCACATTTAAACTGTGGGAAGCTATTCACAGATGAGATACGCAAGAGAAAAAAATTTTTGAAGCAGGAGATGAACCCAGCCAATGATTGAAAGCTTGAACGGGAGCAAAGGCAACAACAATACAAATTAAAGAATAGATGGTTGCACAAACATTGGTTTTGTTGTTTTGAAGCGAATTGGGTGAGTGAGATTGTTGGTTTGTTGTTAGCTTATAAGAAGTTGAGACAAAAAGCAATTAAAGGGTTTTGCTGCTGGAAAGGCGAAAAACAATGCAATTAAAGAATAAATTGTTCAATGAACATCAGGTTTATTGTTTTCGGCTTGGTCAATTTTTTTTCTTTGTTTGATGATGAGCAAGGTTAACTGAATGGATCGTTGTTTGTTGATTGGCATGCTTATTGCAACAAGCTAATGGGTTCCATTGGGTTGTAAGCGTTTTGTTTACTTTTGAAACTGTATCGTTTTGATCATTAAAAAGAAGAAAAACATAAAATATATGCAGATTTTTTTGCTTTTTTTTCGGTCATGTCAATTGTCAGTTAACTTGACTTTTGTGTCTAATTCTTATCTTGATGTAGGTACTGCTATTAACCGCTATTAATCGGTTACATCTGTTTGTGAGATCTTTTTACAATTCTTGCAGTAGTTTTAGCTTATTTTATTATACATATTATATCATGCTTATTTATTTTTATTTGTGAAAGTGAGGTTTCTCTTCTGGAATAGTTTATGCTATTTTCGTTTCTTTACATTCTGATCTTTGCTGTTTCTTTGTTCCATCAGTTTCCAAAAATCTTAAGCTTTACTTATTACTGTTTTTTTGTCTTGATTGATAATCAATGGTTTGTTTTTTTTTGTTTTGGTGTTATTTAAAAAATTTTCATCTAATTAACAACTCGCAACAACGCGCAGGCTCTCTTCCTTGTAAAAGATAAAACTAAAAACATAAGAGCAGCTAGCTGAGCTGACCATGGTAGAACTAATCAAAAGCAACAATTACTGAAAGGCCTGCAAGAAGAAAGCTCACATGATCAATAACGTTAGAATAAATATATATATATATATATATTTGTTAAATTTAGGAAGAGATTGATTTACGTACGTACCTCGAACAATCTGTATTGCCATCAAACATAGGAAAACATATTCGATCAACGGCATTACATTTCTCAGCAGTGTTGGCAATCTAAAAGGGGTCAGCCGGACCGACATTTATTTCACTCAGGCACTCACATATGCCCGATTTGTCACTCCTAATTTTTTGGGTCAGTTCCACAGCTGCGGCACAACATTCTTCATTTGGAGTCTCTTCTTTGCCTATTAGATACATGTTGCATGCGCCTTCAAAATTGGAAGTACGACTGCAGTCTCGCTCACCCAAACACGACACACTGCTGAATACAAACAAAATAAAGAAAAACTTAATTATGTGACTCATGGCTTTGAATGAAAATGATAATTAAGATGTTTGAAGAATGATATGAATGTTTGAAGGAGGAGGATTGATAGGATGTTTGCTTAGTACATATATAGTTTGTTGCTATTGATGTTTAAGGAAGTTTGTTATTTCATTCATTTTATATGTTGAGATTTTTCTGCCAAAATCAGGGCTTTAGTGAGATATGAGTTTATGATTTTCTGATCACACATCAAGGTTACTGTAGTTAGAGATGGCTTTTATCTTACCAACTTCCTTTCATACTCTGATGCATAACTAGCAACATGAAGTTCTTTTGCTAAATGTAAATTCAGCATTGGGACATAAACTGCCTTGCTTTCTTGCTTACTTTGGCATTTGGATGAGACTGGAGCTTCTCATACATAATTCACGCCTCATTTGTTCTTGTGAACAAATGCATCCTGCTGTAATCCATCTTGCAAGCGAGTATGACATAACATAATAACTCTTAGACCTCCAGCTTCTTATGACTTGAATGCAGACAGGCAAGGAAACAAGTGTTCCGCATTTTGTAAAGAGATGGATGGTTGGATTTAACCAGTTTTAGGCATTTTGTAAGATATACAAATGACAACAAATCGCCATGCATTTGCCAAACTTCATTAAATAGCAACAACTTCCATACATTTTCATTATCATTACAAGGGATTATCGGACTATATAAATCTGTTGCAGTTCAGTTCTTGTTTTAAAGTTTAAGGTGCGACCAGCTGTTGCAAGAAAAGGAAAAATCACTGAGACAATTCCTTAACCATTCGATGTTCCTGACACACACAAGCTTTATTACAGGTTGAGCATAATGCGAACAATGTATACGTAGCCAAAAAACTCCAAAACTCTGGCGCCTTCTATGTTTGTTTGTAGAAGAGAACATACGCTTGGTCATGCAACACCTTGCTTGTCCCAATGGCTGTGACAGAGGCATCGTCAAATCGTAGCCATTGGCCATTGAGGTAACGAGCATCAGCTGTATAATGCCCCTTAGAGGGCTCTCTTCCATGATGGGTAATTGTAGCAACAAGTTCATATTTTCGGCCCTATAAATAAAGTACAAAAAATAAACATGAATAATAGCATTGGCTTGCTAACTAGTTAAGGGGCAAAAATAAACAAGAACTGTTGACTGTAATGTTTCAGCTATGTATTCTGATAAATTATATGCTGGTAAACATGGCTGCATACACCCCGTTTGTACTCTAGTGTAGCAGCATTGCTATTACATTCCTGCCTTGAGCAGTTTATTAATGAAGTCTATTTTACTTGGCTGAGCCAAAAAAATGAATATGGCATCAGGTGTCTTCATGTTTCACAATGTGAAATAGCACCATACAGAATAATGCAACGCAGTCGTATTAAACAAGTGAATGAAGAGAAATATTACCTCAGTAGATGGAGAAACAAGTAGTTCCCGACCCAGTACCAACTCAAGTGGGAAGTGTACAGGCTTATGCAACTTGGTGCTCCCCTGGCTTCCATAGCTAAAACGCATCAGGTGCAAAATCATTATCTTTGAAAGCGTCTGTATCTTGACAGATTTTCTGGCAGTGACAACACCAGCCTGCTAGGCATAAACACAAAACGATATCCAATTTATCACAAACAATGTCTAAACATACAGGAAAAGATGAAATGTAAAGTAGAAACAAACAATAAACAAACACTCAAAGTATAAGATTTATACAAAAATAGAAAATGGCATTTCTAATGATAATGTACTCTTCTAACTCATCATGCAAAAAGCTGGGAAACTCATGCGAACAAATATAGTAGCAAACAGCGAAATGAAACAATTAAAAGAAAATAGATACCTTCCCAGCTGTTGATGCGCGATACCCCTCCAGATTTTCTGGTGCAGAAAATAAATGAAGCGCATCCTCAATAGTATGAACAGCTTCAGGGTGGATATCAAGGTGGAGCAATAGAAATGGTTGAACAGTAGCTGAAGCCTTGTTTCCTGCCCCACAGAACAGATTAAGAAAAGAAAAAGATTAAAATGTTAATAAATGATAGCGTAACCAGATAACAGAGCGCAAAACCCACCCAAGATACACAAACTAACTCTTGGATATAACAGGCAGAATAAAACCAAGTTTGGATAAGTATATACTTATTCCTACTTTGTTCACAGATCAAATTTTACAACCTTAAATTGCTGGAATTATCTAGTTGACTTGTCCATGTCAGTTTTAGCATGTCTAAGCACTCTTTTGGTAGGTACACTCATAAGAAAAATAAACCCACAGGTTGCAAACCCCATAAATATAAGTAATCTAATAATTAACCTCATGAATTGGCTATTTTTGTATCATCCAATATAGTTTGCATGCCATAGAAAATGTCCCTACCTCTTGCCTTCACCACACTTCTTAACTGTCCTCCAAATATATCACTTAGCTCTGAGGGAAGGAAGCTTTGAGTTCTTGTGATTGCTGATTTGTTTTTTGGCCCAACTGTCTCCCATTCGTCATCTTCTACAGAAGAAACAAGTGATGACCTGACCCCAATAAAGCTGCTGGGCTGCCCATCAAGCTTAATCAATTCATTGTGCATTTGATCCATGATAAAACTTAGAAACTCCTGAGCGTCTTCCTGCCTAGAAAGGATGATAAACAAAAAATCATCACAATGTTAATACAGAAGACAAACAGTAGTCTAAATTGCAAGACATTAAACATAGTAGATAGTTAAGTCCATTTTACATTGTGTTCTTCAAGCATATACAAACATTTCAACTAATCATAGTATTTCTTCTAAATAAATGATGATGTGGAAGCTGTAGCAAGGTAACAACTAAATCACTATAAATTGACACCAAAAGTTAAAAGAGTGGGGTTTGATAGGTAAGATAACTAATCTCTCAAAATCTTTTAGCATTTCAGAAAGGGTTAAATGAAATCAAGAAGGCCAGAACTAGCATATATAAAGTCATGATCATGGATGGAGACATTTCAATACTATCATGTTATCAACTAATCAAGTTTTGTTATGTCAGAGAAAGGGTCTATGCAAAGGATGTCAGTTGGTACTGGCAAAAAAATACATATCCTGAAATAATACTGAGGTAGAAAGTATACAAACCTTGGCCTACCAGATATGCTATTTGGCACATCTGGAGTAAAGCTTTTAAGAACAGCTTCAAACATGGCAGGGCTGAAAGACCTACCAATCTCAAGGACTGTTGTATCTTTCTTCTTTACATTAGGATTGCTGGATGGCATATCAAAATCAGAGACAAACTCTGCAAAAGCAGTTAATGTTGGAAAGCCATCCTATCAAATCAAAGCCAAATAAAGGCACTAGTTAGTTGAACAAGTTCCTATTTACTTATCTTCAAATATAAAAATATCATCAATTTGAAGATGGTCATTTGCTAGTGCATAAGTTCAAGGAAACAGCATAAATATGCAACATACCTTGGGTATGTTACGAAGTCTAAGTTGCTGCAAGAGTTGAACAAAAGGAGAACAGGATAGGAGAGCCTGTAAAGTGGCATTGAGAAAGCATAAATTCCCAGTGTTGATTAAACCTCGGGGTAATAAGTTTTTAACAACCGTAATAGGCTCCTTAGCTGCCTTTGGAATGTCTTCATCAACAGTGCACGCTAATGAAATATCAATCATCCCATTCTGATGTTTACCCTCCATACTTTCGCTCTCAAGGACAAGAAATTTCAAACTTTGAAAATTATTCAAAGGACCACAATCATTTTGCGATAAGTGCAGTGAAGTTACATCAGTGCTTTTAACATTCGGTTGTTTTACACCATTACTGAGGCTAGAACTCTCATTGGCACTCTTTGTAGTTCCATTTTCTTTTGGAGTTTGTAATGTAGTTGAGGTATGATCTCTCGCTGATTTTATACTTTTTCTATCCGCAATTGGTGATGTTGAGGGCAGAAAGCCAAGTGGCCTGTTTGTGTAACTTGGCTTGTTGCTCAAATCACCATTAGCACCACCCAAAGATCCTCCAGCTGCAAAATTCAAAGAACCAGATTGCAATTCTTTCTTTTGCACAGGCTTTTCAGCATTACCAGCTGACTGTTTTGACAGGAATGACCTGGTTTCATCTTCCGTAAATGACCCAAAAAGGAATACCTGCTAAAAGCAAGAAAACCAATGGAGAGAATTTTAATTAGAGGCCTAGTCAATTAATGGCTGATGCAGAAGTAAGTAAAACATAGTGACGCTTGTCTTAGAAAGGGAAAAGGCAAAACCTCCTTTTTTATCATTGGTAATAATTCAGTTTCAACCACATGATATATGCACGCAAGTAAATCCCAACCCACAATCATCAATCAATCTAAAAGATTCCACAATTTTAATGCTAACAAGAGGAGAGGGCATAAGCATAAACCCATCAAACAAACGAAAATTACTAACTTTTAAGTCCTTAACAAGAAAACAAAAGTAAACCCACCTCAGAAACAGCTATTATTTGTCCATTTAACAAAAAAAAGTTAAAAAATTTAACCAAAAAATAGAAATCTTCAGAAAGAGGAAGGGAAGGGAACTAACCTTAGAATCAGTCATGTTTTATGCAAAGGGGAAGTTTGAGAGGGAAAGAGAGGTATAGAGAAAAGATCAAAGGGTAGGCCTAGGGCTTGAGAGGACCCTGAAGGAGCAGAGAAGAAAGAGGGTGTGATTGAAGAAGACATGTAAAAAGAAGGAACCTTGAAGGGGAGATACAGAGAGAGCATTTAAAGGAAGAACCCCCTCTCTGATCCTCTTCGACTTCAACACAACCAAGCATAGACAGAGTAGGAAAGGGAGGAAATTTGAATCCTTTACTTAGTTGGAGATTTCTAGGGTTAGGTTTTTTAGAGGGATTGATTGCATTTGCGGTGCTGCTTTTGGAAGGTCTCTTTTTTTTTTATATACAAATAACAATCTCTTGCGTGCTGGCCCCCCTTCCCCCCCACACCTCAAATTGACAAAAATAAACAAGGATTTATTCAATTCTTAGTATACAAATTTTTATTCAATTAATTAAATAGTACTATGTTTTTTGTAATATAAAAAAAGAAATTTTCATATAAAAATACTCCAAAAATTAACATCTTGGCATTAAAATGTGCTTTTTTTTCCATTTAAATGTGCTTTTTCTCTATTCATAAATGGGAAAAAAAAAGGAAAAATCCAATTATTTAAAAAACATAAAAAAAAGAGGGAAAAGAAAAAGAAAATATTGCAATAGGACAAAAACAAAAGGGGCCAAACGGCTCTCACATCCCATTTTACAGTTGAAAATTCCAAATTCCTTGGTCTCTGCCTCTGTCGGTCTCCGCCATGCCCACCCTCCACCACCACCGCTCCACTCCTCTGCTCTCCTCCACCTCAGCCTCCTGTTCCTCTTCCCAATCCTTCCTTTCCAAGCTGCTCCTTCTCCTAACAATCCTCCCTCTCTCTTTGGCTGCCTTAGCCTTCGTTCTCCAGTGGCGCGGAGGCAGTGTATCGGATCCCACCGTCGCCACATCCTCCGCCACTTCTCGATGGGCCCCAAGCGGGTCCCACCACGAGGTCTTCCCTGGCATGGAGACTTTCTCGTCCCTCTCCCCCAAATCCCATTCTTCTACTGATTGCATCAATCTTGGTCGTAGCTCTTCCCCTTCATTCCCTTACTATGGAGACTGGAAATTTGGTTTTGAAGCCAATTTGAAGCCAAAGGTACGTTTTTTTTATTCTTTTACCGAGTGATCTGAAACTATTTATTTTGTTTGCTATAGGCTGAGAATATTATGTTGGGATCGCCTTCTTGCTTCTTATGTTATTATTATTATTATTATTATTTTGCATAATTTTGGTTGTTGGATTCTTTGTTTTGGGATTGATCTTGCTTCTGGTAATTGATATTTGGCGGATATTGCTTAACCACTGTGGTTTCAGCTTGGGGTCTTGTTGAATTCTCTCATTTTGGCATTGATCCGTCTCTGTGTTTTGGATATTAGGTTGAAATTTTTATTATTCAATTCATCGACTTCAAAGTTTTTGTCTTTCTCCCAATTGACCTGTTGTTGGAATTTAAAAATTTTTGCTTTGCAAAGTTGTTTTTATCAAGCGGTTTTCCTTCTCATCAAATCAATTTTATAGTGAGCATGCATACATTCATTAGCAACAGAAGGCTTAAATCAAATTCTGACCTTCTTTTTTTTTTTTTTTGGTTATTTTGTTAGCTGACTTTTCCTCCAGAAGAAATTGGAGTGATTTGTTTGTAACCTTCAGCTGTTTTGCTTCTCAAATGGCAGATTTGTGTCACAACAAGTACATCAGCTGGCTTGGAGCAGATTTTACCATGGATGTTTTATCATAAGGTTATTGGAGTCACAACCTTTTTCCTCTTTGTGGAAGGGCATGCTGCATCTCCTAACGTTTCTAGAGTTTTGGAATCTATTCCTGTGAGTTTATGAAGCCTTTGGCTTCCTCCGATTTAGTTTTGCTCTGTTTTTCATAACTATAAGTAGAATTGTTCCACTTTATTTACTTGTGGTTGTCATTTGTCCTAATTGCTTATCGCATAAGTTTTATGTTGTTGCTCACCAGGGAGTAAAAGTTATATACAGAACAAGAGAGCTTGAAGAGCAGCAGGCTAAAAGGTCATTTAGCATTTCTCCTTTCATGATTGAAATGCATTTCTAGGATTCTAAAGCTAAAGTGAGAAACACGGTTGTTCCCAATGTTTTTTCCTAGTATTTTGTTTAAGTAGTATTTTAGCTGAATGTGGAGGCAACTGGTGATAAGTTGTCTTTATTTTGCACCATTTCATGCTTTCTTTCATTATTTTTGTTTGTATGCATCTATATTTATCCCATCATCTGTTTCTTTTCCAGTTCTTTAGGGACAACTTCCATATTGTTTTGGTCAAAATGGTTGTGTTTTGTAACTTTACTGTCAGAGTTTGTTTTCTTAATCTTATTGTTTTGGCAATTTGTTTTGGTTATCAGCCGGATCTGGAATGAAACATGGCTTTCAAGTTTCTTTTACAAGCCATGCAATTATGAACTATTTGTGAAGCAGTCTCTCAATATGGAAATGGCCATTGTCATGGCAAGGGTATGCTGTATGAATGGTTCTATTTTCATGAATGGAAATACTTTGTTGTTTGTAATTACTAGCACAATGGTCTTGACCTTATTTGATGAGTTTTTCTTTTGCATTGTGAAATTCAAGGATGCAGGAATGGACTGGATACTTCATCTTGATACTGATGAACTGATACACCCGGCTGGTGCAAGTGAATATTCTTTGAGGCAGTTGCTCCTTGATGTTCCTAGCAATGTCGATATGGTTATATTTCCAAATTATGTGAGTGGCATTATATAAATTATTAAGAAATGTATCAATAAGGGAACTTGGAATTGGTGGTTATGATTGTAAATCTTGTTATTCATTTGTCATTCTGGCCTGTGGTGTCTGATAGTGGAAATTTACTCCCTTTTTGTTTAGGAGAGCAGTGTTGAACGAGATGATATCAAGGATCCTTTTAGTGAGGTAAATTTTCACTTGTCCTTTTTCCTTGCTTTTTATCACTTCAGCAAATTGAATGACCGAAGTGAGGATTTGGAGTTTGGTACATGGCTTACTTTTCTATCCTTGCAAGCAGGTATCAATGTTCAAGAAGAACTATGACCATCTTCCGAAGGACACATATTTTGGCATGTATAAAGAATCAACTCATGGTAATCCAAACTATTTCTTGACTTATGGAAATGGGAAAGCGGCTGCTCGTATTCAGGATCATCTTCGTCCAAATGGTGCTCACAGATGGCATAATTATATGAAAACCCCAAAGTATGGTGATTCTGTCTACACATAGGAAATCATGATCAGATAACCTGATGCAGTATGAGAATCATATATACATATATCATAAATTCTTATGTAATTCAATTTACTTCAATAGTTGGGTGAAGGGTGGGAGAGGAGGAGGGGTCGTTGGGGGTGGGGATGGGGATGGGGATGGGGACCAGCTTGGTCATTGATAATGAGAGCAAGTTTTATGTTAGCGACATATCATTGATAAGCATATAACAATTGAAACTACTTGGGGGTATATTCACTATTATTTTCTGTCTGTCGGTACATAGAAATAGCACTTGTGGTCATACTCGGTACAATTTTTTTCAGTGAAATCAAATTGGAGGAGGCTGCTGTTCTACACTACACATATGCCAAATTTTCAGACCTGACATCTAGACGTGATCGGTGTGGCTGCAAACCTACGAGGGAAGATGTCAAAAGATGCTTCATGTTGGAATTTGATAGAGCTGTAAGTTCAGTACCTTATGTTATTCTTGTATTCTTGTTTATCTTGATATATTTGCTATTGCTATTCATGAGTTGTAGTAAGTGTTGGAACATGGGAATGCAACAAGCTATTAAGGCACTAAACTAGATTTTTTTTTTTTTAAAGCCACTAAACTAAACTAAACTAGATTTTTACCACTGGAGTTGCAGACTTTTGGTATTATGCTGTGTGATGTTTTTCTTCAGAAATTTGGGGAGTATAAAATTAAAGGGGAAGACCATTAAGTACATGCTTTAGGTAGCTAGAAGCATCAAAGATCAATTGAATAATTGACACTGATAAAAATGGGAGCAACATTTTGACTGATGTTTGATAAAGTTCCAAGTAATTCATATGGCAATATGCTGAAGGATCTGTTTTGTGGTTAATATTCCTGTGCGGTGGTCAGTGGACAGCCAAGTGAGTGTTTTGCTGCATGAGTGAGCCCCATCCTGGTTCTTGATTTCATTGAATCCTGAGTTTCCCAGTTTTTTGTCTTTTTGACTTATCTGAGAGCATGGATGAGATCTTGTGGGGTGAATTTTGTGCTTTATGTGGATGGATTGCTCTCTGATGTATAATTCTGCTTGGTATGATTGTTTTTTATATCATTTCCTTCTAAGTGTTGTGTCATTGTCTATGTAAATTTTGTTCATTGCAGGCATTTATAATTGCTTCAACTACAACAGAAGAAGAGATGCTTAACTGGTATATACTTGAATGCGGGATCTTTTTTATTTTTTTGGGTGCTCTGCTTCATTGTTCCTCTCAACTTGAATCTAGTGTGTGAGTGTGCTGATGTAGAACTATATGGCCTCTGGTTTTTGTAGGTATCGTGAACATGTTGTATGGGTTGAAAAAGACCTAAGACTGAAACTCCTGAGAAAGGGGATTTTAACTCGCATATATGCTCCAATGGTAAGAACAGTTATTAGCATTTTTGAAAGTAAAGAACTCACAGGAAATTGAAAGTGCCATCTTTAAATTCTGTTTGAAATGATATAAACATTATCTCTTGCTGTCTCAGGCCATAATACAAGGTTTAAGGGAGTCTGGCGTCTTCAGCTCCATTATTGCAACTGCCCCCACTACTCTTTCAAGGGACAAGTTTTTAGCTTCCATTGATAGTAGTAACTCATCAAGAGCTGTTCCCTCTGTGTCTTTTGCTTCAAGAAAGATTGGTAGAAGCAGAGAGCATCAGGCATCTGCTAGGAAGGTGCTAGAAATTGACGCTAGTGCGGATCATGAGGCTGCTGTTCCACCATTGTCTCCCCCCAGTATGGACAATGATGACCTCATCAGAGAATGATGGAGTGACTGGTGTGAATGCTTCTCTATCTTCTGCTACTTTGGATGGTTTGCTTTGAAGGGATGCAATCAAGAAACAAGAGAAAGTGCACGTAGGCAGTTTCCTTGTTTTGGTGTATAGTCAGAGAGATTTTTGCTCTAAAACTTGATGTTGAAGCAAGAAATCTTGTATTTTAATTCTTATCTGTAGATACCACAGTATTGACAGTTAAGATTGTCATTATTTCTTATTTCATTATATGGAAATGAAACGGAAGAACTGTCATATTTGTGTATTTCAGATCTTTTGGAGTTGTTACTGGAAAGTTTTCACAGAATTTTTTATTCTTTATGCTTCAAATTGTCCCTTTCATTCATGGTTTAGGCGTAAGCTTTGGCCCTTGCAATTTCACTAGGACAAATCATGATTTTGAGAGCCAAGTTAGATCTATAAAACGGGAATAGCATGATTGTTAAACCATTCAGATGATTATGGTGACACTTATTTTGGTACAGAGTAAAATACAAAAGAACAGAACAAAACAAAAAACAACTGAACTTAATCCTAAGTTCCTAAAAACCAACTAATAAACAAATTAATTCCTAAAGGGAATCAACAAATCTGATACTTATCTAACTAGCAAAGCTGACATTTACATCAATTTGTTCAGATGATGTTCCCAACATAATTTTATGCAACCCAGGTGGCAAAACTTTGTAACCACTGCTGTCGACAATGTTCAAGCTCTTGCACACATTGAGCTCAAAGTTAACCTTTTGACTCTGCTTAGCAGCAACAAAAACTCTCTCAAATTCAACAACCTGTTGAAAAGGAGTTCCGACAATTCCATCCGGAGGCTTTGAGTACACAATCACCACTTCACTACCATCTTTGTCGCCGGTATTCTGGACTTCAACCTCAAGGGCTATATTATCTTCACAAGTTAAATGATTAACTACAACAGAAGGGCATGGTTGCTGGACAGATGTGTCTGTCAATTCCAACTCGTGACAGTGCTGGGTATTATTCAGTTTAATAGGGATAGATACATTTGTGGGTGTCGTCAACTTGTAGTTAAAGCTTGTGTAGCTTAGTCCATATGCAAAAGGATATACCGTTGAACCATTGAAGAATTTGTATGTTCTTCCAGGGTAACCTTGTTCCTCGACTGGACGTAATTGCATGGATGTCATGGGTAGCTTATCCACATAATCAGCTGTATACCATGTAAGGGGTAGTCTTCCTCCTGGTAACAAAAAAAATAAAAAAATAAAAAAATAAAATCACGTTAAGTGCTGATATTAACTAATTTTCTGTTGGTGAAAATCAAGCTTTAAAATGGCGGCTTACCAGGATTGTATTTTCCAAAGACAGCATCTGCAATGGCACGACCACCTTCCTGACCAGGATGTCCAACCCACAAGATTCCTTTGATTTTATTATCATCCTTAGCAAATGAGATATCAACCCCACCTGCAGTCATCACTACAAGAATTACTGGACCTTTGGAGGCATTAGCAACTTCTTCGATCAAGTCCTGTTGCAAACCAGGAAGGAGGAGATCATTTCTATCATGATCCTCTCTCTCAATTGATAAATCTGTACCGACCACAAGTATAGTAGCATCTGCTTGTTTAGCAGCTTCGGTGGCTTCCGAGATCTTCGTATCATTCGGGCAATTTAGGCCAGGGCATCCCTCTGCGTATATCACTTCTCCAAAGGCAGAAAAGCCCGAAAGTGGAGAAACGTATCGGCAAGGGTTACCTGCAATAATGGAAGAAACCAACATTGAGTAACTGAACAATTACATGGCAATCAAATGTGAAACTGTTATATGTGATATTGTTACAACCTTCATAATTTCCGAGCATTTGTTTCGTAGCATTGGCAAGTGGCCCGATTATTGCCAGGGTCTTAAACGCATCAGGGTTCAATGGCAAAGTTGCATCAACATTCTTGAGAAGTACAATTCCTTCCCTAGCTGCTTGCGCTGCCAATTCAACGTGTTCTGTGGTACATATATCTTTCTTTCCAAGTGACTTAAAAGATGGACTTCCATCAAAGAATCCAAGCCTCATTAGTACCACAAAGAGGTTCTTTAAAGATGTATCAACATCTGCCTCATTAACTTTTCCTTGCCTGACAGACTTTCCAAGAAACAAAGGGTAAGTGGTTCCACAATCCAGATCTAAACCTGCAACAACATGCATGAAAGAAAATCTTCTTTAGTCTCTGCTCAAACTATAAACATTACTCTTAAAAAATACATTTAGCCAATATATATATCAGCTACTAGCCTGCTTTTAGTGTCTGTGCCACGGCGTCTTCCGGTGTATCACCAAGCCAATTCATTTTGGCATCGCTGTGTATCACTTCAATGGAATCACAATCTGCAACTATATATCTGCAAAAGAGGATTAAAAAATCAAACCACATAAAATTTATTTCGACATCTCTGACAACAAAAGGACTAGTAGGTTTTCTTGTATACCCGTTAAGTTTCCAATCTTCTCTGAATGTTTGTTTTAAAAGAAAGGGATCAGCGCAAGTTGGAACTTTGTTGACTTTATTGAAAGAGCACATTACGCTGCTCACATCACCATCTCTAACACACATTTCAAATGGACGAAGAAAAGTTTCCACCATATCTTGCTCAGTCACCTTCATTCAAAGAAGAAAAAAACTTCAATTTGCTTATCAATATGATACCGAAGTTTTCATCTATGTATACACATACTGCACTGAATTTACCTGTGCATCGAATGTCTGTCGATTAACTTTCTTCCAGTTATCGAGATCATAAGCAGCGAAATGTTTGCAACATGCAGAAACCTTAAGAGGCCTAGAGCCAGGATCTGCTGTATGTTCTTGTCCTTCAATATCTTGCAAACCTCTTACATAATTAACGCCATACACACCGATCACGAAAGGATCTTCTCCAGACGTCTCGGTGATCCTTCCCCATCTAGGGTCCCTTACAGGATTTATGTTTGGACTCCAATAGGTTAACCCACCTTGCCCCAGATTGTACATTGCCCTTGCTTCTGTTGAAACGACCTGTATATATGCATGTAATAACAACAGTTACAATGTTATTCACTATCATCAAAAAAGCAAAAAAAAAAAAAAAAAAACCGATGTAGATCGTGAAACAATTCCTACCTTTCCAATGGCATTCCAAAGCGACTTATTAAAGGATGCAGTTGTGTGGATAACGGTAGGAAAGCTTGTTGCACCAGGAACAAGCTCAGTAAAGAATGTGCCGCGGCCGACATGAGCGACACCATGCAAAGCTTCAGACCACCATTGATATTTGGGCAACCTCAATCTTGGTATAGGCTGAGAAACGTTGTCTCCCATCCAATGCACCTTCTCTGTTAAATTCATTCTATCCACCAAGTCTTTAGCTCTAACTTCATATGGAAGACTTGTGTCGCAAAATCCTATGTCAGACATGTTCACATTCCTCGCTTCCCACTCGTGAGGATCACAAACTATAGAAGGTGGGTCTCCTTGCCGCTTAAGATCACCACCAAATGCTAAACAAATAGGTAAAAAGTAAATAATAACGAGGAAAAGAGTACAAAGAACATTGAAGCTTTGTGCAGCCATGGTTTAACTTGTTTTGTGTCTGCGTGTGGACTGTGGAGAATGTGAGGATAGATGTGACCCTTCTTATAGAAAAGTATAATTCAACAATACATTAGATTATTTGATAAGCACTATCATGTAAAATTTGATAAAGCTATGAGCACTATATTTTTATCCAAATCTAAAAATTGACCAGTTGTTGGAATTTAAAAATTTCTGCTTTATGATATTTTTTTGTCAAGTGGTTTTCTTTCTTATCAAATCAATTTTATGGTAAGCATGGATTCATTCATTATCAACAGAAGGCCTAAATCAAGTTCATACCTTCCATTGGTACATTAGTAATTGAAACTACCTGACTTGTGAGAATGATAGTTGCGTATATTCACTATCATTTCCTGTCTATTGGTACACAGAAATGGCATTCTGATCATACTGGGTACAATTTTTTTTAGTGAAATCAAATTGGGAGGATGTTGCTATTCTATACTACACATATGCCAAATTTTCGGACCTGACATCTAGACGTGATCAGTGTGGCTGCAAACCTACCAATGAAGTTGTCAGAAGATGTTTTATGTTGGAATATGATAGAACTATAAGTTCAATACCTTTTGTTATTCTTTTATTTTTGTTTACCTTGATATCTTTGCTATTGCTATTCACGAGTTGTAGTAAGTGTTGGAATATGGGAAATGCAACAAGCTATTAAGGCACTAAACTAGAATTTTTTTTTTTTTTTGGAAAAGCCACTAAAATATTTACCACTGAAGTTACAGACTTTTGGTATCACGCTGTCTGAAGTTTTTCTTGGGAAATTTGGGGAGTCTAAAATTAAAGGGGAAGACCATTACATACATGATTTAGGTAGCTAGAGGCATTGAAGATGAATAATTGACACTGATAAAAATGGGAGCAATGTTTCGACTGATGTTTGATAAAGTTCCAAGCAATTGATAAGGCAAATGCTCAGTTTGTGGTTAATATTCCTGCGGGGTGGTCAGTGCACAGCCAAGTGAGCATCATGCGGCATGAGTGAGCGCCATCTTGGCTCTTGATTTCATCAAATCCTGAGACCATGGACCAGATGTTGTGGGGTGAATTTTGTGCTTAATGTAGTTGGATTGCTCTCTGATGTATATTTTGGCTTGGTATAATTGTTTTTTATATCATTTCCTTCTAACTGTTGTGTCATCGTCTATGTAAATTTTATTCATTGAGGGCATTTATAATTGCTTCAACTGCAACAGAGGAAGAGATGCTTAACTGGTATATACTTGAGTGCAGAGTCTTTTTTTTTTTTTTTTTTGGGTGCACTGCTTGATTGTCCCTTTCAACTTGAATCTGGTGTGTGAGTTTGCTGATGTAGAACTATTGGTCTCTTGTCATCAAGAGCTGGTATCAAGCATCTGCTAGGAAGGTGCTAGAAATTGAAGCTAGCGCAGCTCATGAGGCTACTGTGCCACCCCAGTATGGACAATGACGACTTCATCAGAGAATGATGGAGTGTCTGGTGTGAATGCTTCTCACACTTCTCCTACTTTGGATGCTTTGCTTTGAAGGGATGGAATCAAGAAACAAGAGAAAGAGCAGGCAGGCAGTTTTCTTCTTGTGGTGCATAGTCAGAGAGACTTCTGCTCTGCAACTTGATGTTGAAGCAAGAAATCTTGTATTTTAATTCTTATCTGTAGATACCACAGTATTGACATTTGGGGTTGTCATTATTTCTTAGCTCCTTATATGGAAATGAAACAGAAAATCTGTTATATTGGTGTATTTCAGATCTTATGGACTAGTTACCAGAAAGTTTTCACAGAATTTGTTATTCTCTATGCTTCAAATTGTCCTTTCATACATGGTTTAAGCATAAGCTTGGGGCCATGCAGTTTCACGAGTACAAATCATGATTAAGAGAGCCAAGTTAGTTCTATAGAAGGAGAATAGCCTAAGAATCATGATTGTTAATCCATTCAGATGATTATGGTGACACTTATTTCGGTACAGAGTAAAGTACAAAAGAATAGCACAAAACAAAAAACAAATGAACTTAATTCTAAGTTCCAAGAAACCAACTAATAAACAACTTAATTCCTAAAATGAATCAACAAATCTGATACTTATCTAACTAGCAAAGCTGACATTTACATCAATTTGTTCGGATGATGTTCCCAACATAATTTTATGCAACCCAGATGGCAAAAGTGTGTAACCACTACCGTCGACAATGTTCAAGCTCTTGCACGCATTCAGCTCAAAGTTGACCTTTTGACTCTGTTTTGCAGCAACAAAAACTCTTTCAAATCCAACAACTTGTTTTAAAGGAGTTCCCACAATTCCCTCCGGAGGCATTGAGTACACAATCACCACTTCACTACCATCTTTGTCGCCAGTATTCTGAACTTCAACCTCAAAGGCTATTTTATCTTCACAAGTTAAATCATTAACTACAACAGAAGGGCACGGTTGCTGGACAGATGTGTCTGTCAATTCCAACTCGCGACAGTGCTGGGTATTATTCAGTTTAATAGGGATAGATACATTTGTGGTTGTCGTCAACTTGTAGTCAAAACTTGTGTAGCTTAGTCCATATGCAAAAGGATATACCGTTGAACCATTGAAGAATTTGTATGTTCTTCCAGGGTAACCTTTTTCCTCGACTGGACGTAATTGCATGGATGTCATGGGTACCTTTTCCACATAATCAGCTGTATACCATGTAAGGGGTAGTCTTCCTCCTGGCAAAAACAACAAAAAAAAAAAAAAGAAAAGAAAATCAAATCATGTCAAGTGCTGATGTTAAGTAATTTTCTGTTGCTGAAAATCAAGCATTAAAATGGCTCCTTACCAGGATTGTATTTTCCAAAGACAACATCAGCAATGGCACGACCACCTTCCTGACCAGGATGTCCAACCCACAAGATTCCTTTGATTTTATTATCATCCTTAGCAAATGAGATATCAACCCCACCTGCAGTCATCACTACAAGAATTACTGGACCTTTGGAGGCATTAGCAACTTGTTCGACCAAGTCCTTTTGCAAACCGGGAAGGAGGAGATCTTCTCTATCCAGTCCCTCTCCCTCAATTGATAAATCTGTACCGACCACAAGTATAGTAGCATCTGCTTGTTTAGCAGCTTCGGTGGCTTGCAAGATCAACGTATCATTCGGGCATTTTACGCCAGGACATCCCTGTTCGTATATCACTTCTCCGAAGGCTGAAAAGCCCGAAAGTGGAGAAACATATTGGCAAGGGTTACCTGCAATAATCGAAGAAACCAATATTGAGTAACTGAACAATAAAATGGCAATCGAATATGGAAACCGTTATATATGATGTTGTTGCAACCTTCATAATTTCCGATCATTGCAGTCGTAGCATTGGCATGTGGCCCAATTATTGCCAGGGTCTTAAAGGCATCAGGGTTCAATGGCAAAGTTGCATCAAGATTCTTTAGAAGTACGATTCCTTCCCTAGCCGCTTCCGCTGCCAATTCAATGTGTTTGTCGGTACATATATCATTCTTTCCAAGTGACATAAAAGATTGACTTCCATCAAAGAATCCAAGTCTCATTAGAACCGTATAGAGGTACTTTAAAGATGTATCAACATCTGCCTCATTAACTTTTCCTTGCAAGACTGAATTTGCAAGAGCATTAGGGTAATTGACTCCACAGTCCAGATCTACACCTGTAACATCCATGAAAGAAAATCTTCTTTAATCTGAGCTCAAACTTCAAACATTACTCTTAAAAATGCATTTGGCTAATGTTTGTTAGCTACTAGCCTGCTTTTATTGTCTGTGCCACGGCATCTTCTGGTGTATCACCGAGCCAATTAATTTTTGTATCGTTATGTATCATTTCAATGGCATCACAATCTGAAATTATATATCTGCAAAAGAGGATTAGAAAATTAAACAAAATAAAATTTATTTCATTGACAGCAAAAGAACTAGGTTTTCTTGTATACCCATTAAGTTTCCACTCTTCTCTAATCGTTTGTTTTAAAAGAATGGGGTCAGCGCAAGATGGAATTTTGTTGACTTGATTGTAAGAGCACATTACACTGCTTACATCACCATCTTTAATACACATTTCAAATGGACGAACAAAAGTTTCCACCATATCTTGCTCAGTCACCTGCATTCAAAGAAAAGAAAAACAGCTTCAATTTGCTTATCAATGTGATACTGAAGTTTTCATTTGTATATACATATATGTCACTGAAATTACCAGTGCATCGAATGTGAATCGATTAACATCTTGCCACAAATCGAGATCATAAGCAGCATAATGTTTGCAACATGCAGCAACCTTAAGAGGTCTAGAGCCAGGATCTTCTGTATGTTCTTGTCCTTCAACATCTTGCAAACCTCTTACATAATTAACGCCATACACACCGACCACGAAAGGATCTTCTCCAGACGTCTCGGTGATCCTTCCCCATCTTGGGTCCCTTACGGGGTTTATGTTTGGACTCCAAAAGGTTAATCCAGCTTGCCCCAGATTGTACATTGCTCTTGCCTCTGTTGAAACAACCTGTATATATGCATATTACAACAACAGTTACAATGTTATTCTTTGTCATTTTAAAAAAAATAAGACTAGATGTGGATGGTGAAATAATTTCTACCTTTCCAATGGCATTCCAAAGCGACTGGTTAAAGGCTGCTGTTGTGAGGATAACGGTGGGAAAGCTTGTTGCACCAGGAACAATCTCAGTAAAGAAAGTGCCATAGCCAAAATGTGAGACACCATGCAAAGCTTCAGACCACCATTTATAGTCAGGCAACCCCAATCTTGGTACACTAGAAGCCCGATCTCCCATCTGTTGTGCCTTCTCTTTTAATGTCATTCTATCCACCAAATCTTTAGCTCTAACGTCATACGGAAGACTCTTGTCGCAATATCCCATCTCAGCCATGTTCACGCCCCTCGCTTCCCACAATTTAGGATCACAAACGTAAGAAGGTGGTTTTGGTATAGGCTTAAGATCACCACCAAACGCTAAACAAATAGGCAAAAAGTAAATGATAACGAGGCAAATAGTGCAAAGAACATTGAAGCTTTGTGCAGCCATGGTTTAACTCTTTCCTTTTTTTTCTTTTTTTTTGTCTCTGCGTGTGGACTGGGGAAAATGTGATAGGTGACCCTTCTTATAGAAAAGTATAAGTCAGTCAGTTCAAATGGTTTAGATTAATATCAACAAGATATTAGATTATTTGATAAGCACTATCATATAAAATTTGATAAAGATAACCGACCAATACTATAATTTTATCCAAATCAAAAAATTGACCTGTTGTATAAAGTTAATTTTGTCAAGTGTTTTTCTTCCTTATCAAATCAATTTTATAGTAAACATGCATACATTCATTATCAACAGAAGGCCTAAATCAAGTTCACACCTTCATTTTTTTTTTTGGTTATTTTTTGTTAGCTGACTTTTCCACCAGAAGAAATTAATTGGAGTGATTTGTTTATAACCTTTAGCTGTTTTGCTTCTCAAATAGCAGATTTGAATTTACAACAAGTACATCAGCTGGCTTGGAGCAGATTTTACCATGGATGTTTTATCATCAGGCTATTGGAGTCACAACCTTTTTCCTCTTTGTGGAAGGGCATGCTGCATCTCTTTCTAGAGTTTTGGAATATATTCCTGTGAGTTTATGAAGCCTTAGGCTTCCTCCGATTTAGTTTTGCTCTGTTTTTCATAACTATAAGTAGAATTGTTCTAGTTGATTTACTTGTGTTTGTCATTGGTCCAAACTGCTTATAGCATAAGTTATATGTTGGTGCTCTCTGGGGAGTAAAAGTTCTATACAGAACATAACAGCCTCAGAAGCAGCAGGCTAAATGGTCAATTAACATTTCTCCTTTGATGATTGAAATACATTTCCTGGATTAAGTTTAGCTGAATGTGGAGGCTACTAGTGATAAATTGTCTTTATTTTGCACTATTTTATGCTCTCTTTCATTATATTTGTGTGCATGCATCTATGTTTACCCCATCAACTGTTTCTTTTCCAGTTCTTTAGGGACAACTTCCACTTTCTTTTTGGTCAAAATGGGTTTGTGTTTTGTAGCTTTACTTTCAGGGTTTGTTTAATTCTTTTGGCAATTTTTCGTGGTTAACAACAGGATCTGGAATGAAACATGGTTGTCAAGTTTCTTTTACAAGCCACGCAATTATGAACTATTAGTGAAGCAGTCTCTCAATATGGAAATGGCCATTTTCTGGGAAAGGGTATGCTGACCTTATTTGATATGAGTTCATTCTTTTGCATTTTGAAATTCAAGGATACAGGAATGGACTGTATACTTCATCTTGATACTGATGAACTGACACACCCAGCTGGTGCAAGTGAATATTCTTTGATGCAGTTGCTCCTTGATGTGCCTAACAAGGTCGATATGGTCATATTTCCAGATTATGTGAGTGGCATTATATAAATTATTAAGAAAATATATCAATAAGGGAACTTGGAATTGGTGGTTATGATTGTATATCTTGTTGTTCATTTGTAATCCTGGCCTGCGGTGAGAGCAGCAGTAAGCATTCAAGATGATATATAGAGAAGGCTTGCAAAATGGAAAACTGGTAAATAGACCTTCAAATGACTGAATTCATTAATCAAACTTTCCAAAACACTTAAAAGAAATAAAAGTAAAAATCAACTAAACTCAATCCTATCAAAACCTAGACAACTTAATTCCTAAAATGCCTTAAAATGTATAAATAAAACTGACACTTTCTACTGAGCAAAAAAAAAACAAACTGGTACTTATCTACCTAGCAAAGCTGACATCTACTTCTATTTGCTCGGATGATGTTCCCAACGCAATTTTGTGCAACCCAGATGGCAAAATTCTGTAGCCACTGCTGTCGACAATGTTCAGGCTCTTGCACGCATTCAGCTCAAACTTAACCTTTTGACTCTGTTTTGCAGCGACAAAAACTCTTTCAAATCCAACAACTTGTTTGAAAGGAGTTCCCACAATTCCCTCCGGAGGCTTTGAGTACACAATCACCACTTCACTACCATCTTTGTCGCCGGTGTTCTGGACTTCAACCGCAAAGGCTATTTTATCTTCACAAGTTAAATCATTAATCACAACAGAAGGGCATGGTTGCTCGACAGATCTGTCTGTCAATTCCAACTCGCGACATTGCTGGTTCTTATTCAGTTTAATAGGGATGGATACATTTGTGGGTCTCGTCACCTTGTAGTTAAAGGTTGTGTAGCTTAGTCCATAAGCAAAAGGATATACCACTGAACCATTGAAGAATTTGTATGTTCTTCCAGGGTAACCTTTTTCCTCAACTGGACGTAATGGCATGGATGTCATGGGTAGCTCACTGACATAATCAGCTGTATACCATGTAAGGGGTAGTCTTCCTCCTGGTAAATTCAACAAAAAACAGAATGAGATAAAACTGCTTCAAGCAATTTTTTATTAGGTAAAATCAAGCATTAAAATGGTTGCTTACCAGGATTGTATTTTCCGAAGACAACATCTGCAATGGCACGACCACCTTCCTGACCAGGATGTCCAACCCACAAGATTCCTTTGATTCTATTATTATCCTTAGCAAATGAGATATCAACCCCACCTGCAGTCATCACTACAAGAATTACTGGACCTTTGGAGGCATTAGCAACTTGGTTGATCAAGTCCTTCTGCAAACCAGGAAGGAGGAGATCATATCTATCCCTTGACTCTTCCTCAATTGTTCTATCGGTTCCCACTACAAGTATAGTAGCATCTGCTTGCTTAGCAGCTTCGGTGGCTTGCAACATCAAAGTATCATTCGGGCATTTTACGTTATGGCATCCTTGTTCGTATATCACTTGTCCAAAGGCAGAAAAGCCCGAAAGTGGAGAAACATAATGGCAAGGCAAACCTGCAATAGTGAAAGAAAGCAATATTGAGTGAATTGACGAACTGCACAATAACATGGCAAACAAATATGTAACAGTTATATATGATCTTGTTACAACCTTCATAATTTCCGAGCATTTGTTTCGTAGCATTGGCAAGTGGCCCGATTATTGCCAAGGTCTTAAACGCATCAGGGTTCAATGGCAAAGTTGCATCAACATTGTTTAGAAGTACAATTCCTTCCCTAGCTGCTTCGGCTGCCAACTCAATGTGGTCTTGAGTACATACATCATCCTTTCCAAGTGATGTAAAAGATGGACTTCCATCAAAGAATCCAAGCCTCATCAGCACCACATAGAGGTACTTTAGAGATGTATCAATTTCTGCCTCATTAGCTTTTCCTTGCTTGACTGAATTTTCAAGAGCATTAGGGTAAGTGACTCCACAGTCCAGATCTAAACCTGTAACATGCATGAAAGAAAATCTTCCTTAGTCTGTGCTCAAACTACAAACATTACTCTTAAAAATGCACTTGGCTGATATATGTTAGCCACTAGCCTGCTCTTAGAGTCTGTGCCACGGCATCTTCTGGCGTATCATCAAGCCAACGCTGGTCTTTATGTATCACTTCAACGGAATCACAATCTGAAACTATATATCTGCAAAAGAGGATTAAAAAATTAAACTAAATAAAATTTATTTCAACATCTGTGACAACAAAAGGACTAGGTTTTTTTGCATACCCGTTAAGTTTCCATTCTTCTCTGAGTGTTTGTTTTAAAAGAATGGGATCGGCGCAAGTTGGAACTTTGTTGACTTGATTGTAAGAGCACATTACACTACTCACATCACCATCTTTAACACACATTTCAAATGGACGAAGAAAGGTTTCAACCATATCTTGCTCAGTCACCTTCATTAAAAGAGGGAAAAAAAATGAAAAACAGCTTCAGTTTGCCTATCAATATGATACTGAAATTTTCATCAATATATGTATATGTCACTGAAATTACCTGTGCGTCAAATTTCAATCGATCAAACTCATACCAGTTATCAACATCATAAGCAGCGTAATGTTTGCAACATGCAGAAACCTTAAGAGGTCTAGAGCCAGGATCTGCTGTATGTTCTTGTCCTTCAACATCTTGCAAACCTCTTACATAATTAGCGCCATACACACCGACCACGAAAGGATCTTCTCCTGACGTCTCGGTGATTCTTCCCCATCTAGGGTCCCTTACGGGATTTATGTTTGGACTCCAATAGGTTAATCCACCTTGCCCCAGATTGTACATTGCCCTTGCTTCTGTTGAAACAACCTGTACATATGCATATAACAACAACAGTTACAATGTTATTCATTATCATTAAAAAAGAAACAAAATAACTAGATATAGATGGTGAAATAATTTCTACCTTTCCAATGGCATTCCAAAGCGACTGGTTAAAGGCTGCAGTTGTGTGGATAACGGTGGGAAAGCTTGTTGCACCAGGAACAATCTCAGTAAAGAATGTGCCAGGGCCAACATCGGAGACACCGTGCAAAGCTTCAGACCACCAATTATAGGCAGGCAACCCCAATCTTGGTATACTAGAAGCGTTATTCCCCATCTGTTGCACCTTCTCTGCTAATGTCAATCTATCCACCAAGTCTTTCGCTCTAACTTCATATGGAAGGCTTTTGTCGCAATATCCAATGTCAGACATGTTCATACCCCTCAATTCCCACTTATGAGGATCACAAACGTAAGAAGGTAGGTCTGCTATTGGCTTAATATCACCGCCTGCTACCAAAATAGGTAAGAAGTAAATAATAAGGAAGAAAAGAATACGAAGAACCTTGAAGCTTTGTGCAGCCATGGTTTAATTTTTTTTTTCTTGTGCTTGTGGATTGTGGATAATGTGAATATACGTGACCCTTTTTATACAGAAGTATTAGGTCAGTCACATCAAGTAGTTCAGTTTAATACCAATGGTCAGTCACATTAAGTAGTTCAGTTTAATATCACATTAAGTAGTTTAGTTTAATACCAATGGTCAGTCACATTAAGTAGTTCAGTTTAATACCAATGGTCAGTCACATCAAGTAGTTCAATTTAATACCAATAACATATTTAGAATATTTGATAATTATTGGTCTATTTTTAAAATTAAAGATTAATTCACATAATGGAGAGTTATGTTAACTCAATAGTTATGTTACGAAAAATAACACAAAGTGTCTATTGAAATATGGACATGTTTTCATATGAATAGATATGTCTCTTGGAAAATGATGATTAAAAAGACACAAACGAAAAGTTACATGTGTAAAATAATATGTGAATAGTTACATATGAAAAGTTACATGTATAAAGTTATCATGTGAAAGTTTATATGTGAAAAGATGTTGTTTCAATGTATAAATCAAGATTATGATTTATAGAATGAAAAGTTACCTTTTTATAGAATGACTATTGAAACAATATCTCTTACTCAAAAAATTGTGGTGGTAAAAATTATAAGAGATACTTTTTAGACATAAAAGCATCTTTATAAAAGATTGTGTTCTTATAATGTAAAGTTACTTTTTAGATAAAAGGTGTCTTTATAAAAGAGTTGTGTCCTTGAAGAAGAGACACACATTAGCTTATATAAAAGGTTGTTGCCATCCATTTTGACATATCAAATTTTGAGAGACAAGACAAGTGCAGAGAGAAAAAGTGTTATGTTCTTCTAACATAAACACTAAAGGTTCTACCATCAACAAAAGATTTCGAATTCTTTATTATTTACTTGTTACAGAAAGTTAGTTTTAAGGCCAAACAACTTTACAAACCCTCGGGTGTATCTAGCGGTTTAGTTTCATAAAGTGCAATATGAATGTTAGACGTTGACTTCATTGTATCATTGAGACTAGTTGAATCATTCCCTTTTGCATATGGAGTAGTGGGGGCAAATTAAGTCTTAAAGATAAACGTCTATTTGGAAGGCTCACCTTGAAGTCGATTTTGCATATTCTTGAATATCGTATCAGCCCCTCAACACCAACAACAAACACTACTATCATATAAAATTCGAAAAATATTATAACCTATGAGTACTATATTTCTGTTTAAATTCCCAAAATAAAAAAAACTCTATTTACTCCATAACACTTACTTTAATCCCATAAATTTGAAAGGAGTAAATAAATAAATAAATAAGAAAGAGAAACCATGCAAATATGTGATAGTTGGAATAAAGATATTAATGGAGGTACAGGAACACTAACCTTCTAATTAACAATATTAAATTTGGGTATCATGAACCATATATTCTCCTTTCTTACCCAAATTTTCTTCTCAATCAAATTCATGTGTGTGACAATCACTAATTATTAATTAATTAACTTGTTTATTATTATTAATTTGTTTGTTATTTATTATGACTTAAATACAAGACATTTTACAATATTTTACAACCTCTTCCACACATTATTAATTTTATTAGGAGTCTTATGCTATATATATGTATATATAATATAGTATTTTTATATAAATCCTCAATGTCAAGCTTTAATTATGAATCTTATTGCTTAGGGTGTGTTTGGTGTTGTTTTTGTTTTGTGTTTTGTATTTTTTATTTTTGAAAACAACAATGTAGTGATGTAATTCTACTAGTTAAGAAATCAAACACGGCCTTATGTGACTTTCAAAACGTATAAATACGCCAGCGAATGCCATCCGAACTTTTAACAAGTACCAGCAATGGCGAGTCTCTCCATCACCAGCACCATCAGCTCATTCTCACCCTCCCTCGTTCTCTGTCCCCCAATCGCACGTGCATCCTCCAGGCCTCTGCACGTGCCAACTCCGCCGGGTGTTGCGTTCTCCAGCCACCTATATCATCACCGTAAACAGAGAGGATTGGCGGTGGTGACACGTGCGGGTCCCAACACCAGTAGCTACGTGTTCGCGGTGGTGTTCCCGCTGTCTCTTCTGGCCGTTACCATCTTCACTTCTATCAAGATTGCTGATAAGCTTGACCAAGACTTCCTCGAAGATGTAATAAATATCTAAAAATCATGCCTTTTCATTTTCTTTCTTTGTGAATTCTCCTTTTCTTCGTGTTGGGGCTTAGCTCTTTGGCAATTTTCAGTTTTGCTTAAAGCGGGGGACTTATTCAGATCGTATAAAATCTGGGTCTTTTTGAATAAGATTTGTTGATTCGGGGGATGGGAAAATTGAGGAGCATGTAATGCCCATTGGGTGTTTGATAAAAGTGCGGAATGGTTCCGTGTTGATATTCGTTCTAATCAGTCCTGTTGGTGTAATTGATACTGGCCAGTCTCAGCTTCTGCTTTAGACAATGCCCTTGGTCTAAGTATTATTCATAATCTAACCTTGGATTGTTTTGTGGTGCAGCTTACCATTAATCAAGCAATAAGGGAAGCAGATGAAGACGATGGTGGTGATGATGACGACGATGGTGAAATTTCTTTGGAGGAAATAGTGCAAGAACCCGTGCTTCCACGTACTCGAAACCGGCCCAAGAGGGAAGAGTAGGCAGCATAACTTTGTTTCACACTTGTACTAACTGTATAATTCCCTTTTTTTTTTTTCAGAATGCAGATGTACTCATTGAAATATCCATCCGAATAGTGAAATTTGTGGGAAAAAAGCATTCGATTTTGAGCTTCTTAATTGAACTTTAGCATGCTACTGTTTATAACATGCATCTTTTTTTGGGTTTCTTTTTCTTGAAAGGCATCGATAAGATGCATTTTGATTTCTTTAGTGGTTCGTTCTTGGGCATTGTGCGGCCATTGTACGTAAACCAGCGATGATAGCATTTCAACCATTTGGGCACAGAAGTTGCAACTTCATTAATGTAAAATGGTTGTCATTAAAAGAGAAACATCGTACATGATTTGATTGCGGGTGGGGGTGGGTGTTTTGGTTTGGCAAATCAAGGGGAAATACCTATGGGAAGCAAGGCGTCGAGTCTATGTGCACGACTACTGACCCAAGTTAACCAACCACATCAAATGTAAAGAAAGAGCAAATTCCACGAAATTTGTTGGATGAGCAAATCAAAAGCAAATCCCACGGAATTTCCCATATGGAATGAAATTGACAAGAAAACTAGATTAATCTCTATGTATCACCACTTGGAATGGACAGCCTGAACCTGAAAGCAATTTCCTCACCTAACACCTTTATTTTTCGTCGTCTTGCTGTGTCCATTTATAGACCTTCCACTCAGAAACTTCCAATACAGCCCCACTTTGAAGACAGACAAATGAACTTGCACAGATGAAGTTCTGTTGTCCACTACACGGAATGAATAAATATTGAATGTTATCTGTTGGAAAAGATGAGAGCTACGTGTTCTCCTTTTCTTGTCATTTCTAGGCCCATTTTTTAACAAAGCAAACCTAACACCAAAGACTAATCCGTGTTCTTCTTTTCTTTTCTTGTCCTTCCTTTTCATTTCTAGGCAGCGCATTCGGCATTTCCCAATTCATCCAAGTTTGAATCATTCAATTTTGATTCAAAATCATTCACAAGCTAGAAGCTACAATGTTAACCAAAACCGATGGATACAAATTAATAATCAAGGGCATCATTTACTTATTCCCGTTGAGCTCATTTTTTTTTCCAGGACAAGTCAAACATTTTACTTCAACACGCCAATGACAACAGAAACATCTTCATAGCTTCCAATTAAAAAATCAGTGAAAGTTGTGTATATCCTTCCAAGAAACACCAAAGACTCTGAGCAACAGAACCTGATAAAAAATTTTGCCCTTTCTTCCCCATCGATTGCATTTGCTATCACCTTCTTCTCATCACAATCACTTCCATACCAAAGGAGAAACTATGGCTGAATTGGTAGGAGGAGCATTTCTGTCTACTTTCCTTGAGGTGTTGTTTGACAAAATGGCATCTCGTGAGGTTTTGAACTTCTTCAACAGCAGAGAACTCAATGATGAACTGCTGGACAAACTGAAGAGGACCCTGCTGTCGATTGAGGCAGTGCTGATTGATGCAGAGGAAAAGCAGATGAAAAATCGGGCCGTGCAAAAGTGGCTCGATGAGCTTAAAGATGCTGTCTATGATGCAGAGGACCTGCTGGACGAGATTGAATCGCTCACTTTCTCGCGCAAGCTGAAAGAAGAACCTCAAACCAGCTGTGCATCTCTGGTACGAAACTGTTTCTCTTTTCCTAATCCATTTACTAAAAGTATGGGCCCAAAGGTGGAAGAGATCCTTAACAGACTAGAACACCTTGCCAAACAAACTGCTATCCTTGGCCTAAGAAATGATGTCAGGGAAAAACCATCACCAAAATTACCAACAACCTCTTTGGTAGATGAATCTGATGTGTATGGTAGGAATGATGACAGAGAAGCTATAACTAAAATGCTGCTTTCAGATGATGCAAGTTGCCATGAGTTAGGAGTGATTACCATTGTGGGCATGGGTGGGCTTGGAAAGACTACTCTTGCTCAGCTTGTCTACAATGATAGCAGAGTGACAGAGTGGTTTGAGCTCAAAGTATGGGTCTGTGTCACAGAAGAATTTGATGTGTGCAGGGTAACAAGAAGCATCATAGAAGGGCTCACTTCCACTACTTGTGATATAAAGGACCTGAATCTGCTTCAGATTCAATTAAGTGAGAGACTTAAGGGAAAGAAAGTTCTTCTTGTTCTAGATGATGTTTGGAACAAGAAATATGTTGACTGGGAAGCACTAAAACGCCCTCTTAAGTCTGCAGCAGAAGGTAGTAAGATCATCGTGACAACTCGTGACGATGGTGTTGCATCTATCATGAGAACTACAACATCAAGTTATAATCTAAAGCAGTTATTGGAGGAAGATTGCTGGTCCTTATTTACCAAGCATGTTTGCAGCAGCAGTGGGAATGCCACTATTCGTCCTGAATTAGAAGCCATGGGTAGAGAGATTGTGAAAAAGTGCAAAGGCTTACCTTTAGCCATAAAAACCCTTGGGGGTATGCTACGCATGAAAGTTGATGCCAGGGAATGGGAAAAGATTTTGAGGAGTGATATTTGGGAGTTTTCAGATGATGAAAGTGATATTCTTCCAGCCCTAAGGTTGAGTTATCACTATCTTCCTTCGTATCTAAAACCATGCTTTGCATTCTGTTCGCTTTTCCCCAAGGATTATGAATTTGAGAAGGAAGAATTAGTTCTATTGTGGATGGGAGAAGGCTTATTAGACCACGCCAAAGGAAAGGGTAAGATGTTGGCAGAAGTAGGTGACTTCTACTTTGACGAGCTTGCATCAAGGTCATTTTTTCAACGATCAAGTGGTTCTTCAAGAACAAGGTTTGTTATGCATGATCTAATAAATGACTTGGCTGAATTTGTGTCAGGAAAATTCTTTGCAAGGTTAGAGGATGATGGCTCTTGTAAAATTAATGAAAAGACTCGTCATTTCTCTTATCTGATGAACGATTATGATACATCTAAAAGATTTGAGGACTTAAATAAAGCCAAGCATTTGCGCACTTTTTTGCCTGTAAATAGATATTCATGGAAGGCGAGCGGGTATGTTAGTGACACTATAACACATGATTTGCTACCTACTTTAGGGTGTTTAAAAGTGCTATCTTTATCCCATTATCGGCATATCCACATGTTGTCAAATTCCATTGACAATTTGAAGCTACTACGGTATCTTGATCTCTCTTATACTTCTATCGAAAAATTGCCTGAATCAGTGAGTGTTCTGTTTCATTTGCAAATTCTATTACTGTCCTATTGCCGCAGCCTTGTTGAGTTGCCTACCAAATTGGGAAGGTTAATCAATTTGCAACATCTTGATCTTAGAGTCACAAAGTTGAAAGAGATGCCAGCACATATGGGTAAACTAAAAGATTTGCACAAGTTAACTACATTTGTTGTAGGCAAACACAGTGGGTCCAGCATCAGCGAGTTAGGGGAGCTCCAACATCTTCGCGGAACTCTTTCCATTTTGAATTTACAAAATGTTGGTTGTTCTGGAGATGCTTTGAAGGCCGATTTGAAGGGTAAAAAGAGACTGCAAAAATTAGTGTTGAGTTGGAGCAATGAAGAGGCAGATGCACCTAACTTTGTGCCTCAGAGAGATTTACAACATGAAAGAAATGTACTGGAGCAGCTACAGCCTTCTCCAGATCTGGAACGCCTCAAAATTTTCGGTTATGGAGGTACACAATTTCCAGAATGGGTGGGAGATCATTCCTTTTCAAAAATTATATCCTTGGAATTAGGCAATTGTGAGCATTGCTTGTCCTTGCCAGCACTTGGACATCTACGGTCTTTGAAGAAGCTGTCTCTCAGAGGATTTGCTCGAGTAACGACTGTAGGTTCTGAGTTCTACGGGAGTGGTTCTAGTATGAAGTTCTTTGAATCACTTGAAATACTGAGGTTCAAGGAGATGCCGGAGTGGGAAAAATGGTTGTGTTTGGGAGATGAAAATGGAACTTTCTGTAGTCTCCAAGAACTATACATAACAGATTGTCCCAAGCTGAAGAGAGATCTGCCCAAAACACTTCCTCTTCTAAGGAAATTTAAGATTGAAAATGGTGGGATGCTTGGTAGTCCTCTCCCGAGGGCGCCTGACATGGGTGAATTGGAACTTGTGAATTGTGATAAAATGCAGCGGCAGGCACTACCGACGGAGCTGCAAGAATTAACAATTAAAAATTGCAGTGTCCAAGATTCCACACTGGAGCTGATGCTGCAGCACTGCACTCGTCTTGAAAGATTGTCTTTTGGAAGTTGTGCTTCTCTTAAGTCCCTTCCTGAAGGTCGTCTACCTGTTTCCTTAAAGCAGTTGAAGATTGATAGATGCGGTGAGTTTGATTTTTCTACAATCCTCTTGTACACATCTCTACGATCATTGGAGGTGCGGTATGCCCATGATTCACTAGAATCATTCCCATTAGGCTCTTTTCGTAACCTAAATAGCTTGAACTTCAGGTATTGTACAAAGATCAAGTCGTTTTCTGCATTAGAGGGACCTCACCAGCATCTCCCATCTCTCCATTCTATAGATATGAATGGTTGTCATAATTTTGTATCTTTTCCCAAAGGAGGATTATCTGCCCTTAATTTGAGAATTCTTTCTTTCTTCAATTGCAAAAATTTAAAGTCACTTCCCGAGCAAATGCACTCCCTTCTCCCATCCCTCCACTCTTTGAATATAGACAACTGTCTAGAGATTGAGTCATTTCCCGAAGGAGGCTTGCCATTCGAACTAAACGATCTTTCAATTTGTTGTTGTAATAAACTTATTGCTGGTCGAATGGAATGGGGATTGCACAAACTCCGCTGTCTTACACGTTTCAAATTGATTGGAGGAGATATGGAGTTCTTTCCAGATGAGCAGCTGCTGCCATCCACTATTACCAATCTTTGCATTGAAAGGATTCCAAATCTCAAGACTTTGGACTACAAAGGGCTTCAACACCTTACCTCTATTCGGAATTTGACCGTCTATGGTTGCCCAAAGCTCCAATCCATGCCACCAGAGGGGCTTCCTTTCTCCCTTTCTTCTATATCCATTTTCGGCTGTCCATTGCTGACAAAACGTTGCCAAAAGGAGAAAGGTAAAGATTGGGCCAAGATTTCCCACATCCCATCGATAACAATTGATGGTCAAGTCATTATCGCCTAAACTCAATGTCTCAGAGAGTTCATTTGGCTCAGGTATCCTATCTGCACTCTACATAATAACCTTTGTTAATTGTTCCTTTCATTTCATAAACTTTTGAGTTTTGTCTATAATGTATCTCTTTATTTACCATATTTATTTTATTTTAAAAGTTCTTTCATGAACATTATTGAGGCCTTTCAATTGAGTTTATTTTCCCAATTTCTTTTTAGTGTAATAGCTCAATCGCTTAATTCTTTTATTCTTCTTTTTCTTGATTTATTGAAGCACTTTAAAAAAACTGCGGATGTATTATGCCAGAGTTGAAAAGCCTCCCTAATGAAATTAAGTTTATTCAGAAAGGGATGAGTTTATTATTCAATCGAGATGTGTAGTATGATAAGTTGGCTGGCATGCAGAAAAACCAACTCATCATTATCTTTAAAACTCATCTGAGAGATATAGAAAAATGATAGAGAAATTGAGTGTGTGTGTGTGTGTGTGTATGCATGCATCATTTTGAACTTTTATTGTGTGCTATTCCTTAATTGGCTGGTCTATCAGTAACAGCTTTAACTTTATCAATATGTTTATATATTTTTATCTTCCATAAAGAATGCCCTTATCTTAATAGATTTTTCTGTATTTTTTTTTCTCTTTTATTTAGAAGAAAGAAAACAAGAAAAGGTTAAAAAGACCAGGAAAGTGTGAGGTTGCTGAAGTTCTATTTGTTTAGTACAATTGCATTTGGCTCTGTTTTTCTATCATGAAGTTGAACTTTCAAATCATTGTTTGTGTCACACCCCAAACCCGAGTCATGACAAACGTCACATACCTGTAAGAGGTAATCTCACAGGCATGCAAGGCTCATAACAGATAGTTTAATCAATTAACCAAAATGAGTCAATTTTGTTTATGAAACATAATAATTCTCAAAGCTAACATATTGAGGAAAAAAAAATCCAAAATAAACAAATTAAGGTAGCAAAAAGATTCATAACATTTAAATAATCTTGAAGCAAACTAATACCACATGCTAGCCTACAAAACATCACTTTTCAAAATCCCCCGCGTGGTTGACCAAATCACAACTTGAAAAAAAATTGAAGGAAGGAGTGAGTCCAACAGCTCAGCAAGTAACTAACATCCCTTTAGCCGGATCAAGCATACTTAAAACATTTTGGCTAAAATTACTAATACATATATAGATATCAAAACAAAATACTTGGGTAATCTCGTTCAAAACATATATTTCAAGTTTCATTTTTAAATTTCAAAAAAACAATTATAATTTCGTTTTGGATAACATAGCTAGTACAATTCCGAAACTTTTAGATAACAAAACAAAACATAATCTCATATTGATTTCATATTTTATTGATTTCCTATAACATATTATGACCATACTTAACCCCTATGGCATAGGTTATAATCATAACAAAAACTACAATTAACCCTAGTGGCATGGGTCATAAGTATATCAAAAGCAACCATTGACTGCTCTAAACAGATATCACAAATACCACTATTTTGTAACCGGTGTCGCGGTTGAGAGATCGATCTCTAATCATATAAAACATGTCGACATAGCCAACGTTTAACCCCCATTGGCAAGATCATATCATAGTCATACTAGGAGACAAAACAAAATATATTTTTTGATTACCCAAGTTCACAAAACAATAATATTCACCTTCACAAAACACATATCGTGCACATCAAAAGCATATTCGTTTTAATCTCAGCATTTACATATGTAATCACAAAGATAATCGCATATGTATACGTTAGATAAAAATTAAATTCATATTTCAAGATCAAAAATCATATTTCATAAAATTCATATTCTCAAATCTAACATACGAAAATCATATATACATATATGTACATTTTGCATGCTCAACCCGATTTTTACAAATCATAGGACAAAACATATTATACATAATATTTGAAATTCAATTTCCACATTGAGGCTAATTTTTTTTTTTTAAGTGTCAAAACATCAAAGGGATATCAATCACTTACCTAATTTTGTCAATTTCACTTTTAAGTAGCAAATCAGAAAATCCTCCTAGTAACCTATTATTTCAAGAAATACAAACAAAAATCAGAACTAAATTGTAACAGATCCTACAAGATGACTTTTCGTCGACCATCTTAAGCACTTAGGGTGTGTAGCGACTTCAATTATAATTTAGGAATATTTTCGATTAATAAAGTAATATTATATATATATATTTTTGAATTAAACAAAATTTCTAATAAGGTTGAGAATTAAACTTAAATCATAAAAATCAATAAGAATTTTAATTTCAGATAGAGAAATAATGCTAATTTCACTCATAAAATCATATTTATGATTTTTTTATATTTTTTTTATATTTTAATAAAATCTACTAATTTAATAAATAAATTTATAAATTATAAAGATATATACTTTTTGACATAAAAATACAGTAGAAATCACATATCCAACATTTAAGAAGTTTACAATAGGATTTATCATATATTAATTAAAATTGAATTTTAAAACAAATTTAAAAAGAATTTTCTATTTTTCGGAATTCTCAGAATCTGATGGTAATTTGGTTTACTTCAAGCTCTTGTAACTTTCAACCCGAATTACTTCCAATGGTAAATCAACACCAATATAAAGTATTCATATCATACTACAACAACAATTTTTGTTTTGATTAAAAAGAATACAAAATTCCAAATTTTCGAAAGCCAAAACTCTTAAAATCGTCACAGAAATACTCAGATTTCTGGGTTTTCAGTATCAATGAGTCTACTTTGAGGCTTTAATTCTCTTAACACAGAAAGTCTCTAACCGAGCCATTGATGCCAAGTTAAACCTCTCATTTCATACTACAAAAAGCCCTCAAAGAAACAACTAAACCGGTTCCCGGAATACAGAATTCTGATGACCTAAATGTGGGCTATCAAAACTGTTAAAAACCAGGTTTCCACTTAATTTTAAAAATTCATATTTTTCTAACCACAAAACCAAAAGAGATGCTACAAAAACCATTGAAAAGATCTTTTCAAGACCTTTCCATTGGTATCCATCATGCTACTGGAAAGTCATTAAAAAAATACCAGATTTGTATCAAAGGTAAGAAAATACAATTAATTTAGGGTTTTTCGCCTAAATTATGAAAATACAACCCCAAACATACCTTAATCAGCAATGTCTTGAACCATTTTTCCTTTCCTCTGTCTTTCTTTTTCCCTGACGTTAAGCTCTTTAGACTGCCTATCGTATAAGTCTGATGAATAAACTGACGTGAGTTTTCTACCTATTCTTTTAAACATGAAAAGATAAACTGATTACTTTTATTTTAAAAAAAAAAACTGATAAGATTAACTAATTATTATTTAATTTAATTTTTATTATTTATTTATTTATTTTTAAAATATGATAATATAAAATTGATTGATTTTTTTTTTAAATGTGATAACGTAATCTGATTCCAACTAAAATATATCTACTATATTTTCAAAAGTCTTTTTTTTTTTTTTGGTATTACAGTTTGGAAGTTCTATTCCTTTGCTCATTCATTTATTATATTTTCAAAATCCATCGTGACATGCAATTTGAAAGCTTCCAAGTCTATGAACATTTGTTTTTAATGTGAAAAAAATTGTGCTACTGATAGCAGTTCAAGTGGGTTCATATCTTCTATCAGAGGCATTTTTGCTTTTGGTGACGCATTCTACCATATCTGTTACAAGAAACATAGGACTCAAATTTACTTTGTGATCATTGGACATTGTTTGTTTTGCTTAAGTTGTTATGTCATTAAACACAAGTTTACTGTCTTATGCTCAACACAAGTTTTTACAATTTTTCTAGTTGGAAATTCAGGTGTCTGACCATATACGAGTAATCACAATTAATTCAACTTCCATGTATGATGAATTTTACAACTATTTTTGTTGGTTAAAATGGAAGAAAACAACCTTGATCCAGCATATATCTTTCCATTTATATCAAAAGTAACAAGAATTTAGAATTCCAAGAAATGGATCTTCCATACTCAACTTCTGTTAAATAGCAGATACCATATGGTCTTTGCAGTCTTGAACCAGCGCACTGCCACAGCAAAACAAGTTGAAGCCATGAAAAGCCTCTCTTTCTCCTTCTCTGGCGTTATATTGCTTCTGTTACTTTCTTTTGGTAAGGTTTCTATTATTCACTAAATCTATGCAGCCCTTTAGCATTAAAAAACAAAAATAGGGTAGAACTGCAAAGAAATGAGCCCTTGAATGGTGCGCAGATTAATCATTAATCAGACATGTGTTTTATGATTACAGGCAATCAGCTGATGATGGGACAGAGCTCAGATTGTGAGCAATCATTTCTGAATTCAGGCTGCACACAAGATGAAAGCAATAATCTTTGCATTTTGGGAAAACTGGGATATATGGAGCTCCAGTTTATGGGGTTTGCTTCATGAGTAAAACTTGTATCTGCCGTCAATGTCAAAAGCCTTAAAGTTACAGCTTGGGCTACTTTATCTTTCTCTACCTTTGTTTCTAGGACAAACAAACAAAGCCATTGAAGTTCACTAAAGTGGATTTCTATTTGGATGCAGTGAATTGTGTTTAAAATTAAAGGAATCTACTTTGAAGTTTAAAATCAAGATTTTAAGGATCAAAACTATTACAAGAGCAAGGCTTAGAAGGTGGATATTAAGAAACTCGCAGTTGATATTGATTGGACCAGTAAATTCAATTAAATTGAGATATTGTTTTTAATGTAATCTTCACTGAATTTTGTATGTGTACATATGTTTGTACTCATGAAATTATCTTATAAAAATGAAGAGTAAATCTATGAAAATTATGATTATTTTGTGCATATTTGAAGTGATAGAAAAAGTCATCTGAATAATGAAAAGTTGCTTTGTGAATAAAAAAAAAAAATTGATTTAGAGCTTTTTATTTGGACTTTAGCATGCTGTTAGTGCTTAAAACATGCATCTTTGTTTGTTTTCCACATCGAGCATTTGGTTATGCACCTTATTGAACTCACAGAAGGCTCAATCATAATGGTCCAACGGGCTCAACAAATGGGCTTCCTCTCATAAAGGCCTCACAGGCCTACAATCCATTGGGTCAAGTCCCGGGTAGGCCCACAATAGCTATCTCTGCATTGTCCACCATGCAGGATGATAGACCTCACGTGGCAGACACCAAGCGTTTTGCCTTTCCAGCAGACGACGGAAAACATGGGCCACGGATGGAGAAGGCACCATGTTATGTATCGCCGCAGAATGAAGTTTAACACGAAGACTAGATCAATCTCTACGTAAGCAATTTCGTCACCAAACTCCATTATTTCTCGTCGTCTTGCTGTGTCAATTGACAGTCCTTTTCTATTACTCAAAACTTTCAATACTGCCAAAGACGGCATCAGATTAACTACCATACGGGCAACAAGTCAAACATTTTACATCAACACGCAATGACAATAAAAACATCAATGACTTTGAGCAACAGAACCTGATCAAAAGTTTTCCCCTTTCTTCCCCATCGATTGCATTTGCTATCACCTCCTTCTCATCGCAATCACTCCCATACCAAAAGGATAAACTATGGCTGAATTGGTAGGAGGAGCATTTCTGTCTACTTTCCTTCAGGTGTTGTTTGAAAGAATGGCATCTCGTGAGGTTTTGAACTTCTTCAGCAGCAGACAACTCAATGATGAACTGCTGGACAAACTGAAGCGAACCCTGTTGTCGGTTGAGGCAGTGCTGATAGATGCAGAGGAACAGCAGATGAAAAATCAGGCTGTGCAAAAGTGGCTCGATGAGCTTAAAGATGCTGTCTATGATGCAGAGGACCTGCTGGACGAGATTGAATCGCTCGCTTTGTCACGCAAGCTGAAAGAAGAACCTCAAACTAGCTGTGGACCTCTGGTAAGGAACTGTTTCTCTTTTCCTAATTCATTTACTAGGAGGATGGAGCCAAAGTTGACAGCGATCCTTAGCAGACTAGATGACAGTGGAAAGCAAACTGATACCCTTGGCCTAAGAAATGATGTCAGGGAAAAACCATCCCCAAAATTGCCTACCACCTCCTTGGTAGATGAAGCTGATGTGTATGGTAGGAATGATGATAGAGAAGCTATAATTGAAGTGCTGCTTTCAGATGATGCAAGTTACCATGAGTTAGGAGTGATTACTATTGTGGGCATGGGTGGGCTTGGAAAGACTACTCTTGCTCAGCTTGTCTACAATGACAGCAGAGTGACAGAGTGGTTCGAGATCAAAGTATGGATCTGTGTCACAGAAGAATTTGATGTGTACAGGGTAACAAGAACCATCATTGAAGGGCTCACTTCTACTACTTGTGATATAAAGGACCTTAATCAGCTCCAGATTCATTTAAAGGAGAGACTTCAGGGAAGGAAATTTCTTCTTGTTCTAGATGATGTTTGGAACAAGAAATATGCTGATTGGGAAGCACTGAAACGCCCTCTCAAGTCTGCAGCAGAAGGTAGTAAGATCATCGTGACAACTCGCGACGAAGGTGTTGCATCTGTCATGAGAACTACAACATCAAGTTATAATCTAAAGCAGTTATTGGAGAAAGATTGCTGGTCCTTATTCACCAAGCATGTGTGCAGCGGCAGTGGAAATACTTCTATTCGTCCTGAATTAGAAGCCATTGGTAGAGAAATTGTAAAAAAGTGCAAAGGGCTGCCTTTAGCCATAAAAACCCTTGGGGGTCTGTTACGCATGAAAGTTGATGCCAGGGAATGGGACAAGATATTGAAGAGTGATATTTGGGAGTTTTCGGATGATGAAAGTGATATTCTTCCAGCCCTAAGGTTGAGTTATCACTATCTTCCTTCGCATCTAAAACCATGCTTTGCATTCTGTTCACTTTTCCCCAAGGATTATAGATTTAAGAAGGAAGAATTAGTTCTATTGTGGATGGGAGAAGGCTTATTAGACCACGCCAAAGGAAAAGGCACGATGTTGGAAGAAGTAGGTGATGACTACTTTGACGAGCTTGCATCAAGGTCGTTTTTTCAGCGATCAGGTGGTTCTTCGAGAATGTGGTTTGTTATGCATGACCTAATAAATGACTTGGCTAAATTTGTATCGGGGAAATTTTTCGCAAGGTTTGAGGATGATGGCTCTTGTGAAATTAATAAAAGGACTCGTCATTTCTCTTATCTGCTGACACGTTGTGATACATCTAAAAAATTTGAGGCCTTGAATGAAGCCAAGTATTTGCGAACTTTTCTGCCTCTAGACAAATATAATAAGTATGATCGGGTGCCCCAGAGAAGTGTTAGTGACATTGTAACACAGGATTTGCTGCCCAAGCTAGGGTGCTTAAAAGTGCTCTCTTTATCTCAGTATCAAAATTTCGATGTGTTGCCGAATTCGTTTGGCAATTTGAAGCTATTACGTTATCTTAATCTCTCTTTTAATCGTATAAAAAAATTACCTGAATCAGTGAGTGCTCTGTTTCATTTGCAAATTCTATTACTATCCTATTGCCACGACCTTGTTGAGTTGCCTACCAAATTGGGAAGGTTAACCAATTTGCAACATCTTGATCTTAGAAGCACAAAGTTGAAAAAGATGCCAGCACGTATGGGTGATCTAAAAGATTTGCACAAGTTAACTACATTTGTTGTAGGCAAACACAGTGGGTCCAGCATCAGTGAGTTAGGGGAGCTCCAACATCTTCATGGAACCCTTTCCGTTTTGAATTTGCAAAATGTTAGTTGTTCTGGAGATGCTTTGAAGGCCGACTTGAAGGGTAAGAAGAAACTGCAGGAGTTAGTGTTAAGTTGGGGCGATGAAATTGAAGATTATTCTGAGGTAGATGTGCCTTTGTTCAAGGAAAGAAAGGTAGAAGTACCTAAGTTTGTGCATCATGAAGACTTACTTGAGCAGCTACAGCCTTCTCCAGACTTGGAACACCTCAAAATTTTCGGTTATGGAGGTACACAATTTCCAGAATGGGTGGGAGATCATTCCTTTTCAAAAATTGTATCCTTGGAATTAGGCAATTGTGAGCATTGCTTATCCTTGCCAGCACTTGGACATCTACGGTCTTTGAAGGAACTGTCTATCAAAGGATTCGCTCGAGTAACTGTTGTAGGTTCTGAGTTCTACGGGCGTGGTTCTAGTATGAAATCCTTTGAATCACTTGAAATACTGTGGTTTGAGAAGATGCCGGAGTGGCAAGAATGGTTGTGTTTGGGAGATGAAAATGGAACTTTCTCTAGTCTCCAAGCACTATACATAATAGATTGTCCAAAGCTGACTGGAGATCTACCTAAAACACTTCCTCTTCTAAGAAAACTTTGGATTGAAAATTGTGAGAGGCTTGCTAGTTGTCTCCCGGGGGCTCCTGACATGTGTAAACTGAAGTTAGTGAGTTGTGATAAAATGCAGCTGCAGGCACTACCAACAAAGCTGCAAGAATTACATATTGAAGAATGCACTGTCCAACATTCCATGCTGGAGATGATGCTGCAGCACTGCACTCATCTTCAACAACTTTCTATTAGAAGTTGTTCTCTTGAGTGCCTTCCTGAAGGTCGTATACCTGTTTCCTTAAAGAGATTGAAGATTGATAACTGCGGTGAGCTTGATTATTCTAGAATCCTCTTGTACACATCTCTACAAGTATTGAAGCTAATTGGAGCCCATGATTCACTATACTCATTCCCATTAGGCTCTTTTCCTAACCTGAATAAATGCCTGTTCAAGCATTGCACAAACATCAAGTTCTTATGTGCATTAGAGGGACCTGACCGGCAGCATCTCCAATCTCTTGATGATATATGTATATACGACTGTCCTAATTTTGTATCTTTTCCCCAAAGAGGATTATCTGCCCCGAACCTGACAACGCTTTCTCTCCGCAATTGCAAAAATTTACGGTCACTCCCCGAGCATATGCACACCCTTCTCCCATCCCTCGACTATTTGAGTGTTTCAAATTGTCCAGAGATTGAGTCATTTCCGAAAGGGGGCTTGCCATTCAAATTAAAATATCTTGAAATTGATGGTTGTAATAAACTTATTGCTGGTCGAATGGAATGGGGATTGCACAAACTCCACTGTCTTGCATATTTCATGCTGAATGGAGGAGACATGGAGTTCTTTCCAGATGAGCAACTGCTGCCATCCACTATTACCAAACTTGGCATTGGGGGTCTTCCAAATCTCAAAACTTTGGACTACAAAGGGCTTCAACACCTTACCTCTATTCAGGAATTGAACGTCGAAAACTGCCCAAAGCTCCAATCCATGCCACCAGAGGGGCTCCCTGTCTCCCTTTCTTCAATATCCATTTCCCGCTGTCCATTGCTGACAAAATGTTGCCAAAAGGAGAAAGGTAAAGATTGGGCCAAGATTTCCCACATCCCATTGATAATAATTGATTATCATCAAGCCATTATCGCATGAACTCGATGTCTCAGAGATTTCATTTTGGCTCAGGTATCCCATCTGCACTGTACAAAATAACATTTGTTAATCATTCCTTTCATTTCGTAAACTTTTGAGTTTTGTCTATAATGTATCTCTTTATTTTTTTAAAAGAAAATTTTCATGAACATTATTGAGGCCTTTCAATTGAGTTTGTTTTTCTTTTCCTTTTAGTGTAATAGCTTAGTTGCTTAATTCTTTTTTCTTCTTTCTCCCGATTTATTGAAGCATTTCAAAAAAACTGTGGATGTATAATTATACCAGAGTTGAAAAAGTCTCCCTAATGACAATAAGTTTTTTCAGAAAGGGGTGAGTTTATTATTCAATTGAGATGTATGCTATCCTGATAAGTTGGCTAGCATGTAGAAAATGATAGAGAAAGTGTGTCTGTATATGCATCATTTATGAACTTTTATCTTATGTGATTTTCCTTAATTAGCTGGTCTATCAGTAACAGTTATTTATTTTTTGGGTTTAGGATATGTCCCTAATATGAGATAAGCTGCATACAATGAAACAGAACACACCTATAACCTAGCAGTCAATCAGCAGGAACAACCAAAATTCAGAACTATTTCTTGTTGAAACGCATGGCTCCTGCACAATCTTCATTCAAAGCTTTCTGGTTTTTATCTTCTATAAAGAATACTCCTTATCTTAAAATGTTTTCTGTTTTCTTTTTCCTTCTTTTATTTAGAAGAAATGAAACAAGAAAAGGTTAAAAGGGCCAGGAAAGAGTGAGGCTATTGAAGTTCTTTTTGTTTTAGCATACTGGCATTGGTTCTGGTTTTCTTGCTTGCATGAAGTTGAACTTCCAAATCATCATTCCTTTGCTCATTCTTTTATTATTTTTTTCAAAATCCATCTTGACATGCGATTTGAAAGCTTCCAGGTCTATGAACAGACAGGAAAAAGTAAAGGAAAATGAGAGTACTATAACTCTTATTATTAGTGCACTACATTTGTCTTTAATATGAATAAAATTTGTGCTACATATAGCGGTATAAGTGAGTTCATATCTTCTATCAGGAGCATTTTTGCATTTGGTGATGCATTCTATCCTTGCTGTTGTAAGAAACATAAGAACCAAATTTACTTGGTGATCGTTGGATATTATTTTGGTTGCTTTAGTTGTCATGTCATTGTGAATCTTTGTAATTTACTGTCTTATGCTCAACACAAGTTTTTAAAATTTTTCTAGTTGGAAATTAATGTGTCTGACAATACAGGTAAACACAATAATTGAACTTCCATATATGATGAACTGCACAACTATTTTTGTTGGTTATAATGGAAGAAAACAACCTTGATCCAGCACATATCTTCCGTTTTATGTCAGAAGTAACAAGAATTTAGAATTCCAAGCAATGAATCTTACATGCTCAACTTCTTTTAAATAGCAGAAACCATATGGTCCCTCCAGTCTTGAACCAACGCACTGCCACAGACAAATCAAATTGAAGCCATGAAGAGCCTCTCCTTCTCCTTCTCCTTCTCCTTCTCTGCCGTTCTACTGCTTCTGTTACTTTCTTTTGGTAAGGTTTCCATTATTCACTAAATCTATGCAGCCCTTTAGCATTAAAAAACAAAAGTAGGATAGAACTGTAAAGAAATGAGCCTTTGAATGGTGTGAAGATTAATCATTAATCAGACGTTTGTTTTATGATTACAGGCAATCAGCTGATAATGGGACAGAGCTCAGATTGTGAGCAATCATTTCCGGATCCAGGCTGCACACAAGATGAATGCAATAATCTTTGCATTCAGCATTTTGGAAGCACTGGGAAATATGGAGCTCCAGTTTATGGGGTTTGCTTCATGAGTAGAACTTGTATCTGCCGTCAATGTTAAAAGCCTAAAGTTACAACTTAGGCTAGTTTATCTTTGTCTTGCTTTGTTTCTGGACAAACAAAGAAAGTCATTGAAGTTCAATAAAGTGGATTTCCATTTGGATGCAGTGAATGTGTTTAAAGGTACTGAATAATAATTAAGAAACTTGAAGATGATGAGCTGAAGTTGATATTGATCAGAACAGTATATTTAATGAAACTGCAACATTTTTTATCTAGACCTCAAAGAAGGTTACCGAGATGACTTTGTCATAAAACAATCCTTTTCTGTGTGTGCGCATGCGTATATCTCATGGAATAATCTTACAAAAGGGAAGAGCATGTCCCTGAAAACAGACTGCTCTGTGCATATTTGGACCCAGCTGTAGAATCGTGCTCCTCTAGAGAAGCAAAACAAGCTGAGCTGATCGATACAGACTGAAGCCTGCTAATAGACATTAAATCATTAGTCTGTGTCCACCGGTCAACCAAGCTTGACCAATCTTGATGCCTGCTTATAAGATTGATAGCCTATCAGGCGAATAACTCATTGAAACTATGTATTGGCCTTCAATTCTTCATCTAGATAGCAGGGTGGAACCCTTTGCTTTTAATTTGGATTCCAGACCAAAGAACTTCAATCCTGAGAGCACAAGGTCTGCTGCTTTCTTCTCCATATGTTCAATTAATATTTCATCATACACAATTGTATTAGCTTCAGTTAAAAGTTTGCGCGTTCTCAAATTAGCAAAAACCTTCCTTGCCTCTTCCATGGTCCCGTACTTGCACATACCAGATATAATTGCAGAGTATATAATGTCATCTGGAGGCCAACCTTCTTGCATCATTTCATTCAACACTTCCGTCACTGTCTCAGCACCTGATTTACAGGCATGAAGAACAGTAAGAGCGTACTTAAATGCCATGGGCCCATTTGTAACATTCCCCAGGCAATCACGAACAAGCATCATGGCTGCATCGGTCTCCCCAATTTTGCAGAGACCTTTCGCAAGAGAATAATAAGCATCATTGGAAGGAACACATGACATCTCTATTATTTTATTATGGCAGATGCAAGCTTCCTTAATATTTTCATCGTCAACAAAACATATAATTGCAGTACCATATGTAGAGGAGTCAGGCTCAAAATTCAAACCCTTCATTTCTTGAAAGAGTGATAATGCTTGTTTCACCTTCCCAGTCTTGCGGAGAGCCTCCATTAAGATATTGTAAATTGGAACACCAGTGTAACCTTTCGCTTTTAACTCATCAAAGACTTGTATAGCCAAGACTGTTCTTTCCTCCTTCCCAACCACAAATGAGAAGAACTTAGAAAGATCATCAATAACAGAAAATCCTAACTTCTGCATCTGCTCAAGCAACTTGCAAAAGTCATTCATTCGTCTCATCTCTGCAAATGCCACCAACATGGGATTCACGGTTGCAAATTCTGGCTCCAAACCCTCTTGGACAGTAACCTGAAAAAGCTTATAAGCTCTATCAACCCGCCTTGCATCACACAATCCCTCAATAAGTGAATTGTAAATCCCCAAATCAGCTCTGTATCCTGAATCTACCAAATCCTTCAACAAATCACAAGCGGAACCAACCTTCCCATCCTTCACAAATCCTTCAATTAAGACACCATAGGTTGCCCTGTCAATCAAAATCCCTTTCTCTTTCATCTCCCTAAACAACTCGTATCCTCTTTGAACCCTCCCTCCCTTACACAACCCTGTAACCAATGTGACATACGCCATAACATCGGGCTCCACCCCATCTCTCTCCATCTCCTCCCAAACAAGCAAGCACCCATCCAAATTCTTTTCTGAAACCAAAATCCTAACCATAGCTGTATAGGCAAAAACATCCGGCTTACATAACTTCTCCCTCATCCTCCCCAAAACCTCGAGCATTTCCTCTATCCGCCCAGCCTTACATAACCCCTTGATCAATATCATGAATGTGATACTCTCCTCCACCAAACCATCCCCTCTAAAATCCTCATACACTGACAATGCTAAATCTAAATAACCTGTTTTGACCAACGCATCCATTATCCGATTATACAAAAAAACACGCGGCTTTATTCCAAAATTCTTCATTTTCTGATACACATAGTAAACCCTTTGTCCTCTATTGTTATCAGCATGCATTCGTATTAAAATTTCAAACTGTTTTTCAGTTGGTTGCTTCCCTTGGGAATCCATTAGTTCCGGTAACTGATCAGCAGCCCGAAAACGACCATTTCTATTGAGGCAATAAGCTAAAGCATTGTAAGAAGCGAAATTATGTTTAAATCCCTTCTGCTTACCCGCCCAATGGAAGAACTTCGAAGCCAGAACGGGGTCGTTCTGGACTTTGAGCACTTCCGCCACCAGCGAGGCGGTGACGCGGCGGAGCTTGTTGAGTTCAAAGACCACCGTTGGTCCCCACGTATTCTGGTTCTTGCGGAAGGCGTCGACGATGAAGCGGGCGATGGGAGAGAGCTTCGGGTTTTGATGGGGATTCAGAGTGGACGGTGGTGATGGGTTCTGGGACAGATAAAACGGGTCCCATTTGCGGAGATCGAAGGGTGGTGAAGGTGGTGGAGTGGTTTGGGGAGTTTTGAGGATTTGGCGGTTGGAAAAGAGGCCACCGTATACGACGGGGCGGTTTTGAGAGGGCTTACGGTGGCCGTAGAAGAAGTAGGGTTTTGGGGCTTTAGCTGGGAGGGGCTTGGGTGGCATTTCGGATTCTAATGGGTGATTTTCATCTCCCTTTGACTGTCGTTAAGGTTTCAGTTCTGCTTTTCTCGAGTTCCTGACAACGTCTACATTAGATATTCTTACTGGAAAGTAGGGGCCTTTTCGTAACAAAGTCAGCCAACTGACGTGTTAACGAAGAGTCTTCGTACACACGAACTCTGTTAAGTTCCAACTTCCCAGTTCTGTACTTCTGTTGTGTCTTTTACGGTTGTTTAAGTTGCATCTCTTTCAGTTTCAATGGTCCCTAAAATCCATTATGTTTCTCAGATTGAAAACTTTATTTGTGTCCTGTGTAGACAATCTGCTTCGCCCTGTACGATGATAGGCGCTCTTCCATTGCACACTTCTCTGGTTCCTACAACTGACCAGACAACTGGGGTTGCAACCAAACTTTGGTTTGATGTTAAAGTGAAAGCATTTAGAGTAATTTATTAATCGTTCTGGCTATAAATCAGCCAAAGACAATGCAGTAAGATGCCTGAGCAAGTTTACGAGTTCAGCTACAAGCAATTTAAATAACTTGAAAGACAATAGACTTCCTCGCACAGTTCTCCAACCTCTATAATAAACTCCCAATTTAGGAAACACAATGCACTCATTTTCTCTGCATTTATACCATGGCAGAGCAAAGTGCATTGACCTCCCTTTATATGTTATCATCTTCCTTAGGATGCCAGCTCAATGATACGAGGGACAAATAACAAGATTTTTAATAGTGATATTACATGAATCTGCACTTGTTAAAAAAATTGAACTAGGCCTTGATATTGACAGATTTCTTCCACCTTGAAGCAAATGTTTCTGCTACCAGCAGAGGGAAAGCAATGGTTGCATCACAATGTACCTGATTGAATATGATCAAGAGAAGAGACGGGAATCAAAATAGTATATTTGTTCGCTTCTGAGGAAAACAAACTAGGGCAAGCAAACTAAAAAATTGAAAGTGGAAGCCAAGAAAGGATACAGAGGAAAGACCCGATTGTAGAAGTCGAAAAAAGATTTATAATGAGCATATATAATAACAGGAGCTGAAAGACAATGTGGTACACAAAGGCATACCTTAACCATTTTAGCAGAACCTCGTATTTTCCCCCATGAAATAGCCTCATCAGGGCGGGCTCCAGAATCACTCCCATCAAACTCTTGTGCTGTATTTATGTAAACAGCATAATCAGCACCATTACGCATCATATTAGCATTGCAGATATGATGCTTTGGCAGCCCACCTCCTAGAATTATCATTCCTGTTTTCCTGGGACTTGCATGGACTGCTTCACTATTCATGGCCCTAATATCTGTTCAATAAGTAAGACGATTAGATGTTTATATCCCAATCTTCAATCAGTCAGTAATAAGCAAGTAACGAAGATGAAACAGAAGACACCTACCTTGCACTACATCAATTATCAGACCTGGGTTACGAAAGGAATGAAAATACAACATATCCCCCAAAGAGCCATCTGTTAAGCCTGGACAGAAGACAGGAATCTCGTTCTGGAAAATACTCATAAATAATAAAAATGAGCTGTGGTGCCATAAGGGGAATAACAAATATTACCAACGTTATGCTTACAAGTCCTCCTAGACTATCATTGCATAGAGCAAAATTACAAAATCTAGATGATGAAACTTCTGAAACATGATATGAAATGCATGTTCTCTACTGTTACAGTTGCTTGAGAATTAATTAGTGGGGTCTTCTTCAGTAATAAATGAATTCAATCACTTGTTCAAGATAAACTCATGACATTAGTTGGCAAGACTCATATCTTATGGCATTGTAGTAGAACGGATAAAGTAAGGTAGTCAAGCAGTCATATCTTATTGCATTGTAGTAGAACAGATAAAGTAAGGTAGTCAAGCAGTAACAAAATATCTTCACAGCAATAATGCAATGCTTCATAATAGATTAAACAACTATAACTAACTTATTAGTATGATATATGACCTCAATGGGGCACAGTAAATGAATGACATTTATTACAAAAGGTCATTGATACCAACACAAAAGTCAATAATGTAGATCTGACCATTTTGATCATAGAAAAAGAAAAAGGGAAAAAGTAGTTATATTATCACAGCATTAAGCTAAATTGGTAAGACACTTGCCTTGTATGCCCAGTAGAGGTATGAACTTTCATTATTTATTTCTCTTCCCAAGCGTGCAATTAACTTTGATGGAGTCCACAATACATTCTGTGAAAACCAAAAACAAGAGGCAAGAGGAACTTAACAGAATGGCAGACACCACTAGGTTACAAGAGATACATCTAATAATGGTAACTGAAATCAATAGAACAGAGTACAAATACAAGCTCCATTATTATTCGATTTGACCTCATCTACAATCTTCAAATTCTTTAATAAAAAATTAGAATACAAAAAAAATTAGACCCCAAGAAATAATCTTCTTTTCGATATTTAGTGAAAACTAAAAGGGCACAAATCCAATGTGACAATTTGGAGGTCAAATTTGTCAGACAAACAAGAGGGTATGACATAGTCTGCATGTGTTTGTGTGTAGAAGTACCTCTTCAAGTTGTTCCTTCAACATCTGATCAAAAATTGGAATGATCCAATCCTCAAATTTGCAGTAGTTGTCATTAGGAACCAACAAGTTACCAATGCGATTCAATCCTCTTGAACGTAACTCAGCACCAGGTAGACAAAAATCACCTTTATATGTTGGTGCAAGGCACTTTATGAGATCTTCTTCTATGCCACCAGTTGTAGTAACTATTACATCAACCTGCAGTCAGTTTAACAGTAACACTTCTTAGATGGAGTGGAGACCCACCAGAGAGCCACATCAAGAACATGATGACAGATTTGAAATCCTTTTGACAAATAAGGCCAAAGATAAACTGATTTTAATTATTTACAGCATTTAACTTTTTCAGATTCCTTTCCCTTATTTTCTCATTACAGTTTTCATTTCATCTCATCTCAATTCTACACAAAAGAAGTCAGATTCTCAGGTTTGATTAGCAACTCACCATGTGATGCTCAGTAAGATAACGAACAGTATCTCGAACACCAGATGAAATAAGATTTGATGTAAAACCCAAAAAGACCTTGCATCTGACAGATTCTCTGTAGGCAGGATCCTTCTCGTCCTCACTGCAGTCCTCAGTTATAGCCTCATCAGCAAGCCTCCAGTCTAGCTTCAATTGGATCGAAAATGTTTATATAGAATAAGCTAGCAACAACTGAGTAGTAGAAAAAGAAACACAGACACAGCATCCAAAACAGTATGAGAAAAAAAAAGAAAAAGAAATCTAAATAAATGAAACTAACCATCTCATTGACAATTTCCATAGCTTCTCCAAGATTGGAAGCTTGAAATCCAGTGGAAAGCAGGGAGTTGAGAAGCTGGGAGTAGTTTACACCCTGATTGAAGTCATAACCCTCAATTTTAGTACACTTCCCCTCAAGGGAATCTGACTCTTTGAAAACGGTGGAGTGTACAGAGTTCATGAGCTTATCCTCCATATCTCCCTTTTCTCCTTTTGTTCTTGGCCAAGAAACCTTGCAATGGAATAAGAATGAATAGAGCATCAAGCTTAAGTTGTTTGTACTGATTTAAGAAAAAAAAAACAAATGAAAGAGATTCAGCACTGCCAACTATTTAAAATTACTTCCTTTTTATGTCCATTATTTTGTGATAATCATTATAAAAGCTGATTCAAGCAGTAAGCATAAGCTTCTAAAATGGAAAAACCTCCAAAGGACTAGCTTTATTACTTATAATGCAGCGATCAGCAGCAAGAGCACTTTACTGATACATTCCCACAGATATCCATATCTAGATTGCTTATTGCATCAAGCTATTTCAACAAGCAAGATACTGATTGCATAGCATCATTAAGTCTTATTCTTCACATCCCAAATATCCACCAATATACCCTAAAATAAATAAACTACTTCATTAAAAAAAAAAAAAAACCCTGCTTTCAGTGCACCCTGTATCACACTATGAAAATCCCAACCAAGGATGAAAATAGCTTAGAAAATTGAAAGTAATTTCAATACACAATTAAGGTACAAGCAGAGCAGCAAATTGAAGAACCCAAGTTTAAGCAGAGACAGAGAATGTAGTCAATTTACAGATTCTTTTGCAGGCAAAAAGCATTCATGAAACAAATACAAAGCAATCCGAGAACGAGACTAAGACAGTAATCTTCGGCTTTCCTAGTAATTTCTAAAGAAACGTAGAGAGAGAAAAAGGAGAAAGTCAAACCGGGTTTAAGAGCTTCGGGTCCGAAAGACAGAAAGCAGCCTTCTTTAGGCGGCGTAGAGAGACCGCAGAGAGTCGAGAGGGTTTTACAGCACACAGTTTGCGGCAAGATTCTTCCTTGCTATGTTCCTTTTTTTCTTTTTTCTTTTATTTAAATGAAATTGGGATAAGAAGCACAAAAAGGTCATTATAATGTTTTATTCTTTAAAAAAAAAATGAAATTTGATAATTTTATGCTTGTTGTTTTCATTTGGGATTTATTTTTTGCTAATTAATTTGATTATTAATTTGGAAAGCTAACTTCTTTTTTATGGGAAAATGTTCAAACTTTGACACCAAATTCAAAGGCTAAAAATTCAAATTCAACTTATTTTCTTATTCTCAAATTTTTTTCTTAAAATTAGTGACTTTGCCAATGACATTTGAGTACTATTTGGATTATTGTTATCTATTTATAAACTTTTTTTTTTAACAGTATGAGTCTTATTAAGTTTGAAAAATTATTAGATCAGTGTTACTCGAAATGAAATGGTTATAATTTGAAAATTCTTTACTTCATTCTTTGGATACATGGTTAAGAATTCTTAAACAAACTTCTGAAACATACACTCTAGTAAAAAGCTTTGTCTTTTAATCATCTTCGGCTTCATCTTGGATCCATTACAGACATGGATAGGCCGTTCAGTGAGTAATTTTCAATCTCCTTCTCCTCGACATTTGTCTCTATGATTCTTCTTCCCGCGGAAAATGCAGGGTTCTTCGGCAGCGGTAGTTGCATTTCTCCGGTCAGCATAGAAATGACATCGGACATGGTCGGCCTGTCGAGTGGACTATCCTCCACGCATAGCAAACCCAAAGTGATGCACCTTAAAACCTGGGGTTTAGAACATGAGTCGCTTAAAGTTGGATCCACCAATTCTAATGCCGCACCATGTTTCCATAACTCCCATGCCTGACATAATCATTTCACAGTTTAAATGTCAGAATAGCATGTTTTGTTTCAAAACGTAAAGCTACCGACTGTGAGAGTTTTGACATGAACTTACATATCCAACGAGGTTAAGTGGGCGGTCAAAATGCAAATTGCTGGTGTTCTTGCGGCCACTGACGACTTCCAGCACCATCACCCCGAAACTGTAAACATCAGATTTTACAGAGAATATACCATCCATTGCATATTCTGGAGACATGTAACCACTGCATTCATTCGTAATAAGGTTATTTAACATGTTCTTGTTGGTAAATAATGAGTATAATAAATGTTTTACTTACTATGTACCGACGATTCTGTTAGTATTTGATTGAGCTTCGTTTGTTTTGTAAATCCTTGCCATCCCAAAATCTGATATCTTGGGATTCATGTTCTCATCAAGCAATATGTTACTTGCCTTCAAATCTCTGTGAATTATCCTTAGTCTAGAGTATTTATGAAGGTAAAGTAATCCTTGAGCTATCCCTTCAATAATGCTAAACCTCTTATTCCAATCTAATAGCTTCCTTTTTGATTCATCTGTTAAAACAAAAGGCATTAGAGGCATGACATGAAAATTTGGCAGTCTAAAAAATAAGAGTGCAACTGTTGCTGACCAAAGATAAAAGAGTCCAAGCTTTTATTAGGCATGTACTCGTAGACCAACATTTTCTCTTCCCCTTGAACACAAAAGCCCAACAGCCTCACTAGATTTGTGTGTTGCAGTTTAGCTATCAGTATGAGCTCATTCTTGAACTCCACTAGCCCTTGTCCTGATCCTCTTGATAATCTCTTTATTGCTACTTCTTGTCCATCAGGGAATGTCCCCTGGCATGTTAATAAACGAGTGATTATCAGTTAAGATAGAATGTTGAGAAAAAGAGTAATGAAATCATTCTCACTGGTTTGCTTCAGGCAGGCACCTTGAAAACGGGTCCAAAACCACCTTTTCCAAGCAAATTTTCTGGTGAGAAGCAATTTGTGGCAGACATGATAAATGCTGCGGTATATATGTTTAGATTGTGACCATTATTTCCAGTTTGAAGCTCGCTCATCTCACTTGCTCTATCTGATGTCATTAGATCAAGCAGAAACTCCTCTGTTCAAAGCAAGTTGAAGTTACAAAAATGATGAGAACTAAGAAAAAATCATGTTACTTCCCTCCGTTTCAGTCAATTTTTAGTTTGCGGAATTTTACCTTCCATTCTTATTCTTCTTCTTCTTCTCAAATAAAACAGGATGCCGAGCAGTATTGCGATCATTAGAGCCATCGCTATAGATATTAAAATCCATATCCAATTTTTTGACTCTGCATCAATGTACAAGGAGAACAGTATTGTGTATGATTGTTTTGTACCATCTAACAAAATTAAAAGATGATATGATGGAACCAAGAATGAAGAAATTGAGCTCAGAAAGAGTGATATTAAGGATAGACCAAGATTAAACTTACTTGACCGGTGACGAATTATAACTTGATATGAAGTTCCATCCAGCTCACCCTGGACGTAAGGCCCTGACAGAAACTGGCAACCAAGGACCATCTGATCGTTGACTCCCAAACATCCACAATCTTTCCAGCAAATGTCCTTACAGTCGTTTTTGGAAAGACTTGTGTTCCCCATCAGTGTATTATTTATCGAATTTTTATGTGTAGTTCTGATAGATATTTTTTCGTACTTATCTCCATTGCTTCTGCAATTTGGCCCTTCCCATCTCACGCAACCATTCTCTGTGATATCACCGGCACAAGCTCCTGAATTAAATAGGATTAACTGATTTTCAAGTACCAAACTCCCACTGTCCATCAATACCACCCTTGCGTTTTTCCTCAGATTTGCAGGAGTATATTCACCAATTAGAAGCGTATAATAAAGATATTGCTCATCAACGTTAGAAACATTAGTGAAATTGTAGTTCATGGTCCCTGGATCCAGGGAGAGAATATTTTTAAAACTCTCACCAGCAGTCCATAAAACCCTCTCTTTGAGCAGAACAACTAACCCCCCTGCTTCAGGATTCCACTCCAGGGTAAACGCTCCAGAAGCTGGGATTGATTGAGTCAACCAAGATGTAAGCGACCGGTTTCTTCCACGGCTGAACCCCAATTTCATCTCAGGCAGAAAAGTATCAGTTGGATAATCAAAGCTTTGCCACAGTATTCCGTTTTCCGGCCCGTTAAAGTCTTCATCTTGCAAAACAAGATTCCCAGAATCTTGTAAGACGAGCTTTATGTTGGTGGCAGCGGTAGACTGAAGTGAGAAAAGTAGGATAGGATTCCCACCGGCGTGTGTAATTTTGAGTCCGGTGTTGTCTATGATGAGAACTCCGGAGTCATCTGCGATGGGGTCGTCTCGGTTGGCCAACCAGATGGGATGTTTTAACGTGTCTTCAGTGTACCGCATAGCCAAATAATACCCGGAGCCTTTGTCACCCCAAGGCACACCATACTCTTGTTGGTAGAAGCCTAAGGTGACATTTCCACTTTTGGAAACAAGATGATCAGATGAATTGAGCTTATCACCTTGGCTGAGCGTGTCTGTTGCAGCGTCAGATATCCAAAGGCAAGCCAAAATGAGCAAGAGGACTTTGAAGCTGAACATGTTTTGATTGAACGAAGGCAAAATGCGCCAGTTAAGTGCTTAGTCCTTATGAATCTGTGGGATGCCTGCAGTAGTGTTGAAATTGTCAAAAAGGGCAAGGCTGTATTATTCTCAGGACTTAGTAGCCAGCCCACCATCTTGGAAGCCCAGTTGTACTATTTTCATGCTTACCTGGTTTACTTGTCAAAAAGAGGAACAGTGTTTGGTAGACTGTCTCCTAGAAAACTTTTTTTTTTTTCAAGTTCTATTAGACATTGTATGTATAATAAAATATCTTTTTTATTTTAATTTACTTAGACACAAATAAACATAAGTTTTAAGAATTTATTTGACTTGGTTCAAGTCAAATGAGATTAAGTTTCTTAGATTTAATTATTAAACAATTAATCTTTTTAAATTATTGAATAATATTACAGTTTTTTTTTTCAAATTTTAAATTTAAGTTTATGCATTTAAAACATCATTAATCCTTAAAGCTTTGTCGAGTCCTAATCTTTATTTTCACACTAACTCTCTACGTCACCAACAAATAGCAATCATTTATTTAGGTTGGTTTAGGGGCTGTTTGGCCTAGCTTTTTTCTAGCTTAAAAGCTATTATGAAGTTCTTATGAAAAATAATAGTTTTTAAAATTAAGTTAAAGTTGTTTGGTAAATTTTTTTTATAAGTTTTTATTTATATAAGTTATAATTTTGATTAAAATTATTGTAGAGAGTATTTCTTTTTTTAAAATGGTAATATTGTAATTATCTTTAATAGATAAGGATATTTTTGAAACAAAAATAAAAAATTTTTTTGTATTTTTAAAAGAAGAGAAGAAAAAGCTCCTTATAGGAGCTTTTTTTTAAGCTCTTTTTTAAAAAATTTTACTCTTTAAAAAAAAGCTGCTTTTTTTTTTAAGAGCTTTTCAAAATTTATGTTTGGTCTAGCTTTTGCTTTTAAAAAGTAGATAAGCTGAAAAAAAACTAGACCAAACAAGCACTTAGATTAGTCTTCAGTCTACTATTAAGCACTTTATCCATGTAGGACCGTATATCTTTTGAAATGCCTCATCTTCTATAGCTCTTGATTCATTGTATTTCTGAACGTATGGTTGAGGGATATTTTCAAGTCATTCAGGGTCAGGACTTCATTTGTTCATACTTTAAAGTTGTCACTACCAGGAAATGATGTTAGGAACTGAGATCCTATTGACGCCAGCTGTATTTGGAAGCAAATTTAGAAAGTTTCTTGAGACGTTCCTATCAGAGTTCTTTACTAATCTTCTTGCGAGAATTGAGATGCACTGCATAAACCCCTTTCAATCATTCAATGTTGCAATTCAGATACATGGACCATTATCTTTTCTAAATAGTAATTACTTCATGAAATCAGGTGTGTTACTGAGGCTCCAAGAAAATGACTGACCAAAACTAGGTACCTGCAATTATGCAAGTTCACAATCAAGTTGAGAAATTACAAATGAAGAAGCATTATGGTTATACCAAGACCCTTGCTCCATAAGAACAATAGCAATTTATCACGGTAGAACATTAGTGAAAAAATAGCACTGCTCTAGGCAAATTTTCTCTCATGTACCAAAACAAAGACGCCTATATTTAACAAAAGGCAAATGCATGAACCCCCCCGTGCTCTTTTGAAACTCAGGGGAAGGTTCATTATTATATGCTCTGCTGTTGAATGAATTGCACAAAAGGGCACCATCATCCTTGCTCATGAGACCATAAATGAAGTGAAAAGGTATTCATGGCTTGATGGACAGAGAATCTGGTAATATCCAGAAAACAGTTTTTGGTCAGCAACATTGGCTAATCAAGCGCAAAGCTAACCCTCTTGTTAGGTTTCCCATTCCTCCAGCAATGACTTGTCTGATTATCATCTCGTTGGAACCTGTGGCTATTGTAACCAGATATATACTGATGAGAACTTTCCCTCTTCCGGGAACCACCATGCCATGCTCTGCCGCTGCTGCTAGTTTTTCTGACGTCCAACTTTCTTGACCCAATATTCTTATTCTCCCACTGTTTCCAACCCCATGAATTTCTGCCATAATCTCCCCACCCCTGATCATTTGCAGCTCCATTGTGTTGAACAAAACTACGGTCCCATGAATTATCCCCATTAGACAACTTTTTATCCTGCTGGTTCTTTCGCCAAGAATTCCGTTTGAAGTCTCCCCATCCATCATCCTTCCCAGAGCCAATGCCTTGACAGCTATGGCCCCATGAATTGTTGCCGGTATTCCAATCCCTTGACCCATAATCTCCCCATGAGTTGTGCTTTCCACTTTCATTACCCTGAGTAATGCTATTATCCCAGGGATCATTTCCATTACTATTTAAATTCCTAGAGCCATCAACTTTACTAACCGGCTGGCCCCAGCCTACAAGATCCTTTAAACCACTATTACCCTGAATATGGTTGTTACATTCCCAAGGATTCTCAACTTTAGAAGGGTTTGTATTACACCCTTCTGAAGGAGCAGATGAAAGGTTCATCGCAGTTTTGTTTTCATGTTCTACCTTGCCAACTTTGTCTTTGGCAGCAAAGTATTCTTGTTCTAAATCCATAATCAACTCAGGATCGATACAAGGATTCCAATTTATTTGATCAATAAAAGCATCTGGATCAGGAGTTGGAATGTCACAGGAGAGGCCATTAATCTCTGCCCGATAGCGCTTTTTTGCATTTTGAAATGCTTCTTCTCCAGCTGAGTCATCCCAATTGAGCACATTATCATTGTAGCACATTAACTTTTTGGCATCAACAATCTTCCGCCATGATACCAATCCAACTAAAGTGCAGAATTTCTTCTCCCACAAAGGCACACCATCATTCCAAAACTCTAAGAGAAGAAAAATACAATTAGAAAAGAATCACACACATTGCAAAACAGAATATAGACAGTAATGAGAATAGCAAATACCACGTACAATATTTTGATAGGTAAATAGAGCCATTAACAGAAAAGTAATGAGAATAGTCCAGCGGCTAAAGCCCATGCAACAAAATTTTAAGTTAAAATCAAAGTAGCAATTACTAATCAATTAGGAATAACATGTAAATCATACAAGTTTAGTAACTTGTAATACCTTTCATGCATTCCACAACCAATTTATAATTCTATGCAATATGCCAAAAATACAACTAATTGTCAAACAAAGAAAGTTAATTTCTTCTCCATCTACAGTCCTCCCTGTCTGTGAATCATTCTTTCCTTCTCTTAAAGCATGGCCCCGATTCGATGCTGTATCAATTGTGTACCATCTTCAAATACCAAACACATACAAGTTTTAATACTTTCGACTTGTTCTGGAATATATTTAATCAACAAAATTATGGGAAAAAAATCACAATTTAATGTAAAAAAGAGAGAATTCAAGTAAAAGCAACAACTATAGAAAACCAAATTCACAGAAAAAGATTGAAAACATAATGTGCATAGAATCATAAAACAGTAACGTTAAACGTATGTAAAAGAAAGAGTAGGAGTACCAGAAAGAGAAGGTTCAGGGTCATGATAAGAAGGAGGGTATTTAGGAGCTCTATCTTGGCGGTAAAATCTTCGGTGCGGTCGATTTCTCCAATTGCCCATCGCCCCTTTATCACTCAATATGCAACTCTCCAACCCAAAAAGAAAAAAATGACGCTTTTAATGAAGGAACACAGATAACAAGAAGCAGAAGACAAATTAGAAGGATGGGTTGTTTCGAAAATCGAAGCTTGTCTCTTGTCTGATATTGGAACAGAGATTCTGTGGAGAAAGGAAGAGAAGTAACGAACACACACTTGGGTGAAAAGCAGAGAGTTTTAGCGGTTTTGTCAGATGCGATTGCAAGCATACATAGATAGACCGACAGATTTATTAGTTTCGGGTGCGCGGAGGATTTACAAATTATTATTTCTTTTTCTTTTTAATACTATGCATCTCCTTTTTGGTGAAGTCCCCTTTTTATTTCCTCTTGAAAGAAGTTTGAAGATTACTTGTAGTACAATTCTTTCTTCTCATGTTTGACAATGTGTATTGATTATATTCATGCTTTAAATTTTCATGAAAATTAGATAAAAGTCTTTAATTTTTACATACTTTATATTAAAATTGAAAAAAGGTATAATATAATAGATATTTAAAGCTCTATTATAATATGAAAAAGCAAAAAAATTTATAATAAAAATATTATAAACAAAAATATATAAGAGAAAGGATGGGAAAGAGTACTTCTTTATTAAGGACAAGGCAGCAGATCTTTTACCAAAAAGGAAAAAGGTAGACAGTCTCTGTTCTCATATAGTTTGGTGACATTCAACAAATAATTTCCAATAAAAGATGTAGTATATTGTTTCAATTCATTATAAGAATAAGAACATGAATAGACATTGTTGTTTAAATCACAATCCAAAGACACAGTGTCATCTTGCCAGAAATTGTTGAATGTGAATGGAGCAGCTTGAATGTGTATTCTGAAAACAAAGAAGCAATAAGTTCGAGTAGCCTTTGGATTAGATGCCATAAATAATGTAAGAAAGTAACTCATGCAGGTAGCCAGTGAACACATATCACAACAGTAATTCAATCTTTCCTTGCTGTTATGCCTTGCAGATAGATTCATTTCTTCACTCATGATCCAAGTGCTGTAAAAATTGACATCTACATGCCCCACTGGACAAGATCAATTTTATATAAAAAGGTACATTTCATGGAGATTTAGAAAGGTTTAGTAGATTCGGCTGTACAAACAGTTTGTGTTAGATTGGCATCAGCAGATGTCAAATGAGTCCTCAAAAATTCTTTAGAAGATGTTAATAGGTTGTGAAGAACTGGGTTTGGTGAATCACTTCTGCCAAGAATTTTCTCCACCTCATCAATTAATCCGACAATCATATCCTTCTGGAAACGAAAGGCATTTTCCTTGAATAAGTTAAACCATGCTGACTTGGAAAAGGCCTGTAACTCACTCAAAGGATGGATGGTAATACATGAAAGAGCAGAAATGTAGTCATTTTTCTCCAGCTTCATGCAAAATCTTTCGTTGATCAGAGGCAGAGGAGGGGTCCTATCAGCCCTTGCCATGTGCTCCCAAGTTGTTTCAATTAGTTCCCCCTGCAAATGTTAACAGGTCTCAATAACCCTTGGCCAAAAATAAAAGCAAGGTTGTTTGCAACATTCTAATCATGGACAAATTTTGTAAGTACCTTTCCAGCTCTGGCAGCATCCAGTATCATGCGGAGATGACGTTTTGCATTGAAGTGAAATTCATGGTGCAACATCTTTCTATAGACATGCTCAAACTCATCCCATCTCTTCTGTTGAACGCATGCATCTAACATGATATTGAATGTATAACCATCTGGTATCACTGGATGCAAATAATCAGATTTACTGCTGATTTGATTTCCATCTTCTAACATCTTCTGAAAGAGATCTTTCGCTTGATCAAATAATCCATGATCCAGAAAAGCTTTTAGCATGATGTTGCAAGTGACAAGATTTGGAGAGCAAAAGTTCTGCATTTCATTGAAGATGTATGCCCCATTCTGAATGTTTCCAGAGTCTAGACATGCTTGAATTAAACCAGTATAAGTTACCACCAGAGGTTTATTAGCAACCTTGCATATTTTCTCAATCTGTAAGAGACAAATGCAATAATGCGTTAGCAATGTTTTGGTTAAGTGATATACATTACCTTAATAGTTTATTGCATATTCATTCAACTGTAAATTTCTTCAAGCTCATAAATACTCATAAATAACTTTTCCAAGAATAAATGTAGAAGGCCTGAGCTGAAATTGCTTCAAAAAGTAACAAGCACAAATAAAATAAATGTACTAAACAAATTAAGCATTAAAAAGAAATACCTGCATCAGTGCTTCCTGGCACCTTCCAGAACTACAAAGACAGCGAGCAAGGTCATAATAAAGAGCAGCAGAACCTACAGTTCCTCTTTTTTCCATACCTTGAACAGCCAATACAGCCTCATCTATCTTACCTTCCTTCCAAAGGGTATTTACGAGAACTGAAAATAACGCAAAGTCAACTTTCAAAAAACATTCTTACGGAACCATGACAAAATAGATGACATTAAATACCTCTATACGTCAAAGCATTTGGCATAGAAGATTTCTCAATTTTCCTGAAAAACTCATGAACCAAGTTGTATTTGCCACATGCAAACATCACCTACGCAAAACAAAAAAAGTTGTACTATTTTATCACAAAGAGAATCCATTTAACAACATAATATCACAAACTGCAGAGAAGTCATTTCCTAGTTCAATGTCATAATGTTGTGATCCTAGAGAATATAGCCATGACAACTCATGCTAGAAACTCATTCCTGCAACGATACACGGCTACTCCTTAAAACGATATTTTTTCTTGCTAGTAAGATGTCATTTGATGCTATCTTCAAGAAACTTTGAAATGTTGAAGGCACTTCCACTTGCAATTTAAGAAATGTACACAATCAATCCAAAATGTTGCAATAATTATTATCACTTTATAATACAAAAACCTGAACCTATAATTAAAATAAGTTTTGTAATTTAATCACCTCCATTACAAGTCCATAAGTTGTAGTGGAAGGCAGTAAATGTTGTTGCTTTAACTGCTGCAAAACCCAAAATGCCCCCTCCCACTGTCTCCGCCGAGCACATGCATTTAGGACCTGCAAACACAAGAAAAATATGAACATTCTTTATAAGCACCTATAATACTGCATAAAATCAAACCAAAGATGACTAATTGGTTTCTGAAGATGATAGTATTTAGGTATACTAATATTTATTACTGACTGCATTGTAAACCACAATATCAGGCTCTAATCTCGGGTCCCACTTTCCAATTAGCCCTGTCTTGAATTTCTTCTTGGGAGGAGATCGCATGCTATCAATAACATGAAAGAGTTCCCTCATATGCCCAGCTTGCCCAAGAGTGACAGCAATGGAATGATAAGCGACTATGTCAGGATATGAAGCCATTTGTTGCTGCAGTAGATTGGGAGGAAAAAAAAGTAGAGTCAAACAAACCTTTCATCAAGCTAAATGCATTTCATGAGCCACATAGATGGGAATTGAAGTGTATTACCTGCATTGAATGAAACAGGTTAAGAGCTTCCACAGGTCTCCTTGCTTTCCCAAGTACATCAAGTGCAGTTGTGTAAATATGTCTGCATCATAAAGTTATACCTAGTTAAAAGACATATACACCATGCACAATTTGTAAAAATTAAAAAGGAAAGAATAAACAGGTAGCACTCCATTTCTAAATAAAAATTACTAAGAATGTTTGCAAACGTTATTGATTCAAATTTGTACAAAATTAGAAACTAATGGGGCTGGGGGAAAGAAAATACCTGAGCCTGTAAGATTTGAAGCGCTCGCGCGTTTGAAGCCACTCAATGACTTGAAGTACCCGCCTCCAGTTCCCTAGTTTACCCAATGCCTGGATCACCCTCAATATACAATAATCTGTAAATTTAATTTTTGCACTCCGCATCATCTTAGAAAACATCCACTCAGGCATATCAATGTCTGCACCATTCAACCTGTTAAAACAAAATACTTTAAGATGAATGAGACCATTATAAAACCTGACTGAACTACAAATATAGAAACCGGTAATTAACAGGAAAAAAAAACGGATATAATCCATGACAAATGACATTCACTAAGATGGATCCTAGGCACAACAAAAATGTTGACAATCAAGATTTTAGCAATAAGCACTTAAGGCAAAATGAAATTTCTTTGGCATGATTTAACTTCAGCTATCAACTCACAAGATTCTTTTTCTCCTATAAAAAGAAAAACTTAAAATCCAAAACTGTCTTCACACAATTGAAACAAATCTTAATAGCTCTCCCTTGTCTAAAACTTATCTTACTCCATTTAATCCTTTGATCAATTCAAATAACCAGATGCTACAGTGATTAGTAAACCTTAAAGAATAAATGAAAAAATAGCAAATTAGAAATGTTCAAAATTTTGATAGGTAAAAACAAAGAATGTAGCTTACACCTTGTTATCATTATAAAAGATTGATCATCACTTCATATAAATAACATCACCAAATTGCAAACATAAGGAAGGAAACTTGCAGAAAAGAAGAAAGAGGTCCATAGGGTACATACGACTTTGCTAATCTTTGAACTCTCTCCTCCATTTCCATCTTTGAAGCTCTTGGCCTATCAAAAACATCATTGGACTCTTCAAAGTTCTTGAAGGCAGCTCTTTCCATCCTCACATCATCATCTTCATCTTCTTCAAGAAATGCCTTTCTACTTCTAGTTCTTCTTACTCCTTCATTCATCGTGTTTACTCCATTCCATTTAACGATTTTGGACATCTTTACTTCCTCAGAAAACTTCCCAAACTTCATCAACCTCACATCTTCTTCATCACTTTTTGATTTTGAATCATATTTGCGTCTATCCATATAAACAATATTGTTATTGGAACACAAATAATATTTAAATTATAATAAAAAGACTAGCAGAAGAAGAAGAAGAAACAGGACATAGGGCACGTACAAATTTGCTAATTTTGTTATTCTCCCTTCCGTTTTAATCCGTGAAGCTTGTCGCTTATCCACAACATCATTCGATCCTTCAAAATTCTTGTATTCAACTCTTTCCGCCTTCAGATCATCATCTTCACCTTTCACAAGCAATGCCTTTCTGCTTCTAGTTCTAGTAGCTCCTTTACTCTTCATTTTTACCTCATTGTGTTCGACAACCTTGGACATCTTTTCTTTCTCCCCAAATTTTCTCCTTGAATTATCCTTTGACTTGCCTCTATATGATTTTTCACTGGAATTGCCTCTATTTGATTTAAAAGATTGTTCCTTCTCCCTCAAAGACTCCATAGTCTTCAAATACTCATCAAAAGACGGCTTAAAATCGAGCTCTTTCTCAAGAATCCCTCCACCGGAATCAACCACTGTTAAAGCAAATCTCCATTTCTTCTTGCTTGAATTCTTCGACCATAAGGCAACCCCACAAGTTGGTCTCCAACAATTCAAGAACCCACTTGGAGGAAATGGTTTCTGGCTAGAAACTGAAGTGCAAATTCCATTCTTTTCGAAACTAAAGACACCCATTTGAGCACTCCACATAGTCATGAAACTAAAGCTCTCACCTTTGGCTAGTTGACTGCCTCAAAGAAAACGCTGCTAAGCTAAGATTAAGCAGCAACTAGCAAGGCTCCTGGTGGTGATATGCTGAGTGGCTAAATTTTCATAAAGAGTAACCAAAAGTTAAAAGTTTCGAAAAGATATTATCGGGGTTGAAGAAAGAACCCACTGTTGAGTGACTGTTCTGTTCTGCTGACCCATGCATTCAGAACACAAGATAGCCACGCTGTTTCCTTAACTCTTGTTTTGGCCCAAAAGCTCAAACGGATCCAAATAGTCCATTCATGGCTACTGGACCCAATAGTTTTAGTTTCTGGATCTGTTGGGCTCAATGTGAATTGGGTTCTTATCTTTGCTCAAGACATTTACCATGCTAGGGGAAAATAGTTATTCAATCTTCTCAATAATGTAAAAGAAGATATGAATTCTCATGCCGAACTCTTTTTCTTTTCTTATGTCCTAAGTAATTATGAGTTGGATTAATGATTAAATATTTCTTTTGTCTTTTTTTTTTTGGTTGGCAATCATATTAGCCACTCTAACAGGTTCAATTCAATCAATCTTTTGATGCATTTTCCACACATAAAGTTAAAGTCACAGGCAATGGGGCTTGGTGCATTTTTCCAACTTCTATCATTCCAACTTTTATCATTCTTGCAAAAATAAAAGGGAGTCCATGTCCCTGGCTAGCACATAGTGTTGGTTGCATGCATATTTTTGGGTAAAGCATGGGATCAAGGAAAATCCTGAAGCTAGCATGTGCTGCTTGGTTCCCACTTTCCGATTCCTATCATTTTCACCAAGCAACAGTCAACGTTAGTAATTAATGGTTTTTTTGGCAAGCTTCTAACTTACAAAACACATATGCCTCTCAAAGTTTCTCATAGTGGGGCTTCAAGCCTTATCAGGAATTTCGTCAGCCAATAATGACTGTCCTCTTCCCCTTGCATTTTGGCTTTTGCATTAGTTTCTGACACAGTTTTATAACATGAATTTCAAGCGTCTCATTAAGGGTTGAAACTTGATGCTGGAAACAGATTTTTTTTCTTCTCAAGGGTCGTGCCAGCAGCCTAGCTAATTTAAACCCCCAACTTTCATGGTACATCAAGAAAGGTTGTCATATATGATGGGTTGTTTCTCCTGCAGCCCTTCTGCCGTTCCACCCGCCGAGGGAAAAACAAATATATTTTGAAAGGAAAAGATGCCATAATTGGTCACAAAGGCATTAGCAATGACATAATGCTAAAGCTTTAGTAATTAGACAGTATGTAAAAAATGTGGTCAAAGGACTAGTGATGGTCATTTCAGCATGTTCATAACTTTTCTAGATCTTCAGCTTGAGCTACTAGCTGAAGCTGCTAGTTTGTAATTGCCAGAGATATTACAACTAATTAAGTTCTTCTATACATCTGCATAACTGCCTTCTGAAAACAATAATTCTAGAATAAACTATGAATTATGCATAATTAATTCATCATTATTGGAGGCGTTTTGACTTTATTATCCTGTGATTGCATACATAATATTTGCCTTGATTAACCAAAATACTTATATCTTTACCCATTTGATTATAATTAACAAAGCTTGACTCATGTGCATCTGAAACACCTTAAATATATCTCTTTTCTTTTCCTTAATATGACTTCAAACTTAAGAAGTAATTCATAGTTTGTAGTTAGAGTCAGAGACTCAGGGGGGGTTTTGGTGTTCTGAAAAGGAAAGAGAATTATTCTTGTTCTTTTACAAAAGCTGAGTATGAGACTATAAGCTTGTATGATGATTTGTGACTGTTCATTCTTTCAAGTTTGGGCCCTTTCACAGCTGTCATTCCCCTCCACAACTCAAGGCTGCTTTGTTTTCTTCTCCTAAAATCTCTCATCCTTGCACATTGAGAAAAATGACACGCTCTCTCTCTCTCTCTCTCTCTCTCTCTCTCTTCCCCATCCCCCACTGCCCTCAATAATGGCAGTGTATGTATGTGCATATATGTTGGTGTGCGCATAATAGTATCTCAGTGTAGTACTTGTTTTTAAGGAATGGTCCATATTTTGCTTAAAAAGAATGATAACTTTACCTTGAGGGCAAAGGTAAATGTTATCATTTCCTTACTCTTAACAAGAGTAATGTAAACACCCAAGGTGTTAATCTGGACAATCTGTCAGGTGGTTCATAGTTTCAAGCCAAAGTACTTGGATATATCTTGAAGTTTCGCCATAATGAATTGGAGGGAACATAAGGGGTAAGCTGAAAACATTGATATCAGAACTTCTATGCCTCAAAATTTTGGTGAATGGGAAGGTGTGATTGGTCCCACTCTACAGCCTTGAGATCACATATCCTGCAAAATGCAAGCAACAGCACTATAAGAAATCCTAGCTACTTTCTCTATCAAATTCATTTTATATAGCAAAATTGAGGATTTATTGGAGTACGGTATATGGTTGCACTTGGACCCCGAAGTTAAATAGAATTCTGACAAGCAGCAAGGTGAAACCACACACCTGCTGCTATTGCATTGCCATGTTCCTTCCTCAAGAAAGAATTAAGTGAAGGATAGTTGAGTAATTTCATTCCCAACAGACATGTTCAAATGTCTGTTAGGACTCGAGAAAAAGTGGAGGGTTGGAAAAGGATAGAGAGGCCCCATGAAGCTGAAAAAGCCTTTCTCATAATTCATTGAAGAGGTTCCCCCCATGAAAAAAATGAATACCTACAGTGACTTCTTGTAAGGCCCACAACTTTGAACAGATGAAACTCATCATGAACAAGATGGCAAAAATATGAATCATTGGACAAATATCTAATTGTGCATTGCTAGAGATGATAATCAACTGATGAATTTAACCGACTTTTGGGTGTTTGTGGTCTCAGTTTTTCAAGATAAAATATGGATTTCTGAAGTTATATCTGATGGCAATTCCTTCACTACCACTTTTCTTGGTATTTGGTGTAATAAAGAATGGTTGATCTAAATTCCACGGCAATCCTATCTCAATATCAGATATCCAAGTTCCCAAGAGCCAAAGCTTTTTGAAGCGGTGATTCCTGTTTGATTCTCCGAATCACGAGATTCTAGGAAATGGGTAAGAATTCAGAGCAACTTTTGTGCACAATCTATATGGATTTTGCCACTATAGTATCTCTTTTGACTTTTCTGTTAATTGCTTTCCAAAACTTTGATTCTTTCTTTCAAAATGAGTGAGCAAAGTATACTCCATTCTCTATATGTGCTTCTTCCTGTTCTAGCTTTCCTCCATTTTTAAGCTTTTTTGCTTTCTCTGCAAGAATGATTTTGTGGTTAGCTTAGGATAAGCTGAAGAACTGTAAAAGATACAGAATTACTGAAAATAACTAAACTTTTGCCCGAAGTTGTAGTTCTTCAATGGCTAAGAAGAAGAGCTGGTTCAATCTTGTGAAGAGGTTCTTTCTCTTTGAGACATTTTCAACAACAGAAAAGGTAATTTTGCTCTGTACTGAGTTTTCTTTTTTCTCTGTATGAATGGCTGTCATGAATGTTATTAATCTCTCAGAAGGACAAAAGAAGGAAATGGATGTTTGGAAGGTTTAGGACCAGAAGATTGACATCCCTTACAGCTGCATCACCACCAAGAGACAAGACTAAAAGTGAAACAGATGAAGATCAGGACAAGCATGCTTTAACTGTGGCTATTGCCACCGCAGCTGCTGCCGAAGCAGCTGTTGCAGCTGTTCAGGTAGCAGCCGAGGTCGTTCGGCTCACTGGTACCCCTCAGTCTAACCATAAATGTGAAGGAAAAGCAGAAGAATACCTAGTGAATTTTCAACTCGGTTCCTCTCCATCTGCTGATCAGCATGAGAGGAAGAAGATACAAGAACTTGCTGCCATTAAAATCCAGGCTACCTTCCGGGGCTACCTTGTAAGTTATCCTTATGCATCCTTACTGAACTTCCTTCTTTCCTATTAGTCTTTTGTCGGTGACTTGTCATTGTAGTTGCTTGTGATAAATCAAGAAAACTCAGGTGTGAGTTTGGGCTGGGAAAAGAATTTCTATATTGCAACAAAATTTGCATATGCAGTTTTATTGAGTGAGTAGTCTCAGTCAGAAGTGTTCCTCCAAAACAAATCACACTAACTATTATGAACACAAATTCCACCACTGATTAACTCATATTGGATTTTAAAGTTCTAATGGAGAAAACTTGTAGGCAAGGAAAGCTTTGCGGGCATTGAAGGGGATAGTGATGCTTCAAGCAATCATCCGAGGCTGGGCTGTGAGACAAAAAGCAATGAATACTCTAAAATGCTTACAATCCATTGTAAGTATTCAGTCTCAGGTCTGTGCAAGGAGATTCCAGATGGCAGAAGGCATTTGGCAGTCTGATGATGACAAACAGTTGCTAACATTGAAAGACAAGATTATTAAGGTATGCACCATTTAAATTTCTTTCTTGATGTGAGAAGGGCTCCATTTAATTGGAGTGGAAAAAATGTTCAAAAAAATTACAGGTGGACACAAACAGTCAAAAAAGATGGGATGATAGCATTTTGACAAAGGAAGAGGCAGATGCAATGGTGTTAAGCAAGAAAGAAGCTGCCATCAAAAGGGAGCGGATAAAGGAATACTCATATGTTCATCGGGTAACCCTCTTTGGCTTGAAATATCTGTCTTCAAACTTTAATATACCTAGTGCATTTTTCTAAGGAGTTAGCAAAGTAAATTGCAGAAGTCAACAGAATCAGAACAGAACAAGGGTAATGGAAGATTAAAGTACTGGTTAGACCAATGGGTGGATACTCAAGTCAGTAAAAGTAAAGAACTTGAAGATTTGGACTCATTTTGGACTTCCAATCCCAAGCCTACAGAGGAAAACAGAGCTAAACAACTAAGACTGAAGACCTCTCCGAGACAGTATCGTACGGAAGGATTGGATTCTCCCCTACTGGTTCCACGAAGATCATTTCATAGAAAGCAGTGTTCTTTGGGAGAAGACAACTCTTTTTCTACCTCTCCCGCAGTTCCAACTTACATGGCTGCTACACAGTCTGCTAAGGCAAAGGTAAGATCAATGAGTTCGCCAAAGCTAAGGCCTGGAAGTTTTGATACTCAGTCTGAAAGCTACTCACCATATAAGAACAAGCTCTCTCTCATATCTTCTATTACAAGGGATGTGCCCAACAGTTGTAGGATCAGTAGCAGGCCTAGCGCTTATCAGCAGAGATCCCCTAGCCTGAAGGGTGTTCCAGGTCCTGTAAAATCAAAAAGAACCTTAAAGGATCTTAGCTTTAACTCTGAATGTGCGTTGCCTAATTGGGTGCGAGAAAGCACCTTCAGATGATTCTTTTATATTCTGATCATTAGGTGCCGGTAGAAATTAAGTCTTTGTTATTGTGTTGGTTTGAAAGTGTAGATGCTACTTTGTGCTTAAACAGTTGAATCAATCCAGTTTCATGTTTGACTGATGCAGACTCCTGAGATACTACCTGGATAACAATTATCTTACAAAGCTACAACATTAAAGAGAAATGATATAAGAGTCGCAAAGGTTGGGACCCTCCTCCATCAATAGGCACTCACTCACTCGCATCTCCTTGACCCATGAAAACTAATATTGGTTCCAACCTGGCTTTGCTGCTTCAATAGATACACTATTGGATCTTCTCAATGCCGAAAGTTCAAGTTTCAGACAACCACTATCCTAAACATTCCTCCAACACTCATAACTATAACGAGTTCTAGGGGCCACGTCCAAGGCCCGATCATTTTATCATAAATTGCTTGGACTTCATGAGAATACCTCATGGTGCTGGAAAGTTGCCTGCGTTCAATTCTTCAATCTGTCCTATCGTAGCAGATAAACTCACCAGTCAATTTATTATTCTTTCAGAAAAAGCCAACATCGCTTACTTCATGTTGATAAATTATGCCAAAGTTTTGACAATTTTCTCACAAATTTCTTTTGTAATATTCGTGTTGATAAGTTATGGTTCAATTCAATATTTGATAAAGGGCCTAATTCCATATATGTCAATGTCGAGCGCGTAAAAGGGGCCATGACCCAGGCTTAAAACCAACAAGACCCAAAAAAGGTAGGACAGTAGGGGCTTGCTAGACTATCAAATGAAACTAAAGCAAAAACAGGGCTTTTGGTGAAGCCCATAGGTACATTCAAGCAAGCCCATCGTCGAATGAGGTTAAGGAAGAAAAAAAAGAACTAAAAGAGAAGAAAATGTTGAAATTTTTTGGAATGAGCTTTGTCCCATGAAAGTGCCTAAAGAGATGGAGCCAATGTTGGACTTAATTCTAGACCATGATAGAAGATATTGATTTTTCTCCACTTTGTAGTATTAAATAATAGCAATGATTCTTGTTAAAGATATTTAAAATTATGACAATAGAGTCAAAGATTGCGTATTTAAATATTTATTATTTTTATTGATTAAGAAAAATTAAAAAAATCATGTCAGTTTCGTGTAACTGGGTACACATAATATGTTATATTAAAATGCCTTCATTCCAAAAGTTCCACATTCATAATTTCCAAACCGCAGCAGTTCCTTTCCATGAAAGCGAAAATGTCTACCACCATGGAGTTGTAATTTTCATGGTCCTGCATTTCCAGCATTGGTAATTGGACTTAGACCTAACCACCTACTTAGCCAATCTGTTTAGAGCACATGGATTTCCCAAAACAATTTATGCTGCCGACGAATAAACATACATGTAACAGATGCATAAAAACTTAAAATATTGACTGGCCTGGTGGTGTGTTTGATGACTCAATAGAGTTTAAATGAAGAAAAATGCTTTTAAAAGTCATTCAAACGTAGAACATTCTCGTCCTAGAAGTTGTTATGTGTTTGAGGCAATTTCCAATTTGAAACTTGTGGGAATCCTTCTCCAAATAATTTAGAATAGGACTTGGTCTTTGGGGTCCTAAGAAAATGACATTCAAAGGGCTGAAGCATATTTGGTTTTTCATGAGTCAATTCCAATGTGCTAGAGCCAAGCGTGAATGCTCTTGGATTATTGGCTCAGCCTTGTTATGTTTTTCTGAGTGTGTGGTATATATGCTCAGTCCAACTTTGTCAAATTGACAGCCTGATCGAAACCAAGCTAGGCTTGGCTGCCTTGGATGCTTGTCTTAACAACCATGATAATTACATTAACCAAAATTTATGAACAAGCTAAGGATGAATGAGTGATTTGATGATCCAAAAAAGAAGTTCATTGAATTCAACTCTACTACATGGGTTATAATTTCCCTTTAGGGGGCATTTCAGTACTGCGCCCATTTAGTTTTGTTGGCATTTTATTGTGTCTATGTGTACCTGGCAGCATTCTAATCTTGTTGCTAGCTTTTCATACAATGTATATATCTCACTTCACCTGTTCTTGCTGCTTTTCATGTCGATTAATCCCTAGTGACCAGGCTTTCCACTATGATCCTCTCCTTGATGGGCTTGGAGTAAACTTGTGCCTCAACCCTTTTGAAGGAGTGTTTCCAGCCCTTGAAACAAGTCTTTTTTCTTAATAATTTCGATATGGAATGGTGGGAATATTCCAACTTAAGAGTTCCATTTTAGAGGAAAGATATTACCACTATTATTATCTAGAAAATATGGATTTACTTCTCTATGTAAATTGGTTTAATTTCTCTCCGATCACTTTAAAAGAGGATGGTGACAACTAGTCAAATTCTCCTTGCCTTTTTCATTTAATTCAATGTAAATATGGCTTAATGGGAGTGATTTGAGAATTGGATCTTTGCAGCTACCTGCATGTGACATGTTAATCAAACCAATTAACTCACTCATTAGCTGACAAAAATGTATAATCACATAACTCTCTCTCTGATCATTGGCATTGCTCCCCTTCCTGTTTCGAGTCAAACCGAGTTAAAACATGACACAAGATAAAGTAGACAGAAACTTGATTAAACAGCTTATGTTGGTATTTGAAAAATATGGTTTCGATTGTAGTGATGAGAGAGACCTTAGTGAAGGGGTATTATGTGATGGAAATCAAAAAGGGGTGTAAATCCCGAGTTTCCAGAGAAACTTTTATACAGTATATTGACCAAAACTTGGATGGGAATAGCAGAAGAAAAGTCATGAAAAGCACATGGCATGTAAAAATGATCACTCACATTACATGTTTCCTTCATGGTTTTCCTTTTCAAATTTTAAGATTCCATATACTTTTTAGATGGTGAAGATACAGTGATGGTAGTGCACGGGCACCCTCATTTTTTTTTTCTTTGAACCTAATGATACCATAGCAGAAGAAAAGTAACTGATCCACCAAAACCACCAATGAAAATGGCTGCCAAGTATGAATCACTCTTTTTCTTCTCTTCCTACATTGTGATATAGAAGGAATGCTGCCAACTTTCATGCATCTAGACTGTGAGGAGGCTTCAAAAAGGTTTTTAATTGAAAGATTGATTATTATGAATGGAACATATGCATGACGACCCACATTGTTTGAAGAGATCAAGAGAAACATGTAATTAATTAATTATTTATTTTGAGCACAAAAACATACCTAACACAATACATGGAAATCACTAATTGAGTGGAGTGGACTGACTAAGAACTTTGAATTACCGAGTTAGAAGAATCTGCCTGTGTAAGTGTGAACACGATTTCATTTTGAAGGACACTAGCAGGTGGGGGCTTTGGATCACTGTAATAAACATTGACTGAGCAGAAAGAAAAGGACAAAAGAAGAAAAGGAAGCAAGCCTATGGCAAAAGAGGTAACGAATACTTAAATCCAACCAAAGATTTCATCATTTAATTCATTGCCTGAGGATTAAAATATAATTAAAAGTTGTGCTGCAAAACCATAGGTGGTAATCAGCAAGCTGTGTTTCTTGATGCTGGACAGTTCACCTTACATACCCTATAAAGTAGTAAAATATTGCCAAAATGCACTTTTCCCTAACTTTTGAGAGGAAGGGCGTATTCACCAAACCAAGTTTCAATGGAGATCATCAGACATGGGGATTGCCAGTGATCAAAGTTCATTTTGCTTCTATGTACACAAGTGTTTTACAGATCAATCTTTTTTGGTTTCTTCATTGATGGTTAAAACCAAATCAAACACAGAATCAAGCCTTGCATGCGGAATGCTGGCATGATCCTTTCACTGCAGATTTGTCCCATGCAGGTGCTTGGAAAACAGGGAAGCAACAGCATAGATAAACATATAAATGCAACAGTAGGATTAATGAGCCAACTGGCTGGCTATATGCAGACAAACAGATAAAAACACATATTTCTGGAACAGGAAAAATCCAGTGAAAGTTTACCAGATTATTATACCCGTCATGTTCTTCAATGGTCCCTCCACTGATCCACTCAATGAGACGCGTTTTGCTTGTCGATAAAACTAAACAACGAAGAAGATTTCAATTGAATGGGGGAATTTTCCGTGGACTTTGGCATTTACCTCGTGTATTGATATTGCTTTTGTCCTGGTCCGGACTAGAAACTGGACAGGCACTTGACCGGACAAAAGCAAAAAAAGGGGTTCTCTCTTGTAACAAATTACCTCATGATGGATGATAATAAGTTGACAAAAATAAAGGTGAAGTAGCTAATCACGACAGGCATGAACAGCAGGAGGCTTTGAGCGCTTTAAATTTTAACCTCAGGGATGGGGAATAGGAATATCTATAAAGACAAGGAGACATTGATTAAAGTGGAATAAAAGTGGGGATGGGAAACATGATAAGCATAATTATTTATTAATCACATAGGTTTGAGAATCCTAAATCGAATTTGTGCCCTACCAACCCTTCTAACCACATTCTTTAGTCCCAAAGCCATATGATGATCCATGAGGATTTCAGCATAGGTGAAATGGTGATGAAAAACACAAATACAAAATACTACGTGGCAATCTCGCCCGTCTCGACCGGCCTAATGGCTCCTCCACCTCCTTTCTACCACACTTGTCGAAGCCTCACTGGCCTGTCCTCAATCTCGGATTAGCCAATGGAATGGTCGAGATGACACTGACTTGGCGGTAATCGTGTCGAGTTACTGATTCATGATTTTACTGATGAGCATGGAAAGGTCACTTTGGGTGCCACGCCTCGCCGCCCATTTGATCTCTTTCATGGCAAGCTGCTCCCATGATTAAAGGTTCAAACATTGTTTGACCATTAAAAGCGCCTTTCTTGCATTCCACAAATGTAGCATCCAACGGACAAGAGAGGCCCCATGTTTGGGAGAGCTTCCTTCCTTCTTACGTGTAATGGGGTATATTCATTCTCCCACAAAGGCATTAACATTACCCTAAACCCTAACCTAATTAACATGTCACTTTATTCGCGGTCGGTCTCTTTCTAGAAAAACATCCAAGTTTATACATAAATAAATAATTCAGGATTAGGGTTCTATCTAGTTCAAGCTTTCACCCTTTCACACCATAAGCTAGAGGATAAGTGAGTGCAATATCTATTCAAAATTTCATAATCCTTGGTTATGGTTATAGTATAATAATAATAATAAACTCTGAGATTAAGATGCCCTAGAGTCCTAAACTCCGAATTAGGACAGCTGTTGGATTCATGGCTATTTCTTTTGAGGATGTGATTTGTCGAAAAAGAGCAAAATTGTGGCTTTTAACTCTGCTTCAATCATATCACTTTTGTTGTTTAGGTCTTTTTTGGCCTCTTGTTTTAGGTCATTTTCATTTCAATTCTTTTTTTTTTTTACTTTGTAAGATTTCCAAGTTTTCTTTACCTAATGCAACTTGAAGTAATGGAAAGTATGATCCACAGTATGCAAGATTTTTCCTTGGTAGAAAATCTCACATTGGATCTCTAATTACTATCTTTCGAATCAACAAGAATACCTCTCTCTTAACTCAGGAAGCCATGAGATAATACCTCTCTTATATTTCTTTGTTTTCAGGAGCTACATGCACATCAAGTTATTGCATGTTACAAACTGACTTTGATTAAACAAGTGTAAATATATATCTAATGGGTTGAAGCAATGGCAAGGAGTGATGAGTACTATATATAGATTTTGTATTCAAGTAGCTAGGTAAGGTACAAGTACTGGCCTTTTTTTTCAAAATGTTCTATATGTAGATGCTGCTCAGTCGGACACCAGAAGAAAGGGATAAGGAAAGAGACAAAAGAGGGAGGAATGTGATAGATATATAGAATCTTCTATAGGTTGGGAGTTGGGAGAGAGAGAATCTAGGGCCTAGGGAGAGTGTCCATATATAATTCAGAGGCTCTTGTACCCATGACACTGCTTGCTGCTTTCATCAATGGAATGACACCTATAGCCCTCGCCGAGTCCCCAAACTCTATCATCTGATCTCTGTTACATTAGGCCGGGGAGGGGCGAGAAGGTTGTATTTATGGTATGAGGGCTATGTTGAAGGCTGAATATGGTGTTTTCCCCTTTCCCATAATATCTCACCAACAGAAAAAGGGTGGGCGCGTCGTAGCTAGCCAACGAGAGCTTGGCTGAGGTGATACCAATAGAAATCCTACAGTATTGTCCATACACAAGTTGTTTGCAAAAAGGGAGGAAGAAGCAATAATTGCGCTACTGTAATGTAATCTAATCGCATTCTAAATCATATAAACAAGAGAATCATTCAAGCTTTGTCCAGTTGCTGGATATACCAAAGGCAAAGGATTGAAAAAACAAAACCGAAAACAAATTAACAGCAGATTGCCAAAAGAATGGGCCTTTTCTGTGCCTGCCCAAAGCTGTCATCCCCTGGTTCATTTCTTTGCATTGCGTTCCAAAAGGGGTCCCAACGTGACCAATCATAGAGCTTCCACCATAAAGCACATAAGCATTTGAAATTCACGTGTTCCAGGGTCCCCTTGCTGCCCCACTCGGCCATCTCTCAAATGAATCAAGGCCTGCCCGGCAGTCCCTCTCATCCAAATCTGAAAATAGATACGTGATGTCTACATTAAGACAGTGATGGATTCAAGGAGGGGCGCTCAATATTCGTATCGTTCATGGGAGTGAGATTGGGGGCATGGGCAAGGCAAGGCAAGGCAATACCCTGGCCTGACATAAGAGGCAGAGAAACAGGGGCAATTCGACTCCCTGAGCAAAGCCATTGCTTGTTATTCTAAAAACGGGAAAAAAAAAAAGGAATCCTTAAACAAAAGGTTAATCAGAAAAAATTTTGGGAACATGTTTGTCTTTGGTGGAAAAGGTTGGATTGTGGTTGCAACTGTTTGAAAAAGTGCAAAGATTTGTGAAAATCTTTCTTTCTAGTGACTTTTTCTCTTCAACTTGGCTTATGTGTGATGGCTTCTCTTATAAACAAAAGAGCCCAAAAAGGAGAACTGAAAGAAAATCCTAAAAGCTAAAACTCTCCCACCCAAGAAGGCAGTCTTCATACGGATTCTAACAACTGAAGATAGGTTGACTCGGCCACCCAAATCTTCCTCTTTAAATTCCCCCCCTCACTTCTTCACTTCCTTGGCTCTTCTACACCTCTCCTCTTGCTTTTGCCTTTGCTTTTGCACAAAAATAGGAGACTCCAAGCCTTTCGTCCTCGATTCCCTCCAAAATAAAAAAACATACGAAACGAAGATACCATGAGCTACACACTTGCTAGCTTTCCCAGAAAAACGAACATGCTTTTCTTAAGAAGCTTCATGATCTTATTCCTCAGCTGCATAACCATTAAAATCAACCTCTGCTTTCCCAGCATTCCTTCTTCACTAAAAACACTTTCCATTGATGGACATTTCAAATTCGAAGAAGTTGACCATGCAGCAAAAGATTTCGGCAATAGGTACAGGTTCCTTCCGTTGGCAGTGCTACACCCCAAGTCTGTTTCTGATATTGCCACCACGGTGAAGCATATTTGGCAGATGGGTCCTCGTTCAGAACTCACAGTTGCAGCTAGAGGCCATGGCCACTCACTTCAGGGCCAGGCACAAGCCCACCGAGGAGTTGTGATCAACATGGAATCACTCCAAGGCCCTAAAATGCAGGTTCACGCTGGGAAATTCCCCTATGTGGATGTTTCTGGTGGTGAGTTATGGATAAATATCCTGCGTGAAAGCCTGAGACATGGGTTAGCACCAAAATCTTGGACAGACTACCTACATTTAACGGTTGGCGGTACTCTGTCCAATGCTGGGATCAGTGGACAAGCATTTCGTCATGGACCGCAGATCAGCAATGTTCACCAACTGGAAGTTGTTACAGGTTTGTTAAAGTAAAATTCAAGGACAATCATATGCTGACAAAATTCAGCATTAATGAGACCAGCATCCACGATATACATAAGAGTGACACTTAGGCAACTTATCAGAACAGTAACTTTATATTTGTCTTGTCTGATTTAAAAATTCATTCGAAACTGAAATTTTAGGTAGTTGGTAGGTTCTTCCATAATGCATGTTGTAACTTCACCCATGTTCCGTAAAACATTCTTAGACAATTGGTTATCAATTAGTTTCTAGAGGAAAAAACAAAGAAGTAACGTCATGGTATGTAAGCTGATCTATGGACTGTACTTGAGTGCAGGGAAAGGAGAGGTGGTGAATTGCTCAGAGAAGCAGAACAGCGACCTCTTTTACAGTGTACTTGGAGGACTCGGTCAGTTTGGCATCATAACACGGGCAAGAATATCCCTGGAACCAGCACCTGAAATGGTAAACATGGCAATCATTAAGCTGGAAGACAATTTCCAAAATGTCTTTGGTTTAGTTTGAAAGTACACTTCTTATGACAATTCTCCCTCTTGAACAGGTGAAATGGATTAGAGTGCTGTACACCGATTTTGCTACATTTGCCAGGGACCAAGAGAAGCTAATTTCTGGGGAGAGCACGTTTGACTATATTGAAGGATTTGTGATAATAAACAGGACTGGTCTCTTGAATAACTGGAGATCATCCTTCAATCCACAAGACCCTGTACAAGCCAGCCAATTCAAGTCGGATGGAAGAACTCTCTTCTGTCTAGAGTTAGCAAAGTACTTCAACCCAGAAAAAATGGCTGTAGTGAATCAGGTAAGCCACTCTTCCAACCATCAGTTGGAAACAAATAAAAAGATAAAATTGGCACTTATTCATCTCCTTTCACTGTGCAGGAAATTAAGAATTCACTATCTCAGTTGAACCATATTCCATCAACACTTTTCCTGTCGGAAGTTCCATACATTGAGTTTTTAGACAGGGTTCACATTTCCGAGATCAAACTCAGGTCAAAAGGCTTGTGGGAAGTTCCGCATCCATGGCTTAATCTTCTTATACCCAGAAGTAAAGTCCACAGTTTTGCTCAAGAAGTCTTTGGCAATATCCTGACGGATACAAGCAATGGCCCCATCCTCATCTACCCCGTTAACAAATCAAAGTAAAAATTTCACCCGAAATGAGTAATTCATCTCTTAAGATTCATGAGTTTCTTAGATTGATGGAGTATTATTAATCTTGATTACAGGTGGGACAATAGAACCTCTGTTGTTACACCAGAAGAAGATGTCTTCTATTTAGCGGCATTCCTTTCTTCCGCGGTCCCTTCCTCGACAGGAACTGATGGCTTAGCCCACATCTTAATTCAGAACAAAAGAATATTAGAATTTTGCGAGATAGCTCGTCTTGGGGTCAAGCAGTACCTTCCCCACTATTCAACACAGGAAGAATGGCAAGCCCATTTTGGCCCACAGTGGGAAGTTTTCGTCCAGAGAAAGTCCACTTACGACCCTTTGGCATTGCTTGCTCCTGGTCAAAGAATATTTCAAAAGCCAATAGCTTACTCGTGATAGCATCCATGCTACAAATAGTAACTTTTTTTTTTCTTAAAGAAAAAAAAAGGATGCATTGCAGCATGCAGGGAAATGTTTTAGCAGCATATACTGTAAATTGATAATACTCAGGTCCAGGTGCCTCTTAAATATTGTAATGTACAATGAGGAGGCTTAAGGCTAGTTGAAAATTTTTTTTCAACCAAAAAGGTCAACAATATCATATGTTAAGTATTGGCTAGAGTTGTAAAAGGCACTGGACAAAAATCAGTGCCCTAAAGGGATTATGTAAATATTGAATTTGCCTGTTAACTGCTAATTATTTTCTCTACAAAGCCCAATTGCTGTAACAGTTTCAATACAAAATTTCCACAATGAAGGGAACACCAGATTTAGATCAGGGTGGAGCGAAAAAAAGGCTTTCAGATTAATGGTTTCTGATTTCCTATTAAACAAAGTCAGGTAAAATACTAAATTTAACATGGACATACCTCCAAACAGGGAAACATTGCACCTGCTGCAGCATCGAACTTGCTTTCATTGGTACCATTCCATGCCAAACTGTACTGTGATGAATGCACAAGGGTAATTTGTTTCTGGTTCAGCATCAACAAGTATCAAATCATGGCATAAAGCCATTTGCAAGCAGCGAGGTTCTGAAGCCTGAATTGAGGCTAGACCATCAGAGCCTGCAGCCTTTTTTCTCCCAAGCTGGGATGCTATAATCTGGTGCATTCTCCCCTGTTCTTCTACGTTCTATGCCAAGTTTCACAGCCTTTCGAGCATGGTAGCCCTGCCAAAAAATAAATTTCTTATTTTACTTTAGTCTATTACATGCTCTTATAATTCCTTACAGTGAGCAATCAAGGAAAAAGATGTCTAAAGTGAAGCAAGGCCTAGAATTAGGACAATATACAAAGTGGAGAAGACATAAAGATTTTCAAAATGGAAGATTCCCGAATAATTCATGCTTTCTCTTTGTCTTCAATAGAACATGCAAGCGTCTCATGGAGTATTCTGATTTGTTTGATCTTCATTTCTCTGAAATTATGACAAGCTCTACCTGAATGGCTTTTACTCTTAGGAAAAACTTGATAATGATGACTTCCTTTATCCTTAGGGATCAAGTGACAATTATGAGTCTAAATGGATCTTTTCGGTTTTATCGAACTTTATCAATTTCACATCAGCCAAAAAAGGAAAAGATGTGTGGATAAAGTAGCTAAAAAGGAGAATATTTTGCTCTTTAGGAGATTCTGGCATCTGTATGTCAGAGACATCGTGGCAATGCTTGCCACAGTTGATTCTCTATTCAATCGCTCCACTGTACTTTTTTTAAGTGAAAAGTTTGGCGACAAACATGGCCGCCTCTATGATTTTTTAAAATGCAATGGTTCAGAATATCTGCCTCCATTTCTGAAACCACTCAAAAATACCAGAGACGCTTCGAACACAACAGTGACAACATAATAAAGCAAAGCTCCAGTTTCCCACGGAACATTAAGGTCCGTTGGCGGAGAATATTCGAAAGAAAAGGGACTGACTACAAAGGGTATGCATGTGACTGGAGCTGCTAGATATGAAGAAAGACTTTAAGCCATTCATGCTGCAATTGATGCTATATTACCGTTCAGAAAGTAGAGAAAGTCCTTCCAAACTCAAGAAATGGAAAAAATAGTTGAGAAATTAGTCCAAAGAATTTAGGATGTATTAAGGTCTCCATCATGCCAAAAATGTACATTTACTTGCATGGCACTCAACCCATAAATCGGTGACTTTATGAGTCAATTAGTCTGAATTTATAAACTTTCAAACTAGAGAGATATCAAGTAGGCATACCTTAGAATATGATTATCCTGCATAAAGACGTTGCTGACTCTGATATTGCTTTTCTTGTGACAGTCCCTCTTCTGGAAAATCTAGTTTGAAGGGGAAAAAGAATCATTTACAATCAACATCACTGCGATCAAACATTTCATTAGTGCTAGATTGACGACTACAGCAGTGATAAGTGATGACCATAGAACTGGAAAAACAACTCATGATGAGATTCTAAGACACAGAAAGTAAGTCTAGTTGTCACAACTTGATCAGAACCGAAGAATTAGGTCAAGGAGCAAAGATTGCTCCATGAAGGACATGTCACAATCAGGTAGTCAATGGAATGTGAGCGGGTAGAGTGATGAGCATAGCATGTAAAAGTTGGTCTATACACAGACAGTTGTGTATAGTCCAGCTTCCAATGATTATCGATAGGATGATACCTTACATTCAGATTTAAATTTCTCGACAACTAAATGCTGTGACACACTGTGTATTTCGTCATAAGAAGCTTCGTGCAGTAATCCCAAATTTATAGAAATATCAAAGATGCAACTAGTGCATTCATCAGCCTAATATAATTGAACTGTTAATCACACTTCACCAAAAATGGAAAGATTTATGATAGCACATGGAGGCAACACCGTAATACTTGATAAACTCATTGACAGTTATGTAGAAGTAACCATGTGCAGACACACATGATCAGAGATAGAGAGAGATAGATCCTACATACATCTTGACAACCTTTATTGTAAACTAACTTAAAGTAGAGCCTGGTTCATTAACAATTCCCACCAACCCGAAAATTCCAAGTCTTCTGTTAAACAGGCAATAATGAGGCCATACTTATAGGAGGATAAAATTAGTCAAACAAAGTTTGGTACTTATAGAACATCTTTTCATAGGAGAATTTTGATTTATTTATGAAGATTGTAACCTATACAAGCAGCCAATAATCATCTGATGCTGCCATATTTGTTTGAGTCATTGTTCACACCAAAATTAGGTGTACAACTTTTGATCAAAAGATCAGGCAAGGGAGAAGATTTGAAAGATGCTTTTCTTGGAAGACAATGACAGCAATTCTGTGTCACTTTACTCAAACTATCAACATTTATTTACCCCCTTTAAGAGGGTTCAGGTCCAAGGATCGACTCCCACGCCCGCCCCCCTGGCCCTCCTTGCCGCCCCTCCCCCTCCTCTGCCCTTGGAATCTTCCTATGTACCACCAAATAGTCAAAAGGAAAGCTAAATCCATCAAGGTTCACTGTCCACCCTGAGGCCAATCACATAAATGGGCTTTTTATTTGGTCCATGCCCAGGATGCAGGGTTTCTAATGTGTTATGAAGAAACAAAACAAATCACTCTCCTTGAAACTCAAAAAAAAAAAAAAGAAGGAAAATATGAAAAGAAGAATAGAAGAAAAAAATACGGACATCACTTAATACAGTAAATCCCAGGATTTTAACTAGCATGTATTGACTGCTGAACAGAAAAGCCATAGGCAGGAATGGTGTAAACAAAATGCTCAAGAATCAACTTCATTGATTGGTATGTGATATATGTTATAACTGCCAGAAAAATAGTTTAAAATATAGTATGAAGCAATGCAACCTAGCTCTACAGAACATAGTCCTGTACATGAATCTGCATAGCAGAATTATTTGATTCAAGAAATCTTAGGTAAAAACTGCAAAAATCAGCTTAAAGAACACAAATGAACATGGTAAAGAAAGATCTTTAAGTATCTCCAGAGATTAGATTATAGGCAAGACAATAGAGAAAAAAATTCATGTTGCTAAGGAGACTAGTTTGGCAAAAAGCCCCGTTGCATTGAACACTGAATTCAACGACAAGAACACATTGGTTGATGCCTAAAGTCTATGCTTGTCCAGCCAATGTCCTTCAATTTTAGTTGAGAAATACTTTGATCAAGATATTGTTTAGGCAAAAGGAAGGATATACTGAACTCACTACAATCAATGCAGCTCAAATTAATCACAATGTAAGAAGCAATGGTGTATGAAAAGAAAGATTGTAAAGCATGTCTTTACTTTCACCACAACTATGGTAATTGGGAGACCATCTACTTCAAACAAACGCAGAATTTACTCACCCGTTTATCTCAAAGAAATTTGGAGAAACGCTTGCTTCAAACCTTTTCCATCTCTCCATTTCTTCCTTCTGCAGGAATGAAATTTATGTCAAGACAATAATTGATCAACTGAATATTCCTTGTGAACCAAGTACCATCATATGGCAAAGTGATCAAGCTTGAGTTACCATAACCTTGTGACCAAGATGTTCCCACAAGAAGTGACAAAAAACACTCTCTGTTCGAGTCCACCACAGCTTGTAATGGTTCTTTTCATGGTTAACCAACTTCGAAATTGATACCGCTCATGCAAGTAAAATGGTCAAAGTCAAAATCAGTCAAATTTGGCAAATTTGTTTGTGTACATCACTGATTGAACATCCCTCACTTTTACAACTGGTTGCTTACAGAGATTAGATGACACACTTGAAATTTGAAATATATGAACTCGATCGAAGTCATCCTTGCCCTTCGGAATTTTCCAGCCTCGACTTAGTTTTCTATTCAAATTTCTCCATTTTTTAACCACTACATTATGGGTGTTACCAGGAAAAGTCTATACTTCAACGAGAAGAACATCCCACTGAAGGAAAAATCATGGTGTGTCTGTTAATTTTCTGTTTTATCACTTGGTTTCCTACGCAAAGTTTAAATCAATAATAGCAAAAAACCTACTTCAAACAATCTATGATTCAAGAACCAGATTCTCCATAAAGGCCAGCCAGTGGAAGATGACCAACCATTTTCAGAAAAATAACAAAGAATTGTACAACAGCACATCAGAAAGGTTCTTATCAAACTGCAACAGAAATGTCATTCTACACGGCCAATAGTGCATCAAAAATGTGAAAGAGCTCTTTTGTTATTTGGTTTGACAACCATAGGCTGCGAAAATTCAGTGCAGAATACTAAACAAAACTACATTGGAGACGACCTGCTATTTGTTTTGACAGCCGCACCCCAAAAATAAATAAGTCAGAGAAGAAAGAAGAAGAAAGCCAGTTGAGTCAAAGTTTCGCTGGTTGCAAAGAAGATATATATGGAGGAAGGGAAACTAAGCAATAGCGAAAACAAAACCACATCCACTGCATCTATATCAATGCTAATGAAAATAAAGTAGTATCAGCAAATCCTTAATAGTACTATTCAAAGTAATGTATGATAACCCAATAACTGAAGTTTGTTCATTCCCATTGAGAAACAAACATATGAAACTCTTCCATCATTGCCAAACTAGAGACAAGTGCTACTGGTTGGTGGAGCAGCTGCATACTGTCTATCCACGCCCTCGATCAGCTTGTTTGCTATGGCACTAGCATAAACAGAAGAGCCTTCATATATCTGCGTCGATGGAATCATGATCATCCGATCAAAGGTATACTCAAACAAACACATGCTGGATAAAACAATATAAATAAATGAGTTAAGGAAAATTTACCTTGGTGTTGAAGAGAAAGCTGTAATAGTCACCAACGTGGCCACCAGCAACATGGTGGAGATCCAACTGAAGCTCATCGAGGAGTCTGGACACAAACAGCAAGCAGTTGATCTTCTTTCTTTGAACAAGTTTGATGGTAACTTCATCATCAATAATGCGTACATCAACCTCAGTATCCTTAGACTTCCTCTGAAGCCAAGAGCTCCTCAAGGAAGAGTTATAGCATTGGTCTGGATCCCCTAGAGGCTTGCACTCAACATCCCCGACATCAGCAGCACTACCAGCATCTTCAGTCCTAAGCCTCTTGCTCCTTCCTTGGCCACATCTCTTTTTCTCCACCAGTAACTTAAGCTCATTAACTGTTCTAACAAGCTCTTTGATGTAGTTTATGGCATCCCCCACTATAGATGCTCTATCAGTCTTGGTTGCAGCCGATTAAAATGTGTTTCCCCACCACCAAAGAAATATAATAACACCAAAAGGATGAAACTTTTTTAGTGCTTGTCATTAAAGAAAGAAACTGTTTTAATGTTGTGAAAAAAGAAAGAGAGTGATAAACTGGTTAGTGTACCTTGGATGGGTTAGGAACCATATTCCTCAAAGCCTTGTACTTGTCATTAAGATGAACTCTCCTTTCCCTCTCGGTTGCAAAGTGTTTGGTGGTTTTGCCAGCTCTATTTCTGCCTTTGCCATGGCCAGCCATAGAGATGCCCCTATTGAACTCAAGAATCCCATTGTCCCCATCATGATAAAGTCCCCCGCCCCCACTTGCCTCTCTGTCATCAGCCGGCAAGGTGTAGCCATGGGGCAGAGATTGCAGCAACTCCCTGAACACAGGAGGCTGAGGAGGCAGGTTGAGATGGAAAAGTGGGTCATATACAACAGAGGAGGCAGGTGCGCTTTCAAAGGAAATGGAGGAATTGGGAAGAAAAGAGCATCTGGGTAAATGGAAAAGGTTGAGAAGGTCAGGCGTTGCAGGGTAAGCAGCTTCTGGGGATGAAGAAGATGGCACCATATTGAAACTTTGTTGGTCAGCATCCCAATTGGACTGATCATAGGAAAGCTCCTGAGTTAGTTGTGGAATCAACAGGGTAGTGTTGTTATTGTTGGTGTGGTTGTTATCAAGCATATAGTGTTGTTGGATTTCCATTTCCATGGCAGCAGCAGCAGCAGCGGCGGCGGCGGAGGCATCTTCATGCTGGTGATTATTGTAAGAAGAGAGATTGAGATTGTCTTCCAAACTGTTGTGGCTGTTGGTGGAGATGCCCCCGGCCAGTCCCCCCATGAGTGCCTGGCAATCTGTCATGGAGTTGGGATCAAAGCAACCACTGTCCTCGTACACTTTCATTCTCTTTTTCTCCTTTCTCTCTCTCTCTCTCTCTCTCTCTCTCTCTTTTCTTTTTCACATAAGCAAAACAAAACCAGCATTAGCATATAGTAATAATAGAATTCTTATATTTAAAGAGTAAAACGAAGAAGAAGAATAAAACTAGTACTAGTTCATTGGGAAACAATGAGATGAGACCCTTTTTGCGCAATTCTGGAAGGAAGCTTGATTTACCTTTGAAATAAGTGACAGATATGAAAAAGGGTAGAATTCGGTTCAAACTTCAAACTCTTTTGAGTTTTGATTTGAGAGAGGAAATTTGGTTGTTTCAGGTTTTAGTAGTATATTGTTTGGGGCCTGCCAGACTGCCTAGTCTACATACATATCATGTGGCATTTATAATACTACTCACTATGATTATAGACATGTTATGATTATTCTACTAATTTAGGCTAGAACTGGGTAATTACACCCCTTAAACTCGTACTCTAGATGATAAGAGCAGAGCTGAGAAAGTTGAGGAATGGGGAGCATCTTTTCCTTGATGATTGATTGATTGATTGATCGATTAGTTTTTATTGCCTGTCTTAGGAAGAAAATGTTGAGTTTTAGTACTTAAATGTCCAATCCAAGGTGGCATCGACCCCTTTGGGAAGGTTGTTACTTGTTACTCAGATTCCCATCAATGGGGCCCTTACATGATCTCCGTATTCTGATTTCTGAAAAGACTGTCCCGCGTGATTTTGCACCCTCCTGCGTCCCGCCTGCCTGCCTCAGACCCTTTTCCAATCCCCTCCCCCACCTTCTATTTTCTTTCCTTGGCCACCAAAAGGGGAAAGTGATCGATCAGTATCAAGTCAGCAACTGATTCTAGGTCTTATCTATGAACCAGTGCTCTACCTGTCTAGCATATCAGAGTTTGACCATCAATTTTACATTAGACATTTAAGGATTACTTGAAACAGTTTGATCAACACCAACATTTTTACAATCCATTGGCACGGTGTTGTAGTGTCTGATGTGCACCTTACAACCTGCTGGTTCCTCCATTTTATGTCGTAGAATCATTACATTGACAGAACTGCATACTTAAATAATTTCCATTTAGAAACATAAATTGAATATGGTTGTCCCTATCCTGTCAGGTTTCCTTTCTACATACGAGTGCATGCAAGGAAAGCAAGCAAGAGGATGAGATGGCTAGCTTTGTAATTTGGAGACTCACGCGATTTGTGGTTATTTTGCAGGGACAGAAAAAGTTTGTTAGTTTAGGTGGGAATGGGATGGGGAGATGGAGGTGGGCATGGGGATGGGGATGGAAAGCTGTAATTTTTCCCTTTTTCCAATTTTATTTTACAGAGAAAGTGTGGGGCCCCCACCTCCCTCCAAAAGTAATTCTCCATGCAAACTGCTCGCCCCAACTAACCACCCCCCCCCCCCCCCCATCACTTGGGATTTCTTTCCATCCTTTATTCTCTCTCTCTTCAGTCAATTCTTAATACCATTATTAATCTCCTAATTAAAATCAAATAAACAAGTCGAGCATATACTCGACCTTCTTCCCTTTGGCAAGTCATGGAAAGTTTGTGCCAACATTTTCAATACATTTACCGAAGAAAGGATAACATTAAATAATTATTATCCTTTTAACTTTAGATACCACCTTCAACCTTGTTATTAGTCTATCATCCATCAAATTTTAGACTTTGTCTATTGCCCATACTTAACACATCAAATTATACTACTTTTGATATAATAGAAAATGAGTTTTTTTTTTACAGAATAATTCGATCAAGATTAACCGTAATTTGGTATGAGATGAGATAGTCATTCAATCGAGATAGAATCTTGAAGTTTTATTAAGATTTCATGTTTCTCATATATTTTCATTTCACTGATTGATACAAAAGGCTAGCTTGTATAAGTTGCAAGCAACAGTTTCTCAACAACTCCTGAACAAACTGGGAAATGATAGATAACATTAATTAAGAACCCGACGACAAGTATCTATGGGATTAGTTGTTATGAAGGAAACAAGCAGAAGAGAGAATGGATCCATAGCCATAAATTTCATGCCTCCAATGAAAAACTTGTTCTAGGTTTAGTCAATTTTCGATTGCGTAATGGTAGCAATAATTTCTCCTTGGAAGTTAAGTTGGAAAAGAAAGCAAGAAACCATTCATTGATTGAAACATAACATAAGCTCTCATCATCAAAAAAATATTCAAATCCTGCAAAAGGAAAGCGTCCGTATAGACTTGAGAGTTTTCGTGTCAGTTAACAAAAACTTGGTAATAGTTTCATGGATCCCCGTTGCTTATATTATAATTAACTAGTTTTCCAACGTCCGGGGAATTGCACTCCAATACGCATATTTGTGGCCTTCGTCCTACAGGCTGGGAGATATGAGTTAAATCCCTTTCTGTAGGCATCAAACCAGACAGTTTCTAGGATTCCAGCTACTTGTGCTAGCTGCCATAACCTCACCTTTCTTCTTTCTCCAACCAAATAATTTGTTGCATGGAAGCAATCTCAAACCTCAAAACAGTTTCTGTCTTAAACAACGGCCCAGGGATACAAATTCAACAGGCCCTGGATGGATTCCTTGAAGCTGCCTGAACTTGGGCTTATCATTTAGCCCAATTCTACTAGATAGACTAACGTCTAAACCCAATGAAAACCCCGACCAAAAAAACACCCAAAACCCAAACTTAAAGATGGACATGTGTGACATGAGCAAGAGTTCTGCAAATATCTGAACGCAAGTGGGTTTAATATTTTTAATTCCGATTAGTTCGATTTTTTAAATAATTTAATTAGGATAATTCAGTTATTAAAATTAATTTAGTTTAATTTCAGTTAAGAATTTTTTTAACTGAATTTGAATAACGATATAATAAAATTTTTGTATATAAAATAAATTATAAATTATTTATTGTTATTTTTATTTAAATTTTTTAATTATTTATTATTTATATAAATATTCACTTTATTTATTTTGATTGTTTATTATTATTTTTAATATTTTTATAATATTAATTTATAAAAAAAATAACATAAATAAATATATATAATTTTCAAGTTAGATTTTCAAAACCAAACCAAATTAACTGAATTAATTCAATTATTTTTAAAATTCAATTAAACATGAATGCGATTACCAGATATCTAAAACCGAATTATCCAAAATTGCCATTGGCTTCACTGTAACATCAGCAACAGCCCCTTCCAGACAGCTTCTTAACATAAAGGAGCTGAACTGAGCTGAGTTGAGCTGCCACCGCATCTCATGTAATCGCAGTATCTTGTGTTTCTTGAAGCTAACGCCTTTTCTTAGTTCATCTTCTTTTCTTCTGCAATAAAGACTTCCCACTTCTGCTAAATCTTTTCTCTCTTAAACACTACTCTTTGACTAGGCTGACGCTCCCACTCAAAGTTGTTCATTTCCATTATCTTTCAGCTGAACAATCTCTTTCTCGAGTACCCGTTTTGTATTTCCTCAGCATCGTGTTTGAAAGGTTTGAGCTTTTTCGCCACATTTCTTATTTGTATAAACTGGCCAAGAAAAAGTCCAAATTGGTGTTACCGCGTTGAAGAAGCCGACAGATATCGGGCCTATCACTTTCCCTTCTCTTTCTTTTTGTTGGCTTCTCCTTGTTTGGTAAAGAGTAGATAGCCAAGGTACCTATTTTGACTGAGTTTTCAAAGTGCGCTTTTGCCATTGCTGGATAGAGTATGAGTTGGGTTCTTGATTATTGATGCTGATGGGATAAAGATCCCCAAATATCCCATCTGGTGAAAACTTTCTAGAATTTTATGTTACGCTGTAGAATTAGAAACTTCTTTTGTGGTCAAAGGGGGGCTAAAGATTTCAGATTGTATTGTTGTTGATTAGTTGGTTTTGGTTTTGGTTTGGTGTCGTCGAGTTGGCAACTTGGCATGCTGGTTTCAGTTTCTGTGCTTTCTTGGAAGATAAAACGCTTACGAAAAGCATAGGCGCTTGTCTCAACTTGTAGAACTTGGTTCAATATCACAGGTCTAGTCCTAGAATTCTTGAATTTCAAGCTTTGAATATTTTCAGTTACATCTGACCTCAATAAACAAAGAAAGATGGTAGGAACTACCGAATCAACGGGCCCAAATGTCCATGCAAATGGCTTGATTCAGAACTCCAATGGTTCTTTAGAAGAGAAGCTTGACGAGCTTCGACATCTCATGGGCAAAGCAGAAGGCGATCCACTAAGAATTGTCGGTGTTGGGGCAGGTGCTTGGGGCAGTGTATTCACTGCTTTGTTGCAGGATAGTTATGGTCACCTAAGAGATAAGGTTCTGATAAGAATATGGAGGAGACCTGGAAGGGCAGTTGATAGGGCCACAGCTGAGCACTTATTCGAAGTGATCAATTCAAGGGAGGATGTCTTGAGGAGACTGATTAGGCGGTGTGCTTACTTGAAGTATGTAGAGGCAAGATTAGGTGATCGGACTCTGTATGCAGATGAGATTTTGAAAGATGGCTTCTGCTTGAATATGATTGACACTCCGCTTTGCCCTTTAAAGGTTGTTACTAACTTGCAGGAAGCTGTGTGGGATGCTGATATTGTGATTAATGGCTTGCCATCAACGGAAACTTGCCAGGTGTTTGATGAAATTAGAAGGTATTGGAAAGAGAGAATAACAGTGCCCGTAATCATTTCCCTGGCAAAGGGTGTAGAAGCCGAGTTGGGGCCTCAGCCTCGCATAATAACTCCCACCCAGATGATCAATCGAGCTAGTAAGCCACATTAACTGTTTGAACCTATTTGCTGAGTTCACAATGAAGTTCATATTAATATGAATCTTGCTCCTTTTCTTGCAGCTGGAATCCCTATAGAGAACATTCTCTATCTTGGAGGACCAAATATCGCTTCAGAGATTTATAATAAAGAATATGCTAATGCTCGAATTTGTGGGGCTGAAAAGTGGAGGAAACCATTGGCAAAGTTTTTAAGGCAGCCCCACTTTATTGTCTGGGACAACGGTGATCTTGTTACTCATGAAGTTATGGGTGGTTTGAAGAATGTCTATGCCATTGGAGCTGGTAAGATTTAGTTTCTTGCAAGTATACTAAGACTTGGGCATCACAGAATAAGTTGTTAGGAGATATAGTTTAAAGATTAGCAATAACCCTGGAATGAGGCAAATTCTGCAATTCGTGTTAATGTATGATCAAAACATGATCTATTCACCAAAAAAATAAAGAAAAGGAAAAACAAAGGTGTTGAGCCCATGGCCTACTTTCCTTATGTAGCAGTTAGTATGGTGATTCTAGACTTGTTTCGATCTTTAAGTAGTAGATATTACTGGATTCCTTATTTTACATAATCTCCAAGATGTTAAAGCTTTACACATTATTTCCATGAATATCTCTTGACAAACAAGTCAGGATGCTAAACACTAAGTTGAAATTCAAATCTGTATATTTAACCTCCAATATGTTCCACAGGAATGGTAGCAGCTCTAACCAATGAGAGTGCCACCAGCAAATCAGTATACTTTGCACACTGTACATCTGAGATGATTTTTATCACTCATCTCTTGGCAGAAGAGCCGGAAAAACTTGCTGGGCCTTTGTTGGCTGACACTTATGTAACCCTGTTGAAAGGTCGTAATGCATGGTATGGGCAACAGTTGGCCAAAGGGGAACTGAGCCTTGAAATGGGTGATAGCATCAAGGGAAAGGGAATGATTCAGGTATGAACTTTTCTGTTCCAAGAGTATTGAATTTGAATAAACAGTTTTTGGTTGATTTAGTAAGAGTTGAGTCAATAGTTTTCTGACTCAAAGCATCCTATCTGATCCTGTCTTTTAATTCCTTTTAGGAATATTAATCTCATTATTTTGGCAGGGTGTCTCTGCTGTGAAAGCCTTTTATGAGCTGCTTAGTGAGTTCAGCCTGAGTGTCTTACACCCTGAAGAAAACAAACATGTAGCTCCAGTGGAGCTTTGCCCCATTTTGAGGATGCTATATAAGATACTCATCACGAGGTATTCAATCTCTTTTCCGCCAGTGGCTAAATGATGTTTTTATTATTCCATAAAGCACCCCCCTCTCTCTCCTTCAGATGTGCACAGACCATGCTCAAACTAGAGTTTTAACCAGATATATGTTGATTGAACTATTGTAACGACCCAAGTCCAACCACTGACCCAATAACTTTTTGGGCCTAAACCACGTAGCCCTCAAAAGCTTAAACTCAAGTTGCTAGTAGTGATGGACTTGGATTGTTATATAGGTCTTAACAATCACATTCACACCAGATGTGGGATGTTGGGTATTACAATCCCACCCACTCAAATCCTTGATGTCCTCATCAAGGCCACACATCACACCCACAGGATCAAGATCTTACCAGAACAATGTGAAAGCTCACATCGGACTGGCCCAAGCTCTGATACCATTTGTAACGATTCAAGTCTAACCACTGGCTCAGTAGCTTTTTGGGCCTAAACCACGTGACCCTCAAAAGCTTAAACTCAAGTTGCTAGTAGTGATGGACTTGGATTGTTATATAAATCTTAACAATCACATTCACACCAGATGTGGGATGTTAGGTATTACAACTTACTGTAAATGCACCATAGTCCGGATTTTTCATTGTTTCAGAAGTGTAAACTGATGCCTCTTCTTTAATTTCAATGTTCAGGGAGTTTCCATTACAAGCCATCCTAGAAGCATTAAGGGATGAAACCATGTATGACCCAAAAGATCGTATCGAGATAGCACAAACTCACGTGTTCTACAGACCATCACTTCTTGGTCAGCAGCCATGATAAAAGATGTACTAGTTTCCTTACAGTAATTCTCGGCAGATGTAAATTTGAATAAGAAGTCCATAGTCTAGGTACTATACTTTTAAGGAAGAGCTGCAGTGGAGGTGAATAACTAGACCAGTTAAGGCAAATGTCATGACCTTTGAGAGAGAGTGTTCTTTCAATTCCTTCATTTGTTTTTTCCTTTATTTTGTATCATCCATTTGTAATAATTGGTTCTTAATGAACTCAAGTTTGGGTTTAAGAATGAATTTTGTTGAAAGTGTCAATAGTAGCAATACGTAACATGCCATTTGCCATTCCTATTGATCAACAAAGGCTTAAAGAGAAGAGCAAAGTGAAAATGGATTTAAGATCAAATTCATCATTGACAAAAAAAGCTTAGCATTTCTTCTGTTAAGAGAAGTAAACCCGAGGAGTCACTGCCAAAGCCAAATGGACTTAGAACGACATCGTATGGTGTGAAATTTCTTTTGCACTAAGCTTTTAATCGTCGAACGCGCCGTGCTTTGGGGGCAGTCGTTTCCCATCGCCAGCGGTGGATAATTTAGCAAGAAGAGAGCGAGATGTCTCTGGTAGACTACGCATCCTCCTCAGACGACGACGTTTCAGACTCCGAACGTGAACCACCACAACAACGCCCTGAGGCACCGCCACCTCCACTCCCTCGAACCCCTTCTCCTCCTAAAACTCAGTGAGCATAACATTCATTGACTGGTCTTCCAAATTTTCATTTTTTTGAAAAGTTTTTCACAACTTGTCAAGGTGGTTGATTTAATTTGCAATGGAATTTGCAGGGCATCAGGGTCGTCGGCGGATCAAAAGCCCGAAACTTTTGAGAGGCTTCCAGATGCTTCGATGCTCTTGAACTCTACGACGGTTTCATTGTTAAGCGGCAACGACCATGCATCTATGGTAGCGGCGGCGATGGCGGAAAGTGCCTCGCGTAAGAGAGACTCGAAGGGGATGATGGGGTTGGGTTCCAGTGGTGGTGCAGCAGGGGCACCAAGGGCTAAACTTCCTAGAGCTACCTTACCTCATTCCAAGAGCGTTCCTGATACGGGAGGTGGCCTCCTTGTTCCTCCTCAGCTCAAAGGAAGGTCTCAATGCATCCCTTTTACTTATTTCCTTTCTAACATTTCAAAGCTGCTATTTCTGCTGGGGCCTTAAACTTCTTGTTTAAAAGAATCAATTGAAATTGTGTGCAAACGCATCATCTACTTGATTTTAGTACAACTTTGGGTAGCGTTTGATGATTTAGCTACCCTCGAACATATAATTTTCTGCCCAATAGAGCAGCTAATTGTTCAGAATTAGTACTTTGCCATTGCTGAAGATTTAAGCCGTGAATCAAGTGCATCTTTTTTTCTCTTTGAACAACTCAAGTGACACAACTTTACTCTTAGGTCCCTAGAAGTTAAACTATTTTACTTTGCTTGCGGAGTGGCCGTTATTCACAGGCTTACAGCATCACTGAAAAAATAGGGATGAATTCTTACTAGCCAAATCTTGATTCTGTTTCTATGAAGGTCTTCATCACAAGAATTTGAAAATTTTACTGCTTTGCTCATGTCTCAAGAAGCAAATCATTTGTGCTTTTCCAAGTGAAAGAGTTTTTTCTTATGCTGGAGAACTCTGACATACTATTCACCATTTATATGACCTAACGTTCCTTGCGTCCCATGTGGAGTAGTTTAATATCTGAACTTTCTTGCTGAATCATCCATGTGGTGTCTATGTTTTGATGTGCTATGTTGAATATCATTCTTTTGTATTGGAGAAAGTTTGTAGTTACTGATTCATGGCTCAATTTTTGGCAGGGGTAATGTGGTCACAGAAGATATCAGCAAGCTATTCGTCAGCAGACAGGCTCTTGCACAGCCTAGAGGATCTGAAAACCAGTCGTAGTTCATTTCCTCTTGAAATTGTTGCTTTGTACAAGCCCAAAACAGATCAACAACTTGAGGATTTTGACTTTCTATAAATGTAAAGAATAATTTTGCACACGCTTGGATACTCTAGTTTGGCTGAAGGCATGCAGACGCAGTGGGTTCATATACTCCTCTTGCAGAATTCATTGACGGAAGTGGTCAATTATTCAAATTAACTTTAGCTTTTATGATAGAGTTTTTAGGACAAATTGACAACTTATGGAAATGACAAAGTTTGAGTGCATTGCCTCTCCCACTTGATTTCATGTGCGTGTATGATTTCTTATCAATGCATTGTTTTTATGACAGCTACTGTAACTTATGGGGTTTGCCATCAAACAAGTTTGCTACAGAATTTAACTTGCATTCTAGCATTTTGTATTGGGATATATTAGGGTAAGGTTTCAAGATTAAGGTTTGGAAGAGACTGTTGTAGACTTGCTGCAAAAAAAGGCTGTCAAGTTGGTTTAAAATTTGCAAAAGAATAAAGAATCATAAGAATTTCTCTCCAATGAAAGAATTTTGTTTTGCCTATATGTTACGACCATCGTTTCGAATTGATTTCTTCTTGAGTCTGAACCTGTATTGGCAGTTCTAACGACCTGGATCATTCATGCCATATCTGGACCACTTGGGAGTGGTTCGTAGCCATCATGGTTCGTGGTTGTGGCAGCTTCCTTGCTTTTCTCAACGGGCATGCATTTGAGGATAACAGCAACGATGAGGCTTCCTGCTCCAAGTAAGATACTGACCAGCCATAAGTCCCAGCTCAGTGGCACAGTGTTTGCAAAAGTACCCAACAATTCGACTATTATGCTTTGGAAAGCCACTGTAGAGACCACCACCATAATGAATAGCCAACTATCAAAGATGCCTCGGATAACATTTATCTTCTCCATATCCCTGCTATTGATTTCATTGAACACCTGAAACAATAGAAACAAAGTGATATAAAAATCAGAGTTGAACAACTAACATATGCCTTCTCCAGCCATAAAAAATCAAAGGTCTTTTCTTCTTTTGGGAAGATAACCAGAGAACTTTTTGAAACTACATTATAAAAAGTGAAGAAAAGGGTAAGTGAAGATCAAGGCGCAGAACCTGGCAAAATACGAAGGTATTGAAGATGACTGTGTTCAAAGTAGCAGTAGCATCTGAACCAGAAAGCTGCAAAAGCCGTTTCCCATCAAACTGGAGAATTGCAAGTACAATCAATTGATAAATGCTCTGGCCGATGATATTCCTCCACATGATCCTGGTGATGAAAGCTACATCCCTTCCAATAGGAGGTCTTTTCATCAGGCCCTCATGAGGAGGTTCTGTAGCCAATGCCAATGCACCGAGAGTGTCCATGATCATGTTCACCCACAACAGCTGAACAGCCGTGAGAGGAACAGAACCTGAAATATCGCTTCCCAAAGAACATTAGTCATCTGAATTATCTAAAGACCGGCTTAAGCTGAAACCAAGAAACAAATTTGGTACAGATGTTTTTAAAAGGTTAGCATTTGTAGATGAAAGTACCTGAGATGCATGCAGAAATGAAATTGAGCATGAGAGCGACAATGTTAACTGTGAGCTGGAACTGTACAAACTTTTGGATATTGATATAAACTGCACGCCCCCACCTGGCAACATTCTGAATAGTCGTGAAATTATCATCCATTATGATAACATCGGCATTTTCTTTTGCAACCTGAAGGTGGTAATGAAGAAAGATGCTTAGGTACCAATATAAGAGAAATTTGCTAAGCGGACTTGGAAACGCTTAATTGTCACAAATACTAAGCTGAGAATGACAACAAACCTCTGTTCCGGCTATTCCCATAGCAAGTCCAATGTCAGCCTCATGCAAAGCAGGTGCATCGTTTGTCCCATCACCAGTCACTGCCACGACTTCTTTAAACTCCTTCTTCAAGTAGGTTACTAGCTTGTGCTTATCCAAGGGCAATGATCGGGCCATAACCTGCATATGTTTCATGCATATTATGAGGACTCTTTGCACAGGCTACTTTGGTTCTGTTTTCAGCTCCAGACATATTTCTGAAATGCATGAATAAGAAATAATTTTCTGATCTTCTTTAGTAAAAACTGCATTTGAAGCACCAATTGTTCTTAGAAAAACAGAACAATTTTCTGTTAAGCAGAAAAAAAAAAGTAGATGTTTCAACTGAGACACATCTTGGTTGAGAAGAGAAAAGGTTTTCATAACAAAAAAACCCAAATTCTTAAAGCAATAGCAAGACCTGCAGTTTTGGTAGTGTCTCCTCCATCTGCTGTGGACTCATGTCACGAAAATCGAGCCCTTCAACTGCCAAACCATCATCTGTCAAAATTCCACATTCTCTTGCTATAGCTTTAGCGGTATTAATATTGTCTCCAGTGACCATCCGCACAGTAATCCCAGCAGCTAAACAAGTTTTCACTGCTTCCTTTACCCCTGGACGCACAGGATCCTTAATTCCAACCACAGCTATCAGTGTATAGTTATCTTCAGGAATGCTATCTACTTTAGAAGTGTCCTTTACATCCTTGAAAGCCAAGCATAGAGTTCTTAGGGCTTCACAGGCGAAGCCATTAATCACATCAGTGATGCACTTCTTCTGTTCTCCGGATAGAGGCTCAGCCTTCCCATCAGCATTGATTATCTTATTGCAAGATTTTAAAATTATTTCTGATGCACCTTTGCAAAATGCTCTGTGCCCACCACCATTAGATAGGGAGACAAGGACGGACATCTTTTTCTTCACTGAATTGAAGGGCTCAACTTTCAGAATTTCAGATTCCTTCCTATGGATTTTGAAGTCACCCCCCAAAAGCAAACCAAACTCTAATATTGCCGTCTCTGTTGGAGAACCTAATATGTTATTCTTTCCATCTTTTCCTTTGACTGCTTCTGCACCAGTATTTTGAAATATGGACTGCAAAAGTATGTTGAATACTTCTCCAGTGATTGAGGACTGCAAAACTTCCTCACTTTGGTTGCCTTCAATTTTTATTGTTCGTCCACAAGTCCAAATTTTATTGACAGCCATATGATTAGTAGTCAGTGTCCCCGTCTTATCAGTACAAATGGTAGTAGCTGATCCCATTGTCTCACATGCAGAGAGATGTCTAACAAGAGCTTTATCACTCATTAACTTTTTCATCGCATATGCAAGACTTAATGTTACTGCTAGTGGTAACCCTTCCGGAACTGCAACCACAATTATAGTCACTGCAGTGGCAAAGAAATTCATGAGTATCAATGCGTCGCTCACAGACCAGTCTGTGATCTCACCATGCAGTGCCTTTGTCACAACAAACCTTATGGTCAGAACCAAAAATGTCAAGACAGCAAAACCCAAACCAATCTTTCCAATAACGGTGGCAACTCCATTGAGCTTCACCTGTAGAGGTGTTTCATCTTCTCCACCTTCACTTAGAGTAACCATCAGTCTTCCCCATTCAGTCCTCATACCAACTGTAGTCACCAACATTTTGGCAGAACCATCTTGGACTTTTGTCCCTGCGAGAAGGAAAGGCCTCTGTTGAGTAACATTTACAGGCTCACTCTCACCTGACAAGCTTGATTCATCAATTGATAAGCTGCAACCAGATATAAGAACACCATCTGCAGGAACTTGATCTCCAATTGATAGATGAACAATATCCCCAACCACCAAATCATAGATAGAAATCTTCTGCCTGCATCCATCTCTGGTGACCTGAACAACTATGTTTTTCTTCTCTTTATCCAAGTCTTTGAATTGCAAGGACTGCTTGTAATCACTTATGGCCGTGACCAATACAACCAGGAAAATGCAGAGTACAATTCCTATCCCATCATACATACCTGCAGGCCACCCTTCAGTAGCAATTCCAACACCGATAGAAACAGCAGCACACACCATGAGAATAATCAAAGTCAAGTCATGCAGGGCTTCCCATACAAACATCCAAAAGGATCTAGCAGGTTTCTCAGCAAATTTGTTGCAGCCATATATTTTTTGCCTGAGTGGAATATTAGTGCGAACTACACCGTCGGTCAGAGATACAGAGACTTTATTTGCTAAGCCTTCAACTCCTCCATGATCTTCGAAGCTCTTCATGTCATGGGAGTGAACAACGAATGCTAGCTCATCAGCTCCAATGCCAAAACCAGCTTGCCTGACATCTTCCGGAACCTTGTACTGGACTCGCTTGCCCGCTGTTCTAATTGCCAGATATAGAGTTAGATGATTGAAAGGGGAAAAGAATAATTTGGATGGATGAGGAGATCATCATCTAGTAGAGATCATACCATCAATGAAATGCAACGCCGCTTTTTGCACGTAAAGAGCTACTCTTAACTTTTCCTGCCAAAACATGATGAAAGTCTAGTAAGTGCAGAAATATTTTGGAAAACCAAATGTACACTATTTGGGGAAAGGCAGAAGCGTCCAGAATATATGGACTAGTACTATTTAGGGAATAGCACAGGTCTTCAAATTTTAATGCTGGCGAGACTAATTTTATGGTGGTAAACTTGGGGACACGATCACTGATCACAAGGTCAAAGTCTACCAGGCAGATTATCCTGTATTAAAAATCAGAATATGACATTTTAACCGCGAACACAGCTTCAATAGGAACTGCAGATTGCGTTCCCTGGTCTTTTGTGTAGTTATTTAGGTGAACTTTTGAAGGAGATTCTGGGCTGTTATTATCATGATAAAAGAGTGATAGCCATGAATTTTCTTTTTTATTTCCAGAGTTGAGGCTTTTTACTTCTCTCTGATTTCAATATATCATGAAGTTTCAAAAAAAAAATAGGAACCGCAGATTGCATGCTATCCAAGCCGAGAAACATACAAAAAGCTGCCATAGCCGTAAACCATCTTGCTTTTAACTAAATCTAGCTCTAAAGTGCTGTTTAACCTCCAATATTAAGCAAGATGCAATGCATGCGATCATGACCGTTAGTTGACTCAAAGTACACTTTTCTCATAAAAAAGGGCAATAACCACACAAGACCCTTCATAAAAAAGGGAAAATATACAGCTGCATAAAGCAAAAATGAGGAAGTGGACTGTTAAACGAGAGAGAACATTGAAAATGTTTGCTTGCTGCCTCCACCATAACATACTCAACACACACTGACAGGTATTTGACTCTATAGTCATCATCATTGGCCCAGTTGTTTCCAACAATCCACCTTATAAACAGATATCTTTGTACCTCAAAATTCAGAACAGTAATTTGAAACCCAATTACTTACAATTAGGCTAAAACTTGGCGTTCAGATTTTCATAACTGATCAAGTTAAGACTTCAATGAGGAGTTAAAGAATCATCTATTCCCTTGAGTCATTTTGGCCGAGCAATATGATGATTTCATCATTTAACAAACAGTTTGCTTGTTTAGTTTAGTAGCTGTTTCAGTTGGTAATTTTTCCACAGTACCAAACAAAATTAATATAAGTCAACCATTGTTGGAGTAAAGACAACGATTATATTAAATTTTATAAAGCATGGTACTTACCATTTGCTTTAAAAAAAAAGAAGACTATGATTGTATCTACCATCCGACAAACCAGAAAAGACGAGTGTTTCTAACTAACTTTGGCTAAGTGGATTGTCCCATCTGGTAATGGATATTTGGGAGTGATGTTCCCTTGTTTGCTACCAAGGATATATAGCTGAAGAGATTGTAAAGGAAATTTGTTATCTGGTCAGGATTCTGGTCAAGAAAGTAATAACAAACCCCTTGCTTTATCCAGGTATACATGCACCACTTTTTCTTGTGATAGAAAAGAAGACTGACTTGTTATTGCTAACTGAAACTTTAAATTTTCTGTGGAATTTTAGCTCATTTTAGGAGGAATAACCTAACAAATAAAAAACAGTCAATTTGATTGGCTCACGCCTTCACTAAACAGTATAGAATATAAGTTAATGATTCTCAATATTACTAACATACAACACACAAATGGAATATCATCTTTATCCTTCTCAACTTTCTTTTCCTTCAACGTTTTCACCATGTACCAAAAGGAGTCAAATGAACTACTTTCAAAATACTCCAAAAGGTCATTTCAGCAGCAATTGTTTAGATTTTGTTTAAATTTGGACCATGCAAACCTACCTCCTCACTCTGGTCCATAAGCGCTAGCTCCTGAGAATAATCAGACACGATTCAGACGATGCCTTTTTTACGACAAACAGTTGGTAAATTGAAAAAGAGTAGCTAGTTGCATCTAATAGGGAGAAAAAGCGGGTGAAAAGGGGTCCAGCCTTTTGGACCCCGTACAGTAAAATTCTATGGAAGAAACTTCTTTTGGTTTAAAATTACAGGTGACAGAAGAGACTGATTCCGAAACCTAGGAAAGTTCCCATCGTTCTCCAACTGCCAGCTCAAAGTAAGAACTAAAAGTCCAAGCAGCCATCAATGAATGGACTTGCTTTTATTTTCTGCGTACGTAGTTGATATGATTGTACGCGTTTTCGACATTTCTAAGGAGGAAGCCGACCTCAGAAAACATGCCAAATGACCGCCCCATCGGGGAGAATTGAAGGACTGTACTGTTTACTTATATCACGCAACAAATTACTTTGTATTAAGTAGAGGTAGACGACTATCTTGCTAGCCTGCCAGCCTGCGCTTTGTTTGTTTCGTGCAAATCAACATGAACAAAATGAGACGATAGAGTGAACCACATGTGTCTCGGTCAGGGACATCATGGTAGAGTGCAAACAAACAATAACATTTGTTGCTTGTACTTGAAGGCATTGACTGGTCTAATTACAAAGGTGAAGAAACTATATATGAACAGGAGACCTACACACGCAGCTAGTTAGCTTATGTCCACATGATCAAAATCCTATACTACTCCGGCGATCTTATGTTCAAATTGTTGTTCAACCACGTTTGCGAAAAGGTTAGGAATCTTAATTCATGCGATAAAAACACAAAGTCCTCTTTGACCTGCAACTTGAAAAAGGGCAGCTAGCTAGAATGGTTTCATACGAACCCTTTCCGATCAGGCAAGGCGAGAGGCATGCCTCAATTCAATAGGAAAATTGCCAACCATAGCTAACTAGCTCATCCATTTGATCGTGGAGGATTAACAATCATAGAAACAAAAGCAATATACAATTATTACTGTAAAAACAACAAATTAATTAAGCCAATTATATATATATATATACATATATTGCTTTTGTTTGAAATTAAAATGGTAGTAGATAAAATATCATTCAAAAAGAAATAGTATGAATCATCAAGTGATGAAGATATAAACGGGGAAAGGGAAAATGAAAAAGAACCTGGAGGTTTATGCGCTTGCGGTCAGCTTCAGCACGTTTAGCAAGATCAGCAACCATGCGAAACCTGCGGCGAGGGTTCTTGACCACAGAAACTGCACGTCTCCATCTCCTCAGAGCTTCTTCCGATGGCCTTTTGTGTTCGACAGCAAAGTTCTTTCTCAAGTAATCCTCCATATCTGTAACTGATGAATATGATGGGACAGCGTTAGATTTCTGTCTCAAATCTGAGAAACTTAATTTGCATGCGCAGCGCAGGAGATGAAGGAGGGCTACGTTTCCATGGATTAATGGATTGTTTTGAAGAAAGGTTCAAACCCTACCGTGATTGGCGGGAACGAGGAACTGAGAAAGTTTGTGTGTTTAATGTGCTGCTCATACGTTGTTGCTCAACACGTCTCAAATTGAAACCCTTTGTTTTTATATGTGATGAAACTTACAAAGTTCCAACTATATAATAAGAGACATGTCATAAACTTCAACATCTCTTTCTATAATTTCGACTATGTAAAAGGTAGACTTTATCTCTTTCTACAATTAAATTATGTAAGAGTTGTTTGCGTTTTCAATTATCATGGTAAGAATCTATTCCGGCGAATAAGGAGAAAAAGGAGTTGAATTAGGAGCAGCCCACGTTTCCATGGATCAGAAGAAAAACATAAAACAAAAGGATAGCAGCCCAACTGGCCTGCTAGCAGGCCTCATCAACCAGTTTTTGCTTGAGCTCATCAAACTTGACTGGATCAAATATTCTTTGAGAAAGGTTAAGATTGGGGCTGAGCTTGTTCAGAGAATTAGGCTGGAACTTGCTTTTTATATCCATTCATGCTTTTGGGCTTTTAGTAACGGGTATAGCCGCCTCATCCAAGTTCTGCTTAACAAAAGTTAATGGTCATGTTGGCATCCCCTCCTCTTGTTTCCAAGGTTTGACGTTTCAGGTAACTTATTTGAGCTGACAGAAGTAAGCAAAATTCGCACATGAACATCGTGTCTTGCTTTTTGTTTCTAAAGTAGAATTCCTGGAACCAAGCCGCCACAAAACCTGTTCATGTTTTAGAAAAGATGATAATCATCAATCCCTTCTAATCATTGATCATTGATCAGTGATCATTGTCAAGAAACGTAAGCAATTGTAACTCTAATAAGGAATAAAAATATGTTTAGTGGGCAACCGGTATGATTAACAAGTCTTGAGCACCGCGAGTTGGACTTGGACTTGGACTTTTGTTAATCTCTTTGGTTTTATGAAAATGATTACAACATAAACCACTAAGAACACCTTTCCTGCAAACCAAACAAGTCTCCGCCATTCAGGAAAGGAAAGGAAACTGCCACGCAAGGACTAACCCCCTCTACGTGTCATGTTATAGAACATGACCGCTTGTACTTATCCGGTTATCTCCTTTGCCACTAGCTACTTGCCAGCCTGTTTTCTCTTTATCTTATCTTTTCTTTTTCTTTTTTTTTTTTTTGTTACTGGTACAAACTTTCTTTCCTGGCTATTGATTTCAGACTTCAAGGCCACAGTGAAAGTAGACAAAACACCCCGAAAGAGATATATAAAGAAAAATCTTTTAGTAACGCTTTGACAGTGTTACAGACAGTCGCAGAAAGAGAGCCTCACAGAACCCAAAAGATTCCCGGCCGTGGTGCAGTGCAACCGTGCACTTTTGTCATACGTGTGGCATCACACCTTACTCTTACTTTAAGATCTAAGGGAGTGTACTTTCCTGTCAACAAGTAGCCTAAAGAGAGAGAAAGAGAGTGAAAGTAAGGGGCGGAGCTATGCTATACTATGCTATGCGGCAAGGGCAGAGATAAAAAAGGTTGCTTCAATCACTCACATGGGTGGGTGCTGGTGGGGAGGACCCACTTACAACCTGGCACTTTGATATATATACTTACTAGTAAAACAAGAGTAGGACCCACTTCTAGTGTCAGCCACCCATGTGATGTTGTGTCTTTGTGGCCCTTTCCTGTTTCCCCTAAATGAGTGGCAAGATCTTAACCCTAATAAAAGCCTTTGCATGACCCCACCGCCTTGGATAACGTTTCCCTATTGCATTCTTACAAAGCGACAAATTTCTTGTCCTGGTAGTAAATAATAATAAAGCTTAAAAAAACAGAGTAAAGCAAAGAAAGCCAATCAGATTTAGAACTCCTTTCTTTTTTTTTTTTGCCTTCTTTCTGATTTCTGATGCTTTTACTAGTAAAATTTTTCTTTCTATCTGTCTCATAATCTTATGGGGTTGTCACCGTGCGGCAACTGGCTACAAAATAAGACCAAATACACAGGGTACACTTTGAACTGAGATTCGACTAATGTCTGTAACCCTTTCCCTCCTATCCCTCCAGGCAGATCCCCACATCTTTCACCCCACAGGGCTATTCATTACAAATTGAATTTACCATTGTTCCCTGCTTCTGCTTGATGCTGTACAGAAAAGATTTTTGATTATACCCTAACAACCATAGACTAAGAAACTAAAGAACTAAATATGGGCTTTTCCTTGTGTCTTCCAGGGAAACCATCAGTGCTGGAACAAAGGAGGAAGAGGAAAGAAATTACAGTTCAAGGGGAGTTACAACTACACATTGACGGTGTGATCCTTTTTTTTTCTACTGTGCTTTTTACCTGTGGTCCAAACTTCAACTACTGAAACAATAGATAACAATATTACAACAAAAGAAAGGAATGGCTGACCCACTTCCTTCACTGCCTTTTACGTATGCATTTTGTATGGTAGTAAGTAGAGTATAGTATTTGATGAGGATCATAACGATGGTTGAGGTGGTTCTGATTGTAGTGGCGGTTCCCTACATATCTCTGATGTGATATTTTGTTGTTTGGTTATACTTTCAAGCTTCCTGTAAAGAGTAGTTATCCTCGTTAGAAAAACCAAAAACATGATCTTGAAAGCATATAAAAGCAAATAAAAGCAAAACAGAAATAATGCATTATGGAAAAGAATCCTAAGCCATTCATTTACCTTAAGCATAGGAAGCTAAATTCCAACAGGGCAAGTCGGGCCACCAGTGCCCGCATACATACCAATGGTCCCATGTCCAGACGAGAACCTGAATTGAGAGGCACAAGTCAAGTTACAAATCAATTATATAGAGAATACGTTTATAACCATAATGATAGTATTATTGAATCGACAAGAGTGGCTTTCGTAGTGACAATAATATACCTGGGCATTTGGCAGTTGTAGGAGTTGAAGGATGCCATGTCTAAGGCATTATTTGCAGGAAGTAAGGTTGAAGAAACCCAATTATTGTTAACAGAAGAAGCCGAGACTGAAGCATCCTTATCCACATCAGCATTGGAGAAAGCTGACAAGTACTCTCCAGAGGTTTTTGTAGGAGATGCAAAAGGACTATCAGGAAGGTTGTGCTCCAAACTGCATTCAGTTACAGAAGATGTATAAATTTACAATAGATAGGCTATTTGATCATCCCCGCATCGGAAATCAAACCATAAAGATCATTGAAATGAACTATATAGAAATTGCACGCAAATCTAAGAAAAAACAACATATTCGCCTTTCTCTGGGTTTAGTCCTGATTTTAATATGACGGTACAAAGTTCCATTAGTTTGTATACCTTTCTGGCAGATCACCATCTTCACAATGAGGGCTCTCCTTGCCACTACCATTCTCTTCAGTATTGGCTGATTCTTTACCAGCATTGGCAGTACTGGCTGCTTGTTTCTCGGGAGCAGTGACAGATATAGCGGGCACAGGGCTTGAACAATTCTCTGCAATGGGAAGATTGCAAGTCATTTCCATTTAACAGTATCAGGTGCCGATTCATATGCACTAGGCAAAGTATCACTGGAGGATTGATTCTGATATTTAAATGGAAAGGTGTACCTTGTGGAGCTTCTTGACTACCGTGAAATTGAGGAAGCACAAGGGACTGGCTGAACAGGTTTGGTGAGTGAGTAGGTGAAGGAATGGGACTTCCAGTAGAAAGAGCCCTGTGATGGTGATGCTTCTTGACATCAAGGAGTTGCAGACCCATCAACCTTCTATTTTGAAGGTCAAGGGCTTGCTGCAGATCAGCTTGCTCCTCCAATTTTCTCCTCCATAATATGTCCTGGGAATTGTAAATCATCCTTGCTCCTAATCGCACACAGAGACATTATTAGGCATATATACCTCACAAGGAAAAAATGAACGACATTGTTGGTTCCTTGGCTTCTGCTTACCAAGCTGATGGTCAATGGAATCAAGGCCAGTTGGAGTACCACAAGGAGAGAACTCTCCTCTTTCCACTTGTGGCTGTTGCTGCTTCCTGCAAAATAACGAGTAGCATTAAAAGATATAGTTTCGCAAAGGCAAGTCCTCCGAAAGTAAGATTATTAAGTGCGAGAGAGAGTGCCTGTACTTGTCTGGGACTTTTCCTTTCTCCTTGTAAGGCTTCACCAGAACCCGAGCGTCGCAAACAAAATGAGGATTGCCTTTAGCCAGAATGATCTTCACAGTCTCAGGATAAACAAATGTAACAAATCCAAACATTCTCTTTTGTTGGTATGGTATCCTCACATCCTGAACCGGTCCATAAATACTTCCAGAAGAAACACAATAATTTTAGCAACAAAGGTGAATTTCCGCAACGGCATCAACAGAGAACCTAAAAGTAAAGTATTCAACAACAAAAACCTGAAATAAGTTGACACATCCTCTTCTCTGAAAGTGCTATCAGCTGGGAAAGTCAAGTAGATCTGTCTTGACGCTGGATTTATCATTCCTGCTTCACCGTTTATGGAAAAACCGTTCCTTTCAAGCCTGGAACGGTTAAATTTGTTCATATCATCACCCATCATCAAAGCCACTGCAGCCCTATAGTTTCAATCAAAAAGAAAATTTTAAAAATACTTCACACCGAAGAATAAGTCAAGACTCAAATCTTAGCCAGCATACTAGATAGCACAAGGAGGAATTAATCACTATGTACCTCTGACTATCATTTTGTTGCTGTTGAAGAAACAAATTCATGCACTTTGGGGAGTAAGGAAAAGAAGCAGAACCCATGAGCTGAGAAACAGCAGCCAACCTTTGCTGCTGAGCGGATTTAGATCTAAGTAACTCGTGGCACTGGTCCATCATCTCAACCTTGTTAGGTGACCCGACCATGGCGGCACCATCTGCCCCAGCAACCATTGAACCAGACTCCCCAAGCGCACCATGGATAAATCTGCAATTATTCCCATTTTTACAGTACCCTCTAGCAAAATACAAGCAGGGTCTCCACCCAAACCCTGAAGCCGGGTCATCAGCTCCCAAAATATCGCTCACAGAGCTACTCTTCCTGTGAAAAGAGCTTCCCCAATACGAGGGGAAACCCATGGCGTCAGTGCTGCCACAAGCAGCAGCAGCTGAACTTGAGGATAAGTCAGCTGCTTGTGAGTAGAACAAATCATGGTTTTTGGGGTTAAGATTTGGTGAGCCTTCATTGAGAAAAGATAGTTGGTCTTGAAGTTGAAACTCATCAATCATATCAGTAGCTCCTCCATTTCCATAGAAGGGTAAAGAAGAAGGATTTAGAGACCCACTGCTCGGACTGATCAACTCGTCATGATTAGGAAGATCAGATAAAGCACTCCAAGATGAACTACCAGAAGATGTAGAAGGGTTGGTAGGGATCGCGAGAGAAGGTGGAAGATTGACTCCAGCACCGTTCCCTAGAAACCTGGAAGCAGATGAGCTTTGTCTTGAAACAGTTACAGTATTTGGGTTGTTTGCAAGAAAAGGAGAAGGAGATGATGGAGTTGAGGGTGTAGTAGGAGAGTTAGTGGGAAGACCAAGCTCCTTTTTTGCCTTGAGAACCACTGAGTGAACTAAAGCTTCAGGTCCAAAGGCTAAACGAATCATCTCCTTCTCACCATGATCTTGAATGAGCAGCAGACCCATGATTTTGGAAGCATTTTCTGGTTCTAAGTTTTGGATTCTTGAGAACACAATTCTGGTTGCTTCATAACCATCCATAATGGAAGTACAACAAACACCAACACTCTCCAAATAATGTTTAGTTGCTGTATACTTTTACTTTCCTCCTTTGATTTTGATTTCTGAGAGAGTGAGTACTTTAGCGTTTTGAGTAAGGTCTTTACAAGTAAAACTTCTTTCTCAACCACAAACTCTACCTACCAACTTGTGACCAGTTAGCAGCAGTGCAGTGTCTCTCTATCCTTCCCTCTTTCTCTTATTCCTGCCAAAAAAAATAAAACAACCATGAAAGAAACGTAAAGAAGGTAAATTTATAGAAAAGAAAGGAAAAGAGAGCGTCGAAAGGAGTGTTCCCGTGTGGAGATTTAAAAGGAAGAAAATATGGTGGTTGAATTTCTTTATTAAGAAAACATGAGCAAAAGTTGCAGTGGCTAAAGAAGAAAGAGCAACAACCCTACTCCTTTTTCTCCTTCCTTTTCCTTTAGGGAGAGAACTGAGAAGAGAGAGCTTCCTAGCCCCTTTCCCTTCTCAACGTTTCTAGTAATTAAATTTGAAAAAACAGTTTTCAGGTAGGGGAGTACGGGCTTACCCATATAAGAGAAGAAAGATTGTGATTTTTAGGGACTTTGGTCTTTATCTTTCCCTTCTGACGAGAAGACTAGCCAAAGGGTAAGGAAAGGAAAGGGCTCAAGTCTACTGTTTCTGTCTCTGAGTTTGCGCCTTCAGCTTTCAAACTTACTACAAAAGCCAAACCACCGCCTTTCTCTCAAGCCTGTGAGCATCAGCAGCAGCAGCAGCAGAGGTACCATCAATTGCTTCACTGCTGCTGCCGGTTTTGGGTTCTGGGTTCTGGAGCTATTTTGAGCAGTCAAAGCTAAAGGCTTTGGAGCTCTCAAGTCTCGCGTCTCTCTCTTGGAAATTTCTCTCTCCCTCGCCCTCTCTCTCTCTCTCTGCTTTGAAGTTATAAGTAAAAAACAAAGAAAAGAAAAGAAGGGTAAGTAGCAGTGAGAGAGTGTGGGGAGTTGGGGCGATTCGAGTGGATCCAGATCTGTGCTTCAAATACTGCACGTTCTCTTGCCTCAATGCCCTCACTCACTTAACACTACTTTTATTAGTCTTTAACTCTTTCATCAGATTAAACCCCCACACTTACCTTTAGCCCTTTATCTTTCCTCCTCTGCCATTGTTTCTCAGTCTCAACTTGATGACAGTAATAATTAACCAAATGAATGCCTGCAGTACTTGTTAACTGATATTTATAAAAAAAATATGTTTTGTAGAATACCCGTTAATCATATTCATACCCTCGATTACATAGAATACTAAAAATAATGAATACAAACAACATGAAGAATTGAAGATTCTGATCTACTCCACTGCTCTCCTTTTGGAAGAGTATGATACGCACCAATGGCAAAGATGCTGCAGATTGGCGGGACCCATTTGGGAGGATGATGATTGGGGGGTACGTGGCAAGCGCTGCCCCTTTGCCCACATCGGTAGCATCATGTTCATGTGGGTGCGAGTCAAATGTCTCGGCCACTCTCCAATCGACAATCGATTTTGATTGCTCTCCACAAAAGGAAAAGTCCTACCCTCTCTCACCACCTTGGCCAAAAATTCCTTCTGCTTTTTCGGTATAAAAGCAAAAAGCAAAATCTTAATAATTTATATATGTCTTACTATTATTTGGAAGAAAAATTTAACACACCAATTTACGAGTAATCTGCATTGGAATTGGTGAACTCTGTGCTGTTTGCTAATATGATACTACAAAGAAAGATAACTTGGTTTTGAGGCATTTGTTATGAATGTTCCTGCAACACATACCAGCCTCTCCTTTTTCCCATCCGAAGGGTTTCTTCTTCTTGCTGACTCCCTTCAAAAATAATTGTTATTTGTGTCTTAAGGATTGATGATTATGGTAGCAGATAATAATGTCCAAACATGTAAAGAGTAAGAAAGGGAGGCAAAAGAGTTTTGCTGTTTCTGATGGCAGAAAATAACAAAAGGGGGAAGGCAAAGGCTCCCTTCTAGTAGCAGTAGTAGTAGTATTTTTATGAGGTAAGGGTTTCCTCCCTCCTTTCTCATCAATTGTCGTTTATGAGATGAGACGCCCCCACAAGGCCACAAACAAATAAATGATGACTGAATCTCTTCAAGGACCCCAACCCCATCTCACTCCTCATTATAATTCACAGCGCATATCTCAATTATTCACTCACTTTTCTTAACCTTTTTAATGTTTATTACTGTATGATATGATGTGAACAGAGAGAGAGAGAGAGAGATTATTGCTTCTTGGGGGTTTATGCTACTTGCCCCTTCCCTTCCCCCAGTCCCCAATCCCCATAGAATGATAGATGATAGATGATGAACAACTGAGCATTGAGCAAGAACAAGAAAAGAAAAACTGGGAAAATACTGAAACTTGAAAGAGCATCATGGCATTCATGATTCATGATCAGGGTTACGAGGGAAACTACAGTGCTCCCACATGGGGGTGTGGGTGTGGGCACCATTATTATTCTCCTTTTTTATGCATTGATATAGCTATATTTACCAATGTGGATGCTAATCATTTACATTCATTATTCATATCATCCAATCTCTCCTCTTTATTGTCAACGTAATTGTTTCAACTTTGAAACTTCACCTTGTTAATAATCTCATCTGCTGAAAATTTTCAAAACTTAGTACTCCTCCTTTTTCCGCATATGTATAAACTTTTGTCCTTACATCACTCCTTTCGAAGACCATGGTTCCATATTCCACAAAACAGAAATACATTAACTAAAGTAGAAAGATGCTTTGCCGGTGTTAATCACATGCTTAGCACTGCGCGTGTGTGTATATCTATGAGTAGAAAGTTGGTTTTGTCTATAAAGTAGTATTAGGGTGAAGGGGGTGGTCAGATAATATATCAATTATCAAGTTGTTCCCCTCTCCCTATCATTACAAATTTACAAAAGGGTATGGGAAATGGGGACTATTCATGGTGGAAGCAATCAAAGCAACTTTGAACAATTGGCAATCGTGGAATATTTTGAGGCTACTGTTTGTTGCGGTGTAAAAGATATATATATATATATATATATATATATGTGTGTGTGTGTGTGTGTGTGTGTGTGGATGTATCTGATCTCACCATCCTTTCCCTTTCCTCTTACACTAAGGCAGTGAGGTGAAAAATCATTTGCAACTCATGTAGATAGATAAGATTAGATGCTGTTCCTTTCCCGAACTGGGGTCCGGAACCATGAATAATCATGATTGTGACCTAAACCAGGTGGAAATCAGCAGAAATACTAGTATCACCGATCATTTATAATGACAATATCATGTTGAAACCCTTCCCTTAAAGGAAATATCATTTCCACTCTATAAATCCCCCACTCAAATTCAACTCAGACTCACGTACGTTTCTTCAAGATGTGGAGGACTGACCACGAAACCAAACAAAATCATACAAATTTGGAAGGTTATTGATTCTCAACAACCTTTGGCTCCCTTTGACTAGGAAAATAGGTGTATCACGACCCACATTACTACCAAACTGCAATGTTATTATTTAATCAAATTCCAAACGAAAGCAAATTTTGCTAAACCCCCTACGAACGATATGCTCAAGAAATGCCTTGTGAGATTAGGACTTTGATTATTTTAGCTAGAGTACTGTTAAGGCAAACATCTTTACCAAGTTGGTGGCCTGTCTAGGTGAAATTTAGTGACTGGTTAAAACATGATAAGGAAATTTCAATAATAGATGCAATATGACCCCTAATTTTCATTTTCGAGTCCTTTAAAGGAAAAGTATCGCGTAATAACATTAACTTGAGTGACGATTGACATATAATTTAACTGAAATCATTAGCGATGCTAATGATTTATTAAGCACACTTTTCTAAGAGGGGGTAAATTGTAATCATATAGATTACTTACCCTAGGTAGCAAAAGGATAGACAGCTGCTTTGTACAGCATTTTATTATTAAGATACGAAGCTTAAGCCACACAATTTGCTCAATTATGGAAAGGAAAGAAAAGAGACATAGCCCCAAAAGTAACACTAATGCCAACCTACCAACCAGAGAGAGAAAGAGAGAGGAGGAGGTTAATCCAACTAAAGCAAATAATCAGAGGGTAACAAGAGGTGGGCAGTCCCTACAACAAATGAAAATTTGTGTTCCCTAGGAAAACAACTTTGTGAAAAGATGGGGGGAGTAAGCATTTGCTTGGATTTGCAAGAAGTCTATAAATGGAGAGGAGCTTTGTGTCGAACAAAGATACCTTGTCTGCCCCTCAATCACGATATCAAATGCAATCAGGCTTTTAATTTTCAGGCTTACTATTGTCTGTTTGATTGTTTCCCTGCCTTTGTACAAAGCTTTTCCTTTTCTTTAACCTTTGCCTATTGCTATGGTCTCAAGTTAAACAGCGTTGTCTTTGCACGCTCCTCTGCACGTGTGGTGTCATGCATGGTTTCCAATGCCTTTCGGCTGTTGGCCTCACTTCACATGCCCTGTGAGAAAGAGATGATCGTTTTCTTTTCTTTCTTCCTTTTTTGTTCCAAGTAGAAAGAGATCATTTCACTCATGCATAAAGGCCTTCTTTTTTTCTTCCTTTTATGCAACGTGGGAACCTCATTGCTAAAAATCACAGAGCTGCTTCTGTTAATATTATCCCTTTTTACTTGACTTGTTCTTCACTTGTTGAGAATTGCATAAACCATTCATTAGCACTGAAACTGTCTTTCTTCTCGAAAATGATTCCTCACGACTTTGAGATTCTTACCAATTTTTGATATTAAAACTTGGTATTTGTCGATAGGTGAACATGGACACCAGGAAAGGGATGCACTGAAACAAAAACGATGGGCAGTTTTATTTAACTTCTCGATTCACTTGAGTGCAATAATCACAGTAAACGGAAAAGCAATTCAAGATGTTACAGTGTAATTAATTTGGGAAGCCAATGGTTGGGCTTCATAAATATATATTCTGCAAATATTTTTTGTTTTCCATTTTATGCAAAGTCGTTTCCTTTCACCATGTTAGCTCCTTTATGTATAAAATAAAAAACTTGAAGAAAAGGAGGATGCAGCTGCTTTGTTTTCCCAAAATAAATACATTATGGCCCAGCCCCAGCGGCCACCTCCACTCACCACTTGCTGGTTTAAACTTTTCTTCCCCTTTTCTTTGGTCAATGATTGGATAGGAAATAAATCTGGACCATTTTGTTCCATCAAAAGCAGAAAAAATAAATATAACTATGATGACCCACACCACACCCCCTCCAGTTACTTCCATGTTCCCACTCTGATTAGTATTTTCATTTTGCTAAAAAAAAAAAAAAAAAAAACCAAGCCCCTTTCTTTACTTATTTCACATTGACAGAAACCACAGTATACTTGGCCTTGCATGCAATCATTCATGAATTGTAATATGATCATCATGATTCTTTTGAAAATGAATATCATCCTCATGATCATCTTCAAGTAGAGTAAAACAACCAATGAAAAAAGGAAAAGAAAAGATACCAACATCTCATTTTATAATAAAGATTAGGAAGATGTATACCAAGGAATGTGGGAGAACACCTTTTGCTTTGAAGCAGTAAGGAGGTGGCTACGTGGACGTTCCATTAGGTTGAAGCGTAAATGACATGTTATATAGTATATTGCTATGTCGTTTTCTTTTTTTTTTTTTTCGATTTATCTATTCATTTATTTTTGAGAAATGGCATGCAAATTTAGAATCTTTCACTTATTAAAGTTGATGGGTTCATCATACTAGTTTTTCTTATCCAAAAATGGGTTTGTTCTACGTGCTGCGATGAGAGTTCATTACTACTAATTACTATGAATATAGGATGGGGGAGGGGAGGAAGCATTAAACTACAATATACGACTACCAACATTGGTTGGAGGGCTTGAGGAATCTTGTCTCTAAATCATGAAATATTATGATATGATTAAAAAAAATAATAGTACAATACATAAGAAAAGACAAGCCGAGAATCAAGATATTAAAAGAACAAGGGAGGAAACTTGGAAATAAAAATAGGGCAAGGAGAGACAGAGGGAAGGAGGAGGACAGGATAACCCATGTGGCCTCCTGTGCTGCCTGATTTGTCTTGAAATGAAATGAAATGAAAGCCCCGTATACATATTTATTTCTACTTTGTTTTATTTTCAAAGCCAATGGGGGGAAGCAGTGTGAACATGAATGATTTGGATGCAGGGGGTCCCTCACGCCCTCACTCCTTCGTTGGCCAAATTGCCAATTCAATGAAGTCAGACAGAGAGGTTGGCTCAGCTTTCCTTTCCTGGATGTGACTCTGCGCTGTTCAACCTGTCTGCTGACATGCATCTGCTCCTTTTGTCGTCTTTTTTTGCTTTATAAATCCCCTCTGAAATGTTTACTTATCTTATGCAGGAGTATCGATTCACTAGGAGCACTAGCGGGCAAGACTTCAATGATTGTTTACGACTCTTTGATTTTGGTCCATATTTCGCCAATAATAACTTAAATTAAGTCCAATTTTGGTCTAAACTTCTTTTCAGGTCAGACATCTTGGATGAAACTTGAAAGCGAGAGGGGCTTTCGTCCCCTTGTTGCGTGAGTGATTTCTATTAAAAGGCCTGGTTTCATACGAGGGTAAAATGCAGACCACAGTCGGCCCCAACCTGAACGGAATTGGGTCCAAAAACGAAGGCACTATCTGATCCAGCTACATCTCCTCTTCGAAAAATGAAGACGGTTGGGCCCAATTAACTTGTGTTTTCTGATAAGCACACATGAGGCCTCCTACAACATATATGTAGTCTAATTATCCATAGAGACAGAGATGCTGCCATGCTTTTACCTACTTCAACTACCCTTGACAAAAAAGAAAATTATCAATTTCATTTGCTAGTCAAAAGAACTGGTATGGAAACTTGAATCTTGCACCTGTTCTTTTATAATCAATTGACAGCTTGCAAGAATGAAGTAAGATAACAATATGACCTATCGACAACAATTATCCAGCAAGCAGGGAAGACAAATTTTAACTGCACTGTTATGCTATTCCATGTGATTTCAAAAGGAGCAGCAGTTTAAATATTTACATACTAGTACTAGTATTATATAAGCTGTTAAGAGATCAAAACAAGATGTTATGTTCTTGACTCTCGGTTACATGGTTCCGTCAGCCTAAAGTTGTAGTATTCAGGTATGTGATACATATGCATTTACAGTGGTAATCAACCTAACAAACACTCCTCGCATAGTTATTCTATATACCAGAGCATGTAATGTTATGCTCGCATAATGAGCATACTGGAAAAGACCTGGACAGACTTTTTATGGATGAAGATCAAATATTTGGAGACTTACAAATGAGCTCTTCCCTTGCAGTTATTCATCTTGGGGAGGTTTCGACTGCATTCACATGGTGTCCTTCAACACTTCCATCTGATTTATGTTAGCTTGACAATTTACAATTGCAGGCTGACAGTTTCCTTCCCAGGATATATTCATTTTCTCGCTTCCACCAATGCTAGCCTGAGATGACGATCCTGCATGTGGATGGAAGCATGGCAAATCAGTCTGACATTGTAGACTGATCGACTCATCAGTAGATTGCACCCCACAATCACCTTCCTTCAAAATAGTGGCATTATTACACTGCTTTTGGAAGGGGAAAACACCCAACTCACCATCAATCTTTGCTCTAAGGTCTACCAAAAGGCTTCTGAGCCTCAGAACCTCTGCTTCAAGTATTGTCTGTCCTTGTAATTTTCTGACTAGTTGCTGGTTCAGTAAGCGCAATTTCTTAACTTCCTCTTCCAAATAAGCAGTGTGTGCCTTCTTTTTCTCTCTATACTTCCGGACTGCTTCTCTATTCCCTGAAGGCCTCCTTGGTTTCAAACTAGAGCTGTTCTTATTGTTCTGGTGATCATCCTCTTCAGATGTAATTACTTGAGTATGTGTGTGGTAGCAAGTATGTGTATGTGCGGCATCGGGCCCAGGTGGGTTGCAAGTGTGAGTGTGAGTACATGTTCTGGTATTCTTGAAGAATTCGTCAATTATTAAATCTACAGATGTTGAATCCTGAAAATTGTTAGATGAATCAGGGTTGGATAGTAGAACATGATCTGAAAGCTCTACCTCCCCATCATCCATGTTTCCTTTCATCACTGGCGCTCCTAACAAAAGCTATTTACAGCTAAGCATCACAATTCAGAAGCAAGCGCACATCTGCAGGACAAGGCTCTAACTTTTCATAAACAAGCACTACCACTGCTACAAAGCAGCAATCTTTTTATGAATTGAAGCAAACTAATTAATCATCATACTAATTTATTGATAACAATATTAATTAATCGGGACGAAAAAGCAGGATTCCCACACCACAATCGATATGACAATTCGAGAATATATGCAAAGAAGCACAAGGCTTCCAAGAAGAGAATCAATCGATTGTCCAGCGCATCAAGTGTCACGATCAAGAATATTAAGTAGGAAACAGCTTGAGATTGAAAAGCAGAGGAAAATCCCTAATCTCTTCTAAAAGAAGTCGGCTTTAGCATACCAATAAAGCATGCTGTCTTGGCAATGAAAAGAAAACCCAGATGGAAACTGCCCACAAGAAGGTGATATGAAGCATAAAGACAAGATTTTGACATAGAAATCAATCAGAGTCGAAAGCTGTAGAAGAAGAAGAATTGTACAGGATCTGAGGGGAGGAAAAAACCCAAGATGATGATGTGCATCAAAATAGGGAATACCTGATGTTTTTAGCGAGATGGTATGAGCATGATCATGATGGTTGAACTCCCCTGGCAGGCAGGCATTGTCAGGGAAGGAAAAGGGAGCAACAAGTAAAATGCATTTCTGCCTCTGGTGTACTTTTCTATGCATTTTATCTGTTGTAAATAAGTTGTACAAGTCCACAAGACTTTTGATGTCGGCCTGCGTCATGCCCCGCAGTCAGAGGCATTGTTTAACGAACCCTTTTCATTTCTTTCTTGTCTCCTTGTTAAGTAGCTAGCTGGCACGATTCAACGCTATGCGTACTGCCTGAACTATTTCATTTTGCTGTCCCATTTGCTCGTAAATCCTAAGCTTACCACTTTTGTCTCTTTGGAAGTTGGAATTTTCCTTGGAATAGGAAAATGGCAGTTAGACGTTGGCGGGTGGAGGTGGTTGTAAATGGGCCATGGAAAGAGAGGATTAATGGGCTTTATTGGGCTTTAAGAATCGTCAAAGCCCATGTCGTCATAACTAGTTGCTATATTTAGAAAGGGCAGACATTACAAGTCCAACTCAACGTCCAACGAACTGGTTTTATTTTATTTAATGTTAAAATTGAAGGAAATTTTGGGAAAATTGAGACATCTCCTCCACTTTTTACTCGCACTAAATCGCTTCCAACTTTCTTCTTCTACTTCCAAACTCCTTGCTTCTTCTTCTTCTTCGTGGTGGTGGTGGTGGTGTTGTTTTAGAGCTACTGATTGCTGGACAAAAAACGACATGTCAAACTTTTGGAATCAGACCAGAGCAGCGACGTCTCTGATTAGACGCCTTAAACGGAGCATTATCAATCCTATGGCTGTTGCTCGCCCGAGATGTTTTACCACGGCGGAGGGCCACCGTCCCAGCCTCGTCCATAAGCGCAGCCTCGACATCCTTCATGATCCTTGGTTCAACAAGGTACTTTTTTTTTTTTAAAAAAATCTTAGCTTGGATTCAAATGCTCAGTCCCCGATTTGAGTTTTCCAAAAAGCTGATTTCGTTATTTATGCCTTCTTTTAGCTTCAATTAGCTACAGAAGTTCAGTTTTCTTATTTGTTTAAATGCGTTTGGTGCTAGGGAACAGCATTTTCCATGACGGAACGAGATCGTTTGGATCTTCGTGGCCTTCTTCCTCCGAATATAATGTCTTCTGAACAGCAAATTGAACGCTTCAGTAAGTTTTATTGATATCGGACTGGTGTTTATGCTGCTGAGCAATATGAAATCCTTCTATGTATGGATTTTGATTGCTCAATTGGCTTTTGCTAACCATGATGGCACACATTGTTATATCCATGATTTTCTTATTTGTAATTCATTAATTAACAGTGGTTGATTTGAAGAGGCTTGAAATTCAAGCTAGAGATGGACCATCTGATCCCAATGCTCTTGCCAAGTGGCGGATTCTTAATCGGCTGCATGACAGAAATGAGACCATGTACTACAAGGTAAATTCCTTTTATGTTCTCCATGCTGATCTCTATAATGCTTTTAGAAGTTAGCTTTTTAAAGTTTCTCTTCTTCCACCTAATGATATTGTCTGTGTAGTTGTTGGTCATTCCAGCTTGTTGGAAAGAACAATATGTGGTTCCTTTGAGTTTGGATGTGTAGATTCTTTCGAATGATAACTGGTTATCAGCAAAACTCCTTTTCACCTCCTTAATGCTATAACACATTCTCCAATGTCAAACAAATATTTCTATGAAATCCAATAACGCGACTATTATCAGTCAAATGCCATTATATTAATTACTTATCATACTTAGTTTCTTTTTCTGCTTTTTCCGAGTTTCATGTTGCTTCCATTTTTTGTTAATGGAATGACTCCTTTATTCCATCCTCATTAATTATTTCACTTCTGGTTCCCTATAAGCCATCTCCAATGCGATAATAACCATCTTTCCAACGTTCTTACTTGAAATTAGCTTAAAGTGTCAAGAAAAAGAATCACAATGACATGCTTTACTGGCTTTACTTGTGCATATCATTTCTTTAGAGTACGTAGAATGTATGCAGTGACTCTGTCATCTTCTCGATGATATGTCTGAAGGATATTTTTTTCTGACTCTGACAGGTTTTAATTGCCAACATTGAGGAATATGCTCCTATAGTTTACACTCCAACTGTTGGTCTTGTTTGCCAGAACTATAGTGGTCTGTTTAGGAGGCCTCGAGGAATGTACTTTAGTGCAGAAGATCGTGGAGAAATGATGTCTATGGTTTACAACTGGCCTGCTGATCAGGTCTGCATTACATATCAATGATGCAGTATATAGTAGAACTTCTTTCCTTAGTTGAATTGATCCCACTTGTGGAGCTATGTCCTTGATTGCTTTGTTGTGGCCCTACCTGGTTATAAAATGAAATGGTTTTCTATGACATGCATATTTTAGTCCTATGCTTTAATACGATTTTGACTTGTTATTTTGTCTTTTCTGTTTCTTTTGTGCACGGTAAAATATCCCTTTGCCTTTTGCTTTATGGTGCATGGGCAGCATGTCTTTTCAATTTTGACTACCAGCAGGCTCAATGGGTAACTTCTTGTGGAGAAATTAAATGTTGTAGACCTGCTCTTGAATTTTGGAACTTAGACACCCAAGTTTGTTCTTTATACATCTTTGTTTTTGACTCAGTGATTACCTCATTCAGTAACCTATACTTCATGTTCTGGCAATGTAATTATTTGTCTTTGTAGTGCAACAAAATAATGCTGGATTCTTCTTTCTTTATCAGATCAGGTTTAGTAGTAGCATGCATGAATTTTGGTATCAGTATTTCAGAAACACTTTGGTTTTTTATGAAGACAAGTTTGCAGGTTGATAAGCTTCCAGTTTATTTATTTTGTTTTATTGAGTACAGGTTGATATGATAGTTGTTACGGATGGAAGCAGAATATTGGGTCTTGGAGACCTTGGAGTTCAGGGAATTGGAATTGCTATAGGGAAGCTGGATTTGTATGTTGCTGCTGCTGGTATCAATCCTCAGAGGGTATATTATTCTTTTTCTACTCTTTTATTTTATATTCTAGAAGTTTTTATTACGTCAATGTTTATAATAGAAAACCCAGAGTTTCCCCTAAAGATTGTCAGTCTTTATGCCTGGATTTCAGATGCTGGAATAACGGAATAAGGATTTATATGATAACATTTGTAAATACTCAAGTTCTATATCCATTTTCTTTGGTTTTTTTATCTCCTTACTTCATGGTAGCTTTACTTTCTGAAAATGATATGAGAGAGTGAGACTTGATTGTGTGTTGATCTTCATTGTTTGTGGACTCATTGCAAGTCTCAGTCACTTATTTTTTCTGTTTTCAACCATTTTCTAATCTTATTAAATGGCAGTTCATATCGTGCTAATTTTTGTGGTCTTGCCCCGCTTGACCATATACTGGGAATTTTATAAATATTTTCTCTGTTTTCTCCCTTGCATTAGGTACTTCCTGTCATGATTGATGTTGGAACTAACAATGAGAAGTTGCTCAAAGACCCCTTGTGTAAGTTTTCCATTATCCAATTTTGGGGAACCATAAAAAGAGAAATTGTGAAGCTTTGGCTTCTTGTTGTGATGCTTGTAGTCTGTGGCCTTACTAGCACTAGCCAATTTTCATTAGCTTGACATCTTGTACTTGCATGCTTTCTGAGTTAATTTTATATTCTGCAAAAGAATGAAGATTACGTATTTACATAATTTTTTGACAATAGATCTGGGGCTTCAACAACATCGTCTTGATGGTGATGAGTATATTGCGGTGATTGATGAATTCATGGAGGCTGTTTTTACTCGTTGGCCAAATGTGATTGTGCAGGTATATAGATATGTCTATCTTGTTAAGCAGAATATTGTCTAAAATTAAATTGGAGTACCTTTATTTAAGATATATGAGCAGATTTCGTTTTCTGCAGTTTGAAGATTTCCAGAGCAAGTGGGCCTTTAATTTATTGCAGCGTTATAGAAATACATACAGGATGTTCAATGATGATGTCCAGGTAATTGAGATTTTCTCTTGATACAAGATAATCCATCATGTTGAATTGATTTATTAATGCAAAACATTCCGTTTGTTGTCACCTGTTTCTTTGGATCTCATATTTTAAGTTCTGTTTAAGCAATTTATAATATATTCTTTCAAACATTACTATACCAATTTTATGCAGAGTTCTAATTTATTCTAAGCCACTGTTTGTTTTATTTTATTGAGATATAATTGCCTTTACATTCTGGCATAATTTCTATCAATTTACTAAGCAGGGAACAGCTGGGGTTGCAATTGCTGGTCTTCTTGGAGCTGTAAGAGCACAGGGAAGGCCAATGATTGACTTTCCAAAGCAAAAGATTGTTGTTGCTGGTGCTGGAAGGTTAGTTTTGTAGCTTCCTCTGTGAGGCTAAGTTGTGGATTATCATAATACCAATATTAGGGAAGAGATAACATGGCTATGGTAGATATTTATATATGTGATGGTCGCTTTTAGTGCTTAGACTGTTTCCATTGGTACCTGATTTACTAAATTCCTCACTTATGAACTGAAATTGGATTATAGCAAGTTAATTACTATGTGCTAAATGTGTTTTCATTTGTTCTCCCTGTATGTCTGAAAAAGAAAGAAATGATTCCTCCAAATAAAATATTGGAACTCTTTCTTGGCTTGTTATTCATCTTACTCTATATGGAAGTTTTATATTGCTCATGCTTAAGATGGTTTGGTTGTTGGTTTGCTTGTGGCTGGATTTCTTCTCATTCTATCAGACATTTCTATAAACTTGTTGTATCTGCTGACTGATTTGTTTGCTATTTTTTGGTCTTTTTAGTGTTTTCCTGTGAAAACTAATACGGAAGACCCTGCATGCTAGTAGGAGATATTAGGGCCTGTTTGCATAATCTTTATACTGTTGCAGTGCTGGAATAGGGGTTCTCAATGCTGCAAGGAAAACAATGGCAAGGATGTTAGGAAATAACGAGACTGCTTTCGATAGTGCAAAGAGTCAATTCTGGGTTGTTGATGCCAACGTAAGTAGTATACTCCCTTAAAACTAAAGAATTTTTGGTTAGAGAGTTGTGCTTTTAAGGCCAATATGTTTTTTTCAACATTCGGGCATAGTTTTCATCTAATATTTCATCTTGAAATTGGAAAGCTAATGAGAAGGTAGTGGGTGGAGGAATATGCCAGGAAGATAGAACTGGTGAATCGGGCCATCTGCAACTTCCTACCATGTTATGACTTTGCCTTGCTTTCAAAAGGCAGGAACACTATAAGTAGATTAAAAGATGGCTAAAATAACGATATGATTGCATTCATTGTTATCAGTATCACAACACCATTTCTTGTGATGCCTTAAAGCTAAATAACCAGTTGATTATACAAGTTACATTTCTATGAATGCATTATAAAGCTATTTGTGGTCATTTTTACATTTTGCTGCTGTAGATTCTGGCTGTTAGAATGTGATGGTTCAATGCAACCTTTGCGTAGTTATCTTGCCATGAGGAAGACCAATTTGCATTAGCTATAGATTCTAATTAAATGTGTTGATTGGATCCAGGGTCTTATCACAGAGGAACGTGAAAATATTGATCCAGTGGCCCTGCCATTTGCAAGGAAAATAAAAGAAGCTGGTCGTCAGGGATTAAGGGAGGGTGCAAGTCTTGTGGAAGTGGTCTGTGAAATGCTAGCATAGTAACACTTTTTCAAGTCAATATATTATAGTAGATTACAGTGTCATGTTATTCTTCACGTGTGAAATAATGGAGCCCTGTTGGTGAATGACTTTTGTCTCATTATGTTCTTTCCTGTTTTGGTTTTTACCAGCTTTTAAGTCGTGTCATAAGATATATTGTGATGTCTCCGTATCTCTTTCTGAATTGTAACACCTTTCTTTAATCTGACTAAACAGGTGGAGCAAGTGAAGCCTGATGTACTTCTTGGGTTATCTGCAGTTGGAGGATTGTTCTCCAAAGAGGTATAAAGCGAATTTACATGTCAAGCAAAACATTTGCTCCTGCTGTTTAAGAGAATGATTGAATCTATGATCACAGTCTGAACATCATTTTTGTTAATTGGCAATTTAGCAGAATGTTAATTTATTTTTTTAGAATTAACAATTTTTTAGATCCTGATGCACTGTGATCATCCACCTTATTATGAGAATGTATTACTTGTAAAGTGAAGATTCACTATTTGCATTTCCTTCTCATATATTTAAATCTGAAGAAAGTGTTCAGATAGTATACTGTAAAATTTGGCAATTGGCTTCCAGATTGTAGAAGGAATATTTTTGAAATTTTAGACTTGGTTTGGTTCCTTAGAATCTATGCATTTCATTAACCTTCCAGCCAAATCTATTTTGCCTGTCTTTTTGCAAATTGGGTAAAGTGTATTTTTTGTTTTAGGTGTTAGAAGCTCTTAAAGGTTCAACTTCCACTAGACCAGCCATCTTTGCGATGTCAAATCCTACAAAAAATGGTATGATTTTTTTAATTTTTTTGGAGATATAAGATTAGGGCCTTCCATGTTCCATATTTGTAAACAAATTTGTTTTGATCTTTTATCTTTCTCTTTTTGTATTTATTACAGCCGAGTGCACCCCAGAGGAAGCCTTCTCCATTGTAGGTGACAACATTATATTTGCAAGTGGAAGTCCTTTTAGAGATGTTGATCTTGGTATGTGCCAAGGCTACGTTATTAAACATAGTCCACATAGTATTCTTTTTAATTTTTGTAGTCCTTTGCAATTTGCTCACATCTGGGGCTGGTTTAAAGTTATTTTTACAACCAACCTAATCTCTGTTTATTATAAATGCCTAAACTGGTATAAGATTATAGCTGCTAATTGTACAAGCTGCTCATTTCTCACCTGAATTTCTATAGCATCTTGATTTTGACACAAGTTCTGAACATAAAATTTTTTCCCTAATATTCTCAAATGAGAGTGAAAGGTCTACTGATTGTAGCTTTTGAACAATTTAGGAGATGGCCACGTTGGGCATTGCAACCAAGGAAACAACATGTATCTCTTTCCAGGGTCAGTTTTGCCAATTCATTTCATAAAGATGCCTTTTATTAATGTTTCTCTAATTAATCATTTATAATCTTTCACCTATCTTTTATGCAGTATTGGACTTGGAACTCTTCTATCTGGTTCTAGGATCATTTCAGACGGCATGCTACAAGCTGCAGCAGAACGGTGCGTCTCATTTGTCTTTTGTTTTTGATAAATATATTTGTGAATGCTGAGTTCAGAATATTTCAACGGGCAAGGCAGTGACTGCATACCACTCACTCAGAGCCACTTCAAATTCTGCATGAAGAAAATTAGGGATTAGGATCTGTTTGTTGTCACTTACCAATCCTTCTAATTATATTACAGATTTTATGAGTTACTTACTTGTGGACTAAGTCCTGATTTATTGTAATATTTTATTAACTTACTAGAATTTTTTAGTTGTCCCCAATGGTATGCTAGTTATGATGGGTGTATGCCAGGAGCTCTCTGATATAGGGACTTGGATTATTAATTGCTTAAAGAAGATGATTTGGTGCTTAGGCACTGAATCGGAAATTGACTTGTGTTATGTTCAATTGACAAATGCAGTCTGGCTGCATACATGACTGAAGAGGAGGTTCTCAAGGGGATCATATACCCTCCAATATCTAAGTATGCGATGAGGCCTTTCTTTTTTGTCTTTCTCTCACCTGGTGAATGAAGTTAGTTTTCTACTTAAAGTCGTTGGCTAAGTCTATAATTTTGTTTGTAGGATAAGAGATATAACAAAGGAGGTAGCTGCAGCAGTGGTGAAGGAAGCTGTAGAAGGGGATCTGGCAGAAGGATATCGTGACATCGATGCTCGAGAGCTCCAAAAAATCTGTCAGAGCCAGGTAATCTGGCAGTTGATCTGTAAATGTCCATCTTCCCATGTTTCCAGCGCTGAAAAACTCAACAACGACAAACATGTTTGTTTATATGCAGGAGGAACTGTTAGAATATGTGCAGAATAGCATGTGGAGTCCTGAATACCCAACTCTGGTTTACAAGAAGGATTAGCCAGCCAGCCACCCACCCGCGCATGTTTTATCCATTCTAAAACATCCCCAGTCATAGATGTTGTGCACCAAATTATAAATCCAGCAGAGCTTGTGGTAAGCTAGTAATGCAAGAATGAAAGCGTGCTTTCTTGGCACGTACACTGGACTTAATCTAGTACCAGCATTAATTCTTCTGCTACATACTGATTTGGTTGGTCAGATAATTCATTGCCTGCAAGTATTGGTACCTATATTTCCAATTTGCGTTGTAGATATAGATATACATATCTGTATATTTTTATATTCAAATGAAAATACGATTTGCTTCTTCTACTCTGCATTGAACTTTTTCATTGTCCAAAGAAATTTTGTTAATATGGGGCATGAAAACTAGAGATGGAAAGTTCGGTGATGACATAGACAAAGCTTCCAAGTTTGGGATGGGAACTTTTATCATTTATTTAATTTAACTAGAAACAACATAACAAAGACAAATAACGGAAGTTTGATAGCTTCTGGATTATGATACCAGGTATGGCTCCGCCGCCCTTGGTTCCTTATCCTTACCCTATCAGTTGACGGCATCTCAGCCGCCCATCGACCATCCACATCCAAACATTTTTAATTTATAAAAAGAAAAGGCCCAAACCAAGGCAAGAGTAGGTTACTGTTACTATATGTAATTCGGCAACGGTTGTAGGCCTTTGGGCCCCCGACTTTTTGAATTTTCAAAATTCAAACGCGTAATGGTAAAAGAAAGAAAGAAAGCAAAAGCGGTGCGAAGCGTGGACTCAATCTTTTGTCCAAAAAGGTCCATTGATATTACTTACTTTCCATTGATTTCCGTATTTGTTCTATCTTTCCCCTTTCTCAAGTCCATCGCTCTGCCGCGAACCCGAGCTCCTTTCTATTCTTTTCAGCGTTCATTCCAAGTCCAAGCTTTCGTTTCTTCTAGAGCTTTCCTGATTTTTGAAGATCGAAGATGACCACTATGGAGAGCTTGATCGGCTTGGTTAATAGGATCCAGCGAGCGTGTACGGTGCTCGGTGACTATGGCGGCAGCGATAACGCTTTCTCTTCCCTTTGGGAGGCTCTTCCCTCTGTCGCCGTCGTCGGTGGACAGGTTCTTCTTCTTTTACATCTTCTAATTTCTTGATGTTTGCAGAAAAGGAGAGCAAGTGGGGAAGAATTGTAGTCGACCTTCTAATATGAATTATGAGGCTTATTTTCTTTTGTATTTTTATTGAAAACAGAGCTCTGGGAAGTCTTCAGTGCTCGAGAGCATAGTCGGTCGTGACTTTCTTCCCAGAGGATCAGGTTCGTTCGTTTTTTCTTTTTCTTTTTCCTTTTCATTTTGTAACTTTAGTCTCTTGAATTGGAGTAATAGTGATGTTTAATTTGGTCCAGGAATCGTGACAAGACGGCCTCTGGTATTGCAGCTTCATAAGACAGACCCATCGTCACAGGAGTATGCTGAGTTTCTTCACCTGCCCAAGAGAAGATTCACGGATTTTGGTATGCTCTATTTTTTACATAATCTTCAAAGACCATATCTTTTTCATATTACTTTGCCTTTGGATACCTGAAAAATTACGAATTTGTTGGACTTTGCCATGTTTTAGCTTTCCTTTCTTCAAAATTATGGGCAGTTAAAAAAGAAAGAATAACACTTACCTTAGGTCCTTGTATTTAGACCTGCTAGTTGCAAATTCTGTTAAAGATGGATTTTTTTTTTCTCCTAATTTAAGTTTGAAACTTGCAGCAATGGTCCGCAAAGAAATTCAGGATGAAACTGATAGAATAACTGGGAAGACCAAGCAGATATCTCCTGTTCCTATTCATCTCAGTATCTACTCTCCAATTGGTTCGTAACAACATCACAATTATGTTTCTTTTGTAATCAGAGTCATTTAACTAACACTTTTTTTTTTCTTCTGACAGTTGTCAACTTAACCCTGATTGATTTGCCCGGTTTAACAAAAGTTGCAGTCGGTAAGTGTTATTTTAATTGTTTCATCTGAATTTAACTTCATTGTTTGGCTTTCCTATTCAGTTGATGAATGCAAATCATTATTCTTTCAGAGGGACAGCCTGAAAGTATCGTTCAAGACATTGAAACCATGGTTCGAACATATGTTGAGAAGGTAAGCACCTTGTAGACCTTAAACGTGTTTCATTAACAGATCATGGTTCTTTACTCTCTCTCTCTCTCTCTCTCTCTCTCTCTCTCTCTCTCTCTCTCTCTCATGTTGAATTGGACCGATTTACTTAGATTCTGATGTTTAGTGAAAAGAGAAGGGTTACTTAAGATCTTCTAATCAAAACTATATGAGAAATATCTTCCTTGTTCGTATGAATGATTGAACTAACCAACCTGTGATAGCATTATTTTTTATTTGCAAAATCTTTAGATAAATACTTTTTTTTTTTTAAGTCTTATGTGCATAAACAATCTCAACTGAAAAATCTTAATTGTGTTTTATTTGCAATCTGAATCATTATTATGCTTCTTGCAGCCTAATTGTATCATACTAGCTATATCTCCAGCCAATCAAGATATAGCAACTTCAGATGCTATCAAACTTGCTAGGGAAGTAGATCCTTCCGGTATGTATCTTTTCACTATGGCATACATGCATATCTTTGCAAAGTAATTTTTGCTTGTTTTATTCTTCTCTGACAAATCTTGTGCCCCCTTTTTACCAGGTGACCGAACATTCGGGGTGTTAACTAAGCTGGATCTTATGGATAAAGGGACTAATGCTCTGGATGTGAGTTCTTGTGCTGTCTCTTTTATATAGAACTTTTTTAATTTAATGTATCTACGTGTCTTTATCTGTTGGTTTTCGTCTTGCTGCTGACTTTGTATGAAAACATGACACTTTTCATTTGCATTTTCTTTCTTAAGGTTCTTGAAGGAAGATCTTATCGGCTGCAACATCCTTGGGTTGGAATTGTGAACCGTTCACAAGCTGATATAAACAAAAATGTGGACATGATTGTGGCAAGACGCAAGGAGCGTGAGTATTTTGCCACTAGTCCAGACTATAGCCACTTAGCGAGTAAAATGGGTTCAGAGTATCTTGCAAAACTTCTTTCACAGGTTTGACTTTGAGTACATTCTATTTTTGGATGGACTTTGCAATTTTAAAGGGCATCTTTCTGATGATGTTGCCTTGTTTTCAGCATTTAGAATCTGTAATTAGGGCTCGAATACCAAGTATCACTTCATTGATAAACAAAAGCATTGATGAACTTGAATCAGAGATGGACCATCTGGGTAGGCCTATTGCTCTTGATGCTGGGGTGAGTAGCATAGCTTTCCTATCCCCATATAAGTACAAGCTTCTTTCTGTGCTGTGTATAATAGTGATGTTGTATTTTAGGCTCAATTATACACCATATTGGAACTTTGCCGTGCATTTGATCGGATATTCAAGGAGCATCTAGATGGAGGGTAAATTGCTTCTGCTACTAATTCGTTTTTCCTCTTTTGCTGCTTTCTTAGAGTAAGCCATTTTTTGTTCTCTGGCGGGGTTATTGGCCTGAGTGCCTGTTTGGCCTAGCTTTTTTTCAACTTATTTACCTCTTAAAAGCAAAAGCTAGGCAAAAGAGGATTCAAGTATTAAAAATAATTTATCCTCAAATTAGATCCATGCTCTTGAGCTCATAATATGTTTAGGCAAATTTGGACTGATTCTTTGCTTTTGAAATAAAAATATCCTTAGTAAAGGTTGCAAAACTAATCTAATTCATTGCATCTCATGATTTGATGTATGGCTATACTTAATCTATAGGATCTAAATTTAAATAGATGTTAAGTCAGTGTTTAATTGACTTTAGTACTTTAAAAATTTAAGATTATGAGCATCTTCCTTATTTGTTGCAAGCCATTACAGCTATAGAATTGCATGCTATAATACCACCTTTGGACTATGATATCTTAGGCGACCTGGAGGTGATCGTATTTATGGAGTTTTTGACAACCAGCTACCTGCTGCTTTGAGGAAGCTTCCCTTTGACCGGCATCTTTCTCTGCAAAATGTGAGGAGAGTAGTATCTGAGGCAGATGGTTATCAACCACACTTGATAGCCCCTGAGCAAGGTTACAGGAGGCTCATTGAAGGGGCATTAAATTATTTCAGGGGACCAGCTGAAGCTTCTGTGGATGCTGTAAGTTGTCATCCTTTATTATTTTATGGTCATGCAAGATCTATCTTGAAATCTTTTAGTAGTCAAAGTTCTGAAGTTGGCACACCAGTTTTAGCTGATATGATATTTTTGATGTAGGTTCACTTTGTCCTGAAAGAACTTGTGAGAAAATCTGTAGGAGAAACTCAGGTAAAAGTTTGGGAATTGATCTCATATTTTATATAGCTTAAGTTGTTCTAGTATCCTGCAAAAGGTGACGATCTTATGATGTTTGTATAAACAGGAATTAAAACGTTTTCCCACTCTGCAAGCTGAAATAGCAGGAGCTGCTAATGAGGCCTTGGAGAGATTTCGGGATGAGAGTAAGAAGACAGTTATCCGATTGGTAGATATGGAATCGTCATATTTAACGGTGGATTTCTTCCGGAGGCTTCCACAGGAAGTAGATAAAGGAGGAAATCCCGCAGCTGCAGCCACAACCACAGCCACAGCCACAAATACAGATCGGTATGGTGAGGGCCATTTTCGGAGGATAGGGTCAAATGTTTCCTCATATGTTGGAATGGTGTCAGAGACACTGAGGAACACAATTCCGAAGGCTGTGGTTCACTGTCAAGTTAGGGAGGCAAAACAATCATTGCTAAACCACTTTTACACACTGCTAGGGAAGAAAGAGGTAAAGCCAATTTTCCTTAAATTTCAAAAAAATTCTAATTATTATCTTTTGACACTGCTCTGTGCATGTGGGTCGTATGTGACCTTTCTTCCATGGGCATATGCTATGGTGTATCATGTATGTGACAGCATTCAGATTGAAGTGGTTGTATGGTTCTGGCTGTTGAGCAAAACAGTGCTTTGTATTTATTCATACGGATTAACTGGTTGTATGGTTTTCGCATCTGTTTGTTTCAGGCGAAGCAGCTCTCGCAATTGTTAGACGAGGATCCGGCCTTGATGGAAAGGAGACAACAGTGTGCTAAAAGGCTTGAATTGTACAAGGCAGCAAGGGACGAGATAGATTCTGTATCATGGGCCCGATGATACAAACTGTGTTGTTATAATGTCATATAATTCTGAAAATGAATCATCCACATTCGAAACCAGCAGTAGTATAACTTTTGTTGATTGGTCGACAGCTTAGATTCTTTGTTAGATGTATTCTTGCTGTTATACTATTCTTTATGACTTTGGAAATCTCGTGAGGGGTTGAATATTTATGCAGCAATGTACTGTTACGAATGCTTGAGTTTATTTATCTATGTGGCTCTTTCCCGGCCTTCCCCTCTACATTTTCCTTAATTGAGGTTCATCCATGCATCTCTGATTTGTATTAAATTTTGATAAGGTTGGAATGTAGGATTCAATCCCATTAGGTTGGAATGTAGGATTCAATCCCATTTGTTTGGCATGTTCTAAATAGCTCTGATTGATGGAGAAACATTATGTCATGTGTAGAAGAAGAATATTCCTATATATGCAAAAAAGGAATATTCTATGATTTTTATTTAATAAAAAAATTCACTTCTTTTATGACAAATTATAGCGGAAAATGCAAGCAGACAAGGACGCGTTAGATCTTTCTTTCTGATGCCGACACGGCTTTTGCCTTTTTCTTCCTTTGAATTGAGACGAAAAAGGGGGAAAAAAACCCAAATGATTAGCTTTATTCAACGGCACACCGACTGACGTTTTTTAGCAGTTAGAATTACGCAAACAGAACAACCACTTCTCGATTAGGTTATTCCGAATATACCCCTGAGAAGCCATTAACCGAATAACGCTCAATCCCCTTCTCACCCCCCCCCCCCCCCCCCCCCCCCCCGGGTCCGGGCGACACTCATTTCAAAAGTGTTGGCCTGCCTCTACTTAAAGGCCCTCTCTCTGCATTTCTTTGTTTCAATTTCCCCTGCCCTTCCAAGTTCCAGTTTTGATCCATTCAGAGAGGAAAGTCCTTTCTCCCTCACTTCATAATTCAGGTAAGCTGACCTCTCTCTTTCCTTCCTTCATTCTCTCTATCTGCTTGGATCCGATCTGATCCGATCTTATCACTCTCTTCTTGTTTTCTTTTCTCAATGCCAGCCAAAACGCCATCTTTATCTGTTTTCTGATTCGATCTGTGTAGGGTTGAGTGCTTTAGCTCATTTTTATTTGATTTTCTTTTTTTTATAAAATTTATCTGCTTCGTCTATGTGAATGTGATTGGATTTGAAATTCATGGATCCGATGTATTTTCTTTTGTTTAAGCGACGTTGCTTTTGTTTCTTGCATTTCCTGCATTGCATGTTCTGCTGCTGCTATAGATTCCTCCTACGTTTGTTTCCAAATCTTCCGAATTGCCTTTCGTTCTGCCATTTTTAAAAACCTCAATGTTAAACTTGTGTGCGTAATTAAACAGATCAGATCATCGTGTTTTGTTTGGATTTCTGGCTTGTCTTGTTCGTTTTCTTGAACTACGTTCTTTTGGATTTATGCAGATTTAAACGCTCGGCAGTAAGCTAAGTTTTCACTCATGGGAACTGTTGATGCCGCAAACAAGGTAATGAGGAATATGGAATTTATTCTGTTGATCCAATTGTTATTTATTAAAGAACAAAAGAATTAGACTTGTCATGCATTAGGACGTTGCCAAAATACCTTGCTTTTGGAAAAGGGATGCCCTCTCCAAGCATCCTTTATCCTAGATTCCCATTTTTTACCACCACATCAGCTTATGAGAAAATCTTCTAACCACAGGATGTCAATGTTAGCTTGGCCGACAAAAAGCCAATAGTTGTTTTTGTTCTGGGTAAGCCACTTCTTGCTCTGTTATTTTTGTCTGTTAATAGTTGAACCTTTAGCTTTTCATCCAGTTAATTTTCTTGTTGTTTGTAAATGCCTACAGACTCTTAAAGCTTTTTTTTTTTTCTTTTTTATTTTGTTGATTGATCAGGTGGCCCGGGAAGTGGGAAAGGTACCCAGTGTGCGAATATTGTCCAACACTTTTTTTACACCCATCTCAGTGCTGGAGATCTTCTCCGGGCAGAAATTAAGTCTGGTTCTGAAAATGGGTATGACTTTCATGGCTGCCAAAGTTAGACATGCATAGATTTCTAGCTAACTTTAGACATTTGATTTACAGTCTGATCGTTATACATGATTCAGATCTGGATTCAGCTTCAATTGAAGAAAACAATTAAACTTTTAGACTTATTGGATTGAGGAAAAACTTGTTTCTAATGATTGATTATCATTCTTATTTCTTGATGTGCCTAGTGCCTAGGTTGTTCCTTTTGAGATCTGATGGATTTTCTAATATAGGATTGTTTTTATTGAAGATTATTGGCTGTTTTATCCTCAGCTAGTCAATCATTTAGACAAATAAGTTGTATCCTTGGAAATTTTCTAGGTTTGCCCTCTCTTTGGACATGACATGGAATGGTTTGATAATCTATTTGCATCCTCTGTTCTGGTTTAATTCTAAGGACATGCCTCTTTGGTTCCTGGATCTGAACTGCATGTTTTCTGTGTTTGTTGCATTCTGATATTGAGTTAGAGGCAGAAGTGGGTGGAGGTTCATGTACTAATCCAGTTGTTTGTACTTTATTTCCTTTGAGACCAGTTGTTTGTATTTGAACCTTTTCGTACGTAGAGAATTTTTTCTGATTACATCTGGACCATTTTCCCCATGCCACCCCATATCTGCAAGATCATTTTATACACATTTAACACATTTTTGTCTTCTGATCTGCAGAACCATGATTCAGAATATGATCAAAGAAGGAAAGATCGTTCCTTCTGAGGTCACAATTAAGCTTCTTCAAAAAGCAATGCTTGAAAGTGGTAATGACAAGTTCCTTATTGATGGTTTTCCTCGTAATGAGGAAAACCGTGCAGCATTTGAAGCTGTTGTAAGTTTATTATTCTTTGGTTCCATATTTATTCTTTCAGTTTACATGCCCTTGTTCGTGTCTTTTACCTAGTCTTCTCAGCATCTTTCAGTTAGATACTCTAACATGGTGAAAACTTGGTGGTTCTGCAGACTAAAATCGAGCCAGACTTTGTCCTGTTTTTCAATTGCCCTGAAGAAGAGATGGAGAGGCGTCTTCTGAGTAGGAACCAGGTTACTTGATTCTCTCTCTCCTTCTATGGGTCCTTTATATGTTTTATATCAGAAGATTTCCTTGTTTCTTTTTGTCTTGTGCCATTGTGTGTTGGTTTAATCTTTTTCTTTTCTTTCTAATGAAGGGAAGAGAAGATGATAACATTGAAACGATAAGGAAGCGATTCAAGGTGTTTCTAGAGTCCAGCCTTCCAGTGATTGAGTACTATAAGGCCAAGGGGAAGGTTCGAGAGGTAAACTTCTGTTACTGAATTGTTTGGTTATTCTCTTGATATTGGAATGTTTACTTCAACTTCATATTGTGTTGCTATGACCTTTAGATTGATGCTGCAAAGCCCATTGAAGAGGTGTTTGAGGCGGTTAAAGTTGTGTTCACCCCAAAAGATGAAAAGGTAAAGAGTCATAGTTGTATATGTAATCGTACGATATTACTTTTCTTTGAAGCATTTGATAGGTAAACCATTAAAAGAATGTTTTTGTCATAAGAAGAAAAGAGGATATCTTTGTCATTGCTTGATGAACGGATTTCTTAATTGTGATGTAAAGCATTAAGAATTTAATTCTCATTGGAAGGTAGAGGATAACTATTTGAGTGAGCCATTGAGGTAATGTATGGAACCAGAATCAAAACATGAAATTCTTACTGCAATATCCGATGCTACAAGAACTCGAAAATATATGTTGCTCTAAATAATATATAGGTCTTGGCAACTGATCTGTGAAAGTTAGGAAAATAAATTGTTAACCTTTTAGGATAGATTTGGGATTACTTAGGAACCCAGAAGGGTCATTTGAAGCACTCTCAATACATTAATTTTTGAATAATTAACAAGCAATTATATAACTGCTCAACAACTACCAGAGAATAGTTTGATTACATAACATGGCTGGTTCAACGCATAAACCATATTGGTTTGCATGTTCCTTTCGACTGATATATGTGGCATATGCAGGTCACTGCCTAGGCTTTGCAACTCTACAGCGTTGAAAGAGCATATTTGGTCAAGGTGGCATCTTTAGCCAAATTTCTGAAGTGTTGTATATCAAGCATACATTTTCTCACTGATATCATATTCTTCCGTGCAGGATATGTCACAGTTTGCTGCACATTTCTGTATTCTGATTTGTGAGGGTTTAGCATTTGCCATTTTATGCTAGCGGTAGTGGGTTATATAGTTCATAGTTACATGGTGAGAGGTTGATGCCACCATATTCTTGTCATCGTAATGCTGATGCTGATAATTCACAATAAATTCTCCCATTTCTATAGTTATGATTGACGTGATTCTTATTCTTTTGCATTATTATTGTTATTAAGTTTGCCTCTGTGAATGCTTCAAAGGCGGAGTGTATTATCGTTATGGGCTTTTAACTTCTTGATATTTAAACCTGAAAGAATAATCAAGTAATATATCTCAAAATGCAACAGCAACTCGGAAGCTTTTATTGCTACTAAACTTAGAGCAAAACCAAGTATTTGAGGTTTAGTAAAAAATTATCCCACTCTCTTTAATGGTGTCAAGGAGAATCCCAAGTTTCCCCTGGATTCTGTGTGTCTTTTGGGGCTCATAAGACATAGCAAAAACATCAGCTTCCGTGGACCTCTCAGCAATTAGCTTCCCTATAACCCTACAGGCATTGTCGTCGGTGAGTGATGGTAATGTGTACCTCAAGTCCTTGGCATTTGTGCTAGCAACAGATATCACTTTGCTGGTATTCCTGTGCATCACTTTGGCGTGGATGAATCGCTTTGAAAAGAAAACATTCAGTAAGAAGGGTCTCATGTACATATCAGTTCTTTGCTTCCATGACTTCCGGTTAGGTCTTTTCGCTGCTTCACCTCGGGATCTCCTGGTCCATGCAGCTGAAACAGTAAAATCCTATCAACAGAAAGCAAATTCAATTTTAGGTATAGATTATTCAGCAGCACAGGTTGAGAATTATAAGTTGGATGTTTGATATTAACTAGCACTCCCTTCAAAACAAATTCACTTGCATGCACGGGGTTTCGCTGGAATTTGATTAAGCCTCAGGAAAAGAAAAGAAAGAAAGAAATGAATAAGGAATATCCTAAATATGAGGAAAACTAAATGCCCGTGATGAAAGAAAGATAGAACAGCGAACCTTGCGGGGGATGGGAATGGGAGTGGGAGTAGAGAGGTGATGCTTGGGTAAGGAGGAAGACCATGAGAGAGAATTGGTTTTGAGGTGCCAACTTGGATGAGTCGACTGGGGACAAAGCAGGATGGAGGTGGATGAAGACGAGTAAATGCTGCAGTCCATCTTAAGATTCTCCACGCTTTCAATCTGCTGCTGCTGTGAATGATTTTCTCACAAGTCAAAACCCCCCAACGATCCGTTAAAGGCAAGCCAGCCGAATGACTAGCAGGCAGCAACTCACAAGCAAAGACAGAAACACTCGGCCAGTTTGGGCTTTATCCTTTGCATTAGGCTTTAGGCTCTAGCATTGGGCTGACCTTGTATCCATATTGGAGTGATTCTAAGCCCAACCTGGATATCTCTCAACATACGGATGTGCATGTCAGTGACAAAACTTTTGAGCAAAAATACATAGAAGAGCCAAACCTCGAGGTGGGTTTGGATACGGCAAGGACCCATCGAAAAGTAATCTGATTTCCTTTCTTATCGAAGAAGCGTTTGACATCGCAGTCCTGCAGTTGGTACAGCTGTCTTCCACCCCTTCAAACGAAGCAGTTGAAACCTTATTGATTTGAATTTGGAGTCGTAGTTTCCACTCTCTGCCAAGCCATTGGTTGCTTCAATCCACGTTTACATTAATCTCCAAGATTGATTGCTTTGCTTATTTATTCACTAATGAGGGTTTAAGAACCCAAGTGGCAACATTTGAAATAAGCATTCCTCATCAAACATCATCTCTCACCACATATTCTTAAAATCAAGCAGAAAGTGGCAATTTAAAGGGTTTGTGAGAAATGAGATTGGATTATTGAAAGGAATTTGTTTATGGGGGGATGCCACGTTATTATTAGGTATAAAGTTGGTTTTAAGTAGTCGAGTGTACTCTAGTATGCTTTACATATGCTTGGACGCCACATACTTACCGTCTTGGTTAAAAAGTTCATTTAATAATGTTATGGGTGGACTTCCTTTCATGTTCTGGAGCTGAGAGAAACAGGGGAGAGATCAGGTTTTCCATGAAGCCATTAGTTGCCATGAGAGATCACTTGGAATTCATTACCGAGATTGGCACTTCCTTGGCTATAAGTAGCTGGACGAACAAAACCCTTGTCCTCACCATAATCTTCTTTGCCATTCGTCTTTGTGCAAAGTTGGTATGGTTCAATAAGGACCGCCTTCCTGTCTTTACCTTCCATTACAATCCCAGCAGAATTGGTGCAGCACCCACACCCTATTGCTCTGTGTGCCTTTACGAAGCTGAAGATGGCGAGAGGCTCCGGCGGCTGCCCAGATGCAACCACTGCTTCCATGTTGATTGCATTGATACATGGTTCCAGTATCGCCCCAGTTGTCCCCTTTGCAGAAGTGAGGTTTCTGTTCGCCGGAGACAAACCCAACGTGGTCTTTTCTCTTCCATTATTCTATCAATTGTGCAGAATCTTTTTAGGAAAATGAGTAGTCGTCCTCTCAACTTTACAAGTACCTTGATCTAGGATGGAAATCCGGGTATAGTTTTGAAGATTGCTTTCAATGCTTTTTTGCTCTTAAAGCGCTTCCTGCCTTGATTAATTTCCTCAGTGTCCTAAGTCCAAACACATTCTTCTGTAGTGCATACATTTTATCTGAATACAAGGATTCACTGTAATTCAGCAACGAGTTCTTCAAACTTTTCTTGGATTGATCCTTGTCTGCTGAAAGTTGAGATAGCAAAACTTATTACCAATATCTTTATGTGAATTAGCTGTGCTTTCTTTCAAGGCGGCAAGATGCATATCAACGTTATTGCATCATTGAATTCTTTATCCAAAAGTTCCAAGTATTCCTGGAAATTATGATTCTGGTACAGTAATTAATGGCCCTCTAAGACCTGAGACTGGGAGGGAGCCGGGAGCACTAGAGACTTGGTACGTCGTTGAAAATGTGATTGTTAGATATATGATTATTCGAAATGTGATTACCGATAATATAACTTTGTAGAAAGGGAAAATGATGATTGTATAAAATGTGATTGCTTAAAGTATTATATAGTAATGGTTGGTTTGTAACCATTCTACTTGAAATAGAAAATAAATTGACAAAATTATATTTATGTATAAAAAATCATATAAATTGAATAAATTTATAATTTTTAATATAAAATTTAACTTTCCAACTTAAGTAATTAAAATAATAAATAATAATATTAAAAAATAATATAATATTTTTATATTAATTATTTAAATATTAAAATATATAAAATTATTAAATATTTATTTTCATCTTAAAAATATAAAAATTAAAAATAAAAAACATTATAAAAAAAAAATCTATGGATAGGTAAAAAATTCTATCGATAGATTATGTTCTATTTATGGATTACATAATCTATCTATCCATAGATAGAACATAATCTATCGATAGATGTATTATTTTAAACGTTTTTGACGCTTTTTCTCTTAAATAGTGGCATTCAAACACATTTTCCTCTCAAATCCTTTTAATTTTTTAATAAATTTCCCTCATTTTAAACCGTTTAAAAGTCTCTTTCTTAATTTTTAATATCAAAAACATAAATTTTTCTCAAAACACTTATAAATTTTTGAAAATTTAAATTAAAGTTTCATAAAACCAAAAATCTCAATTTCTCTAATTTTTAGATTTAATGATGAAATTTGACCCAAATGTTTGAGTAACGGGCTACCCTTCCTACAGGTAGTGAGAAAAAGGAGAAAAAGCCAGAAGGCAAGAAGGAAGAAAATGGTGAAGAAGTTAGGAAAGAGAGAGAGAGAGAGAGGATCAGGAGGTTAAGTTGGGGAACAAAATTTTGGTTTACTTTCCATTTGCTAAGGGAAAGTAAATTTCCTCTCATTGCAATGACATTGCTAAAAAATTACTTTCCCATTTTCAAAACATCAATCAAAATACTGCAATGCGATTCTCTATATTTTAATTACAAAGAACATTCCTCACTTCTCATCTACCTAACGCCGCCTTACAGTGAGGCTCAGGTCAAGGGATGCGTCATCGGTGGGGGTTTAATGAAAATGGTTCTCATTGGTTGACCACTGTAATCCTACCAACCCATTAATGTTAGTGGTAAGTGAGAAGCCGTCGCCATAATCTCAAGGACAATAATTAGCACAATTTTCTTCATCATCATAATGAGCACGTCTACCCATCTGTCATCTTTGCTTTGCTTTGCTTTGCTTTGGGTAAAGACGATTCAGAGAGGACTGTTGTATTACCGCTTGATGGTGCATTGTTGGAACTTGATACCTCCCCCCACTATTACTATTATATTAATTACGCGCTTTTCAAAAAGAGAAAATTTACTATTATATTACGCTATTGAACTTGTATTATACAAGCATCAATGGTAGGTAGCCAAGAACTTTTCTTCCTTTTGCCATTTTCTTGGGATTTTTTTGTATTTCATGTGGTTTGGTTGGCTTGCTCTTCAACAACCCATTTGGAAAACACAAGTCTGCATTGGACGTCAAGGTGTTGTATTTTGTGGTTTACCGGCAAAAACAGTAGTTTGTGGCAGTGCAGCTGCTCAGCCTTCATACTGAAAGTAGTGATGACCCTCAAATATCACGCTTATATATGATCATGATCATGATGATAATTGGATCTAGTTATGGTTCATTTTGATATATCTGTATACGGAAAGTATCAATTATTAGCTTCAATATTCCTATATATATATAGGAGATATGAGGATTTCAATCAAGCCGTGTTGAAAACCATCTTACCACATATAGATGTACTTCTTCTTCAATGTTGCACTTCATCCTTCAAAGGTATAAATATGTAACTATTACAAAAGTAAATAGTAAGTTAAAAGTACCCTTAAATGATTGTTTAGCCATCCCACCAAGGAAATTGATAGGGATCATCAGTCTCATCATTATATTTAGTATTTAGTTGCTTCTAAGCAATAAGCTAAAAATAGTTGGTTGACCTTACGGTGTCTTAATAAATATATTACACATCCATGCTCTGTGTTATTTTAGGCCGTGTTCAGCATGTACTGATTGTGGTGCAATTGGCACCTTTTGGGGCCGATCCTGCAGCACCATGCTCTTTGGTGGCATGGTTCAAGGGGTCCATTAATGGCCCAAAATCAAAATACAAGGAGAAAAAGAATTCCGCTTGTAACTTTTTCCACGTGGATCAAAATACAGTTAAAATATATGAGATTGATTCATGGTTTCAATCCTATCAACTCCAATTTGCTGTTGAGAGTAGTGTTCCCGAATTGATTTGTCATTTATTTGAAAATACTAATACATACTATATGGAGGCATGGAGTCTACAGTTGGATGTGGACTCACATGATTCCTGGATACCTAAACGCTTACTGCATAGAAAACACATAGCTAACCGCAGCTCAATATGCTACAGACCATACAATATATAGAGATTGCCAATTATTCTAGGATTTAGTTTCAGTTGGGACCCTCAAAGGCTGAAATCCATGCTTGACACTTGCTTCCCAAGCTTTCTCATTGTTGGACATGGTGTAACCGCATTCATGCTGCTCCCATCCTTCTAGTGCATGCACTATTCCAGCTATGCGCCATGCACTCATCACCCTCCTTGGCAACCAGTTCTGTCACATTCAAATGGTAGCATGGTTATCAACAAAATTTTAACTTCAGCATGTAGGAATGAGAATCAATAATTAATTAATATGGGAAATGGAGAATGTGCAGGGCCGACCTCACAAGAATCCACATTCTCAAGGGACATGGGAGTCTGCATTGCTGGTGTGGTGTGATAGAAGCAGTCTTTGCGAATTTTCTTTGGTGGGAATTGCGAAAAGGGGATAAATAGTGTTCCTTTGGTTGCCTTCCTTTGTTCTTCTTCACTCAAATCATCTCCAACTAACCATGTCTGCGCAACATATTAATTTCATCAAAAACTTGTTTGCCATACCGCTATTTTAACTTCAATCGGCTTGCAGTGAGAGTTGAGTAATGTAGTGTTAACCGACTTACCTTGTAAAAGTAACCCTTTGAGATAACCAAATTACCCTCAGATTTGGTGCCAAGTGACTTATTAAGCTTCTCATATTCATCCTCACGCAATACAGCGACCTACAGTAAATTCAAATTATGTGAGAACATTTACTAGAAACACGAAAATGAGAAACTGTCAGAAAACAATGCATTATTAGAGTTAGAGCTTCCAATGTTGTTAGGCAGATGAAAAAAGGGCAAAAATTAAGTTAGGCATAGTTGACAATTTGCATTGTAGGCACTAGGAATAAGTTGGCCTTTTTTGGGGCTGCCTAATAATGAGCAATAGCATGCAATGGGATGTCCTACTACCTGGATGCCTTTTTGGCATAGGGCAAATGCAACAGCATAAGCAACTTTAGTTAGGTTGCCCCTAAGGAGTACTTGTGTTGTTCCCTTTGGTATGCTATTTAGCACAACTGCCACTGCCAAGCTACTCCCATCGACCAATTTCACTTTAAGCTGGGGATGCTTGGGAACGTACAGCTCGCCATACCTGTTGAGCTCTTCAACCTGCAAATTTTAGCATCAAATGTTTTTTGTTAGACAAGTTTAAGCTCTTTTTTCTTCTTATGTAAATGTCCTGGCAGTAGTTTGTCCCGCCAACTGCTTATGGGAGAAGGGGGAAAATAACTTGCCTGATTCATGAGGCCTAAACTCAACACTCTTGCACCTTTTTCCTCAGCCTCTAAAATGGCTTCCTGAATCAAGTTATTGATGGATTCCTTTTGCCATTTCAAGTGGTACTGAAAATTAACAGCACTGTCAACCATAGAGATTGTACATATAAAATTTTTGGTTGCGCCATTGAGGGAATACTTACAAAGCTCCCTCACCTGTATTTTGTACTTTGGTATGGCCCAGGTCTGAAGTCTGATTTTATCAAAACGACTCCTTTCAACGACAAAAGTGCGACCATAGATCAAGGCAAGCATCATGAACCACAATGTTAGAGGCCACAGCAGGCACAAATACCAAGTTGGTGAGTATGGTTTAGAGGCCAAGGAGGCAAATCCAAGGCGGAGATGGTAGATTGACTCAGGTGTGGTTAGGTGCGTTAGATGCACCACGTCGGGTGATTCCTCTTTTCTTTTGAGTGATTTCTCATACAAGGTATCAGAAGACTTGTCCATTGTGCCATAGATGTAATCGTAGAATGGCATGAACAGTGCGTAATTGGTTCTGAACTGTGTGTGGTGCAGGGAGTGGTACCTGACATTAATCGACAAATTCAGTTTTCAACGTCAAGACAAAATACTTTAACACCAGTGCTTTTAATTTTACAACCAGTGCAAAAAGATGAAGAGGCCAGCTAGCCTAGCTATCATCTATGGACCCTATTTCTTAAATGAGCAAAAGGTGCCGTCCACAACTGTAGAAATTCTGGCTAGCTTTTCATTTTATTAAAAGTTATTATTTTTTTTATAAAAGTTTCATAATAATTTTTAAGTTTTTTTTAAAAAATAAACTTACAGGGAAAGGGAAGGGAATGGGAAATGGGAAGAAAAGCAGATGAGAGATGAGACACTTGGCAATTGAGCAAGTCAACAATTACAGATCATATAATGTTTGGATGGCAACCAGATCGGTCTGAATGTCCTTTTTCCTGAGGCCTGAATTTGTAACTGAAAAGTGAGAAAGTTGCTCAAAACTGCAGACCAATTATTGGGTGCCAACCCATAACGTCTGCTACTTAATAAATGCTCCCCAACATGAAACTTCTCACGTGTCTGTCAATCAACCTGCTTTAGCTAGACTGGAAGAGCTAAGCCCATGAATTACAAGCTGACACCAAGGCCCGCAGCCACTACCTCCTTCAGACTTGGGCCTTTCTTTCATTCCTACTCTCTACACTCTACTGAATTGGTTTGGCTATTATAGGTGAGGTGTAATGCGTTTACTCGTTGGTTGTTTTCTTAACAAGGTTAGGATAGAAATTAAGAGAGGGTTAAGAGACTTACGACGGAGTGTACATAAGGTACTTGAGAGGGGGGAAAACTGAGAAGAGCCAGTTGGGAATGAGCTCGAAATTGCAGTGACCCATGTTGTTCATCAAGTCCACGTAAGTGATGTACCCAGTTATGGCGGCTATGGACGCGGTTCCACTCAACAACATTGTCAACAATGGAATTGCAAAGAGGGCGAAGTATGCTATGTGCTCTGCGAATGGATGAATCACAGCTGCCAGTGCCCACACAAATATAAATAATCATCATTCTAACTAAATGTTCGGGTTTTGACTGTTAGTTTCCATTCATTTCTATACAAATCAATGGATGTTTCTGCACCACAATTCACGGGCACAAAGGTGTTCCAAACAACAAAGGTGTTCGGATAGTGATAGATATGAAGAAATGGGGATGCACGGAGGTCTTACAAGTGATAGGCTCTGTCACAATGGAGGAATGGTGATGAGAATGGTAGCGAGAGTAAAGGAAATGGTGGTGCAGTGCTCTGTGAAGCCAGTAATAAAGGAACTCCACGGGGCCAGCATGGAGTAACATGGTCAAAATCACACCATCCGTTCTCCAAAGGGGTAAGTGAGAACTTCCAGGAACATACTTGTTCCCCAAGTACAACAGGATTGCATTGAACAAAATTTGGTCATCCCTGCCAAAGCAAAACTCCTCAGATCAGTGAATTTGCAAATCAAAATAAACCAAGTTTACAATGTACTAATTAACAGGGCGTATGCATAGATAGTATATCTTCCCCCGTTGCATTAGATTTTCCTATATATATATATATATATATATATATATGCCCTGTCTGTTATATTATTTTGCTACTGACCAGTTCCTTTCCCTGTCGACTTGGTCAAACTCAATGCCCTTGTCCACAATCCTGTGGCTGCCTGTGGCAGTCCGATAACGAGAAAGGCTAATCCATATCTGGTTGTGAAGCATTCTCCACAAAATAAATGGGAATATGGAAAGGTTGGAAAAGTCCCTCTCATTTTCATTTTTAACTATAAAGGAGTATATGCTCTCGGTAATCCATGGAACCAAGATTATGTACTGTAAAAATAAATGAAACGACAAAACAAAGCGTTAGTAAGAGGGCAAAGAAGTATACGACTTGCATGCTTTTGATGTGCATGAAAATGAGGCTGAATGTAGGATGGGAGGAACATCAAAGTTAAGCAGACCTTAAAGCTTCCGAGAGGCGTCCACGGCCAGTCAGTGAGAATTCCTGGTTTAGAAGCCATGCTTAACTACAGTTTGTGTGCAAATCGCTTTGGAGGAGGGAGGGGGGGCTTTTATAAGGTTTTGTGTAGGGTGCATTCAAGCTGTCAAGGGGTGAATCAGATATCTTTTGCAACCAATCACAAATTGAAACGTGATGTCCTTTCTCCGTCACGATTTAAGTCTCCTTGCTAAACTTAGATACAAGACATCAGAGTTGTGAGACCAATTAATCCATATGTGATCATTTGTATGTGAAAGATGCCGGGTACTTGGCTATTGTTGATAACTGTTTTAACTCGCATATTTATTGTTCTCAACTGTTTCTGCTGGTGGTCCATTATATTATATGGATCGGAGGCCAAAAACGTCTTTCAGCTCATCATCATTTTTTGTTTTTATTTTTCTAATTTCGAAATGGCTTAACTGCCTGACTGTACCCGAAGCAGTGGTACCTGCAAGCTCATGCAAATTGCAATGTTCAGTGTAGGTTCCCTCCTAGCTACTCCCAGCATACCCTTCTTTCTAATTAATTCTACCTTGTGTTGAAGGTTAATATATCTATGGATTCGCATTATATATTTTCCAGGATGTTTGATAAGTTAGAGAGCCTCGACTTAATGCGGTAGAGAAGCCATTTAAATGACTCCACCCGGCTTCAAGGGGAACGTCATCTGTGATTCCGCATGCAGGCAGACAGCATGATCTAGTGCAACGTTTATAGTTTGAACTGCTAATATTTTTTGTGAATTCTGAAAGAGAAAGTAAAGAAAGTCGCTTTCTGTTGTTTTTAAGGTGGAGGTGACGTGAAAACAACAGTTGATCAAGGAGTTGCCAATATTTAGTTAATTACTAAATATTGAATTTAAAAGAGTGCACTTGTCCAACCCATTCTCATGGGAAAGTCACTTTCGCTCGGGAATCACATCCCCTTTGGCTTGGTAGGTAGCATTTCCAAGTTTTCCTAATCAGTGTAACATGCACATTAAATCAAAGCGCGGGTGGAGGATAGATTTCCTTGTCCATGAAGTGGAGTTGCACCTCTTTATTAATTGCTGCAGCTTCTCATACTTTGTCGGTATTTCTTGACTATTTTCAAACGCCAATTTCCGTTGCATTAATGCTACTTCCCGGACAATGAGTACAGCATTACCGCAGGCCCATGCCCACGGACTGATAAACACCCCATGTGAAGAAATGAATTCTACATATGTTACTTAAAAATCGTATCATTTTTCAAATATTAATTTTAAACACTAGTCCCAACCTTAATTAACCCAATCATGTCCAATTAGGCCTAAAGTTCGTACATTAATTTGCAAATTAATTAGCCGAATTTATTGCCTTATTAATTAATTAGAGCAAAGTAGATATATCTTTATTTAAGAATTAATTTGGCAACTGCAACTTGAAAGCTTTCAACATACAATATATATAGATATAGATATATATATATATATATAAATTAGAGAAAATTGTGAAGAATAATTTTTTTGATAAAGACATTTTAAAAATAATCATCAAAATAAATTTAACTATTTTTAATCATATTTAGCTATAATTTGACAAAAACATAATTTAAATTATTTTAAATAAATTAAATCATTCATCACAATTTCTCTTCATTTGTGTTTTGGATTTCTCTCTCACCATTCCACTCTCTCAAATTTTATCGATTTCTCTCTTCGGCATTCGTATGCTATGCTTCTGATTTCTCTCTTCGGCATTCATCTGCTATACTTCCAATTTCTCTCTCTCGCGTTTTCAGATTTCTCTTTCTTGTGCTTTCAAGACACCAAGTAATGGTTTTGACTTACTTGGGTGGGTGGGTATTTGAGAAATTATACTTTTAGGTATTTTGGATAAAACTAAAACAATATAAATAATCACATATATATGAAATAGCTTTTAATTGAATCGATTCGGGACCTTGACACAATAAACTCAAAATTTTGAAATTTATAAACCTAAGTTTTCAAAGGAAATTTTTTTTTTATTTTTAGTCAAAGTAGGTGTTTTAGATAAAAAAAAATTATGTTTTGATTTATGAAAACATGTTAGAAACACTTTAATCGGTGCCAAATTATCAAAAAAACAAAAAAAAATGAAAAGAGTTGAAAGGATTTGAAGTTTTTGTTCATAAATAACAACAACATTTTAGGTATTAAAATGTAACAAAATATTCTTGAATATGTCATGTAATAATAAATTTTTTTAACATGGCATGTAACAACCTCTTTGAACCATGACGTGTAACATGTTTTTATACATGGTGTGTAACAACAATATCTTTTTCAACATGGCGTGTAACAACCTAATCTTGAACCATGGCGTGTAACATATTTTTGTACATGGCGTGTAACATGTTTTTGTACATAGCGTGTAACAACAGTATCTTTTTCAACATGGCGTGTAACAACCTAACCATGGCATGTAACAACCAAATCATGGTGTGTAACAACAATATTTTTTTTCAACATGGCGTGTAACAACCTAACCGTGGCTTGTCACATGTTTTTGTACATGACGTGTAACAACCTAACCATGATGTGTAACAACAGTATTTTTTTTCAACATATCGTTTAACAACCTAACCATGGCTTGTCATATGTTTTTGTATATAGTGTGTGACAACCTAACCATGGTATGTAACAACAGTATTTTTTTTAACATGGCGTATAACAACTTAACCATGGCGTGTAACATGTTTTTGTACATGGCGTGTAACATGTTTTTATACATGACATGTAACATCATAGCGAGTAATTTCATTAAGGGTAATTTTGTCCAACTTGGCTAAAAATAGTTAAAATTATAAAGTGGGCTATTTTTAAAAACGTTTTATCTTTAAGGGTTATTTTTTAAAATACCGTTATAAATTAATTATGCAAAATTTGAGCAATCCATGAATAAAATATCTGTTAATTGTCTTTTGACCAATTGTATGCCAAATCCAACAAATATACCTAGTCCTCTTTGACTACACCATACATAGTTATCTATACATGTAATTTTTTTTTTGAATAGTAAGATATCATTAATCATGGGTGTGAAAAACTCACTACCCTGGAAGAATCAAATTGAGAATTATACACAAGCTGACAGAGTTTTGGTTGCTATATCCACTTTTTGCCATATACTCATATCAAAACTCAAACCGCTGTTATGGCAGTAAGCCATCCTGTACAAAAAGAAATGCAGAACCCCCAAGAATAAACCAAAAACAGCAAAAGCTACAAACATAAGCATCAAATAGAACTCAAAAAATCGCCTACACACATAAGCAACAAAAACCACCCTTTGAGCTTAGACCCTGTTTCAAAAACAAAAAGTTAAAGTAGCAGTAAGGATTCTAGTTACATCCAGTGCTGGTGAGCATAACAAAGGGGGAAGCCAGCACAATCCTAAAATAAACCGACAACCATACTTCACTATAACCAGAATCCAGTCTAATCTTCATGTCCCTTAAAATCAAAACACACATAAGGTACTATGTCCTAGAGTTGTTGCATTTTTGGCTAGCGTGTCAGCCTCCTTATTTGTTTCTCTGGGAACATGTCTTATTTCCCACTGCCCTATCTGTTATTCAATTCTTTCAATGTGGATCACTTATTTACGTAGTCTCCACGGCACCTAATTGCGATTTGAGATCCAATTAACAACATTACTAGCATCACTTTCAATAATTAGAGAATGACTTTCTTTCCATTTTGAACTAGAAAAAAAATCAAAATTGCTTCCTTAACGGCCATCATCTCAGCTTGTGAGGAGTCAACTGTGCCAATAGGTTTGGAAAAGCTGAGCTTGACTTCCCCAATCTCATTCCTCATTATTCTACCTATACCTGCAGGTCCGAGATAACCTTTTCCGAGCCATCAACATTAAACTTCATAAACCCCTGTTTTGGAGCTGTCCAAGCTACTTTCCTCTTTGTCTGTTTCTGTTTCTTCTTCCCATAACAACCTATTGCTAGATCAAAAAAAGTATCAAAGATTGACTCGTAGTCCATTAGCCATTTTGAGTTTGCCCATGATGCATTGCTGAACTTAATCAGCTCCCAGCATTGATCTCCATCCCATTCCTTCCCTTCAAAAATAACATGGTTCTTGCTTTTCCATATTGTCCAAACGATAGCGTAGTAGGCGAGTTGCCGCAGCCTACTATCATAAGAACCAGTATCGCAATCATTCCAAGAGATGAAGAAATCTTTTAAAGTCCCCGGGGTTACCCACTTCATGTTGAACAGCTTGCACCACCTTCCCCATATCTTCCAGATTTTTTCACATTCGATAAAAAGATGACATCATGTCTCCTTTACTTGATTGCACAAAACACACACATCAGAAGTATCTTGCAACATCCCTCTGGTAGCTAATTCCACTTTAACTCTAATTTTCTCATACAACAGTTGCCAAACGAAGGCTTCAGTTCGATGAGAAGCCATGTCAGACCAGACTTCCGTCCATATCTTGCTCTTTTCATTATCAATGTTAAGAAACATTTTGCAAAAAGATTTAGTCGTGTACCTGCCACTGGTTTCTCCTTTCCATATCAGAGTATTTTCCATTTCCTTACTTAGTTGAATATCTTTCAATTTGTCCCCTAGAGCATACCATTGGTTCATCTTCCAATCGAACAAACTTCTTCGCAAGGGGATGTCTCATACCCAATGTTCCCTAGCCAGCTCCCAAACTCTGCCACTTTACCATTTTTGTTGGAGCAGAGTGCATATATCCGAGGAAAAGCATCAGCAAGCCGCCAACCTTCGATCCACTCATCTATCCAGAACTGTATTTTTTTTCCATTGCCTGTAGCGTAACCCAAGTTTGATGAAACTTGCATGAAAAAATTGTTAGTGATAAAAAGAGGTTAATAATTTTTTTCCATTGGGTAGAAAAGTTCATATTCACTCTTGTGTTTGGCTTAAGGATGAATGGATCACTGCTGGTTTTTTTCATTATCACCTCCCTTCGAAGACTCCTTCTTTCATTTTCGTACCTCCAAATCCATTTGTTGATGAGGGTTCTATTTCGAATTCCTAGATCAATGATTCATATTCCTCCACAATCCCTATAATTATTGGCAACCTCCCATTTTATATAGTGAACTCTTTTCTTTTCCTCATTATCACCCCACAAGAACTTTCATTGCAACTTGTCTATTTTGTACTTAACACCACTCGGGAGATAAAACAGAGACATGTAGTAGCAAGGAAGGTTTGCTAGAACTGATTTTAATAAGGTAATGCGACCTCCCGTCGACAAGTATTTCATCTTCTAACCTACTAACTTGCTTTCTATTTTTTCGATGACCAGATTCCAGAAGCTCATTGAGTTGTGATTCACTCCAAGGGGTAACCCGAGATAAGTGGAAGGAATTTTACCTACCCTGCAGTTTATGATTCTTGCCTATTTTTCTACCATCTGATCTTTGATGCCAATTCTAAAAAGCTGACTCTTATGGTAATTAACCTTGAGCCTTAAGATACTTTGAAAACATTGAGAACTCTTTTGAGGACCATCAACTCATCTACATCGTTATTGCAAAATAGCATTGTATCATCAGCAAACTGGATATGAGAAATGTGAAATCCTCGTTTCCCGATTTGCACTCTTTTACTTTTGCCATGCACTTCAACCTTCTTAAACATACAGCCTAGGGTTCCACAACGATAATAAATAAAAATGGTGAAAGGGGGCAGCCTTGGTGAAGTCCCCTGTTTATCTTAAATTGTCTCATCGGGGATCTATTGACCAAAACTGATACCATTACTAAACTGACACATTTTTTTACCCACCCCCTCCATCGATCTCCAAACCTCATTTTACTCATGATCAGATCAAGGAAGTTCCAGTTGACACAGTTGTATGCCTTTTCGAAGTCTATTTTAAACATCAAACCCCTATTTCCTTTTTTAAGAGCATCAATAGCTTTATTAGCTATAAAGGAACAGTCCATTATCTGTCGACCCTGCACGAAATCAAATTGATTTCTTTCGATGATTTTTTCCACGACCCCTCTCACTCTATTAGCTAAGGTTTTTGCCACAATCTTGTACACATATCCCACTAAACTTGTCGGTCGATAGTCGTTCAAGCCAGTTGGGCTTTGGACCTTTGGTATGAGAGTGAGGAAGGAAGAATTCACCCCTTTGCCAAGTTTCCCGTTGCTGTAGAGCTCACCATATAATTCATCACTTCTTTCTTTACCACCGACCACTATTTTTTGAAGAAATCCAGAGTATACCTATCTGGTCCCGGTGCTTTCTCCCAATCGCAGCTTTGTATTGCTTCCCAAATTTCTTCCTATGATAAGGGTCTTTCTACCATCCTCATTGATTCCCTTTTCAGATACTTGAATTGGTATCTGATATCTCTCAATTCCAGCACTTCTCGCTCCGTAAAATGATTCTTGAAATGTTTCACAATAATATTTCTAACATCCTGCGGATCTTTGAAAATTCCTTCGTCACACTTTAATTTCTCTATGAAATTCTTTCTTTTTCTAGCTGAGGCTATGGCATGGAAACACTTTGTGTTTCGGTCTCCTTCCTGTACCCATTTGCATCTCGATCTCTGCCTCTATTTCACTTCCTCTGTTCTATAAAGTCTCTATAGCTCAGCCTTTTTATTGATAATTTCCACTTTTTTTCCTTTTTCGATTGGTCTTGGCTTACCTTGAGCATAATCTTCAATTCTTCCTCCACCTTCTGAATCTATTTACTTGTGCTTCCTATTTCCTTTGCTTGTCACTCCTTGATTTTCGACTTCAGACCTCTGAGTTGTTCCCATAGTTTTAGTCCCCCTCATTCCTGAACTTTTTCTCTGTTCCAGTTATCCTTGACAACTTGCTGAAAGTTTGTTTGATCAAGCTAGTAATTAAACATTTTAAACGGCCTAGGCCCCTACTCGAAGGAAGCTGTCCTTAGCATAATGGGATTATGATCTGACAAAGAACTAGGGAGGCAATTTTGGATAAGTCTTTATTCCATTTGCAGCCATTCCAACCCCAACAAAAATCTGTCAATTCTGCTATAGACCCACCCTTCTCTAAAACCACACTAGGTGAATCTATCCCTTATAAGTTCAAGATCAACAAGAGCAAGATCATTAATAAACTCATTAAACCTTTCCTCTGGTTTCCCAACTCCTCCTTTGCCCACATTTTCCTATTCATTTCTTATTGTGTTAAAGTCACCCCCCAAACACCATATAATGTCCTTGCTTCTGATTAGCTGTTCAAGTTCATCCTATAGCTTTTTCTTTAAACTCTCTTCAATCGGACTATAGATGTTGATAAGCCCTCCACATTTTTCCACTCCACTTACTTTCCCTATTACTGTCAAAAAATGTCTATCTTGCACCTATTCACTCAACTGAAAGAAATCTTCTCCATATACACTTACTAAACCCCCTGATTGTCCTACAGAGGTAACATAGCTTCCACCAACCTTTTCCCCTTTATTTTTCCACAATTGTTCAAACAAAGTCCTATCAACTTTTTGTAGCTTTGTCTCTTGAAGAAGGATCATATTAGGCTTTTGTCTTTTAACTATCTGCTTCACCGCTCATTTTTTTTCATTTCTACCTAGACCTCTTACATTCCACGAAATTATTATCATGCCCATAGAAATACACAAAAGCACTAGAAACTTACAGACCAGAAACAGAAACTTACCTGCAGTGGGTCGTTTCAGATTTATCCTCTTCCATTTCGGTGAAGTATCTTAAAACCTCTTCTTTTCCTTTAACAAATTCGAGACCCACCAGATTACTCACTTCATAAGTCAACTCATTTTCCTTTTTCGTGTCCTCTTTTCCCCCTTTAGAATTTTTTTCACCATCGGGCCTAAATTATTCGATAGTACCATAGAATCTTCTTTCATCTTTCCTTTCCTTTAACTTTTTTTTTCGTCTCCTTTATTCTTTGTGCCCACAACCTTCTTTCCCTTTGCTTCATTCTCGGGTTCCGCTTCCATTCTCTAAGATGTGTCACCTTTGCCCAAAGCCATATTCTCTGAACCACCATCTTCCTCTTTTTCTGATTCTCTAACATGCAATTTATACCCACCTTTCTTACTTTTTAGAAACCCTTCAGCTTTTCTCAATTTTACAATCTGTTTACCTTTGCTTGTCCTTCCTGTTATCCTACTACTTCCCTCTCTAGCCTTCATCTTGAATTTTCTTCCGTAGGTTTTCATCATGGACTCTCTTTTTCCTTCTCTTTCTGAGTCCTGGCTCCCTGATTTAGTCCATTTTTCTGGTAATCTATGAAGTCTCAACTTATTTAAGTGAAACCACCGTTCTGGCAACTTCTTTTTCTTTCTCAATATAGGCCTACCTTTGTTCTTCTGGTCGTGCCCTTTTTTTCCCTCGAAGGTAGTTTTCCTTTGATTATTTTGTTCTGCTTTTTGGCTTCTCAAAGCTATAATTGATTCTTCTTCTTCTGTCCAGTTGTCTCTTTTATTTGTTGATCTGACTTTACTCGTTCTTTTCATCGTAACCCATTCCATTAGCTTGAGCCCACTTTTTTCGTCCTCTTTTGACATAATGTTAGAGTGTTACCCTTTCTTGGAGTTGTGTGTTTGATTGCCCATTACCAGTCCCTCTTGTTTAAAAGTTGGGTTAACCCACCCTTTTTCATTTTTTTGGGCTTGTCTTGCTTGTTTGGCCCATGCTTGCTCTTTCTCTAGGATTCGACTCTACACTTTCTGTTTCTTTCTCACTTGTTGGACCAACCCCCAGTTTCTTGCTTGAAACTATGCCTTTTTCTCCCGCCAGTGTCTGTTTTTCAAACTTTAAAATGTCACCTTTTGTACCTTGTTTTGACTAACTTGACAATTTTGACCTTCATTTTAATGTTTTTTCCTTCTCTGTCCTTACCAACTGATCTCCTTCAGCCTATCCCCTAGTGTTCCCCACCACGCCTTCCTCCCTACCATTACTGTTGTCCAAACCCCGGTCACCCTCCTCAAATGAGACACTAGGCGTCCCATTGCATCTTGGAATTGCCTCACAACTTAGCACTTTTTTAATTACAGCTCTGACCATAAAACTTTTACCATTAACTTCAATCGGCGTGAGTGTCAAAATGTTGTCCAAGGATCTGACTTCCACTAGGATAGAAGCATAGTCTAACCTCCACCTCTCCATTGTATCTTGATCAGTTTGAATAAACTTGCCCCAAATGTTTCCAATTGCCTTGAAACTCTCCTCCTTCCATACGTGAAAGGGGATTTCATAGAGCTTGACCCAAACTTTATAATTCCTGACCTCTTCTTCGGCGTTGTAAGGTGAAAGGGACTGGAACCATGGTTCAAAAATATCCCAATATTGGTTCAACAAGATCTCCATTTCTTCTTTGTTTGTAAAGGTCACCAGCACAAATTGGCCGCTTGTGGGTTGCACCCGAGCGTTAACCCCTTGGCAAAATAGTGAATTTTGAATAGCTCTACAACATAGAGGAAGCCATAGTTCCCCTTGTGCACTGCATTCCAACCATTCAAGCTCATCTTTTTCGATCAGAATTGTTTGAATGTCTCTCCCACCAACATCGCTCTTTGTCATTTTTTTCACAGGTGTTTCCTCAGCTTTCACTACTGCCACTGTTCTTTGTGTTCTCATAGGCTCATTATCAGTGTTCGTGATAAGAGACTCTTTATAAGTCATCCTCCGGTTCATCATTCCTTTGTTTGTATCACCTCCCTCCTTTTTCTCGTTAAACAATTCTTTTTTGTCTCTTGGTTTCTCTGCTTCTAATACTCGAATTTTCCTTCCGTAAATCCACATGTCGTTTCCCCTCTGAATAGCCCTCTTCAATTCATTGGGTCCTCTGTATTTAACAAAGGCATGCCTCACTCTTGCCGTTGTTTTCTGTCTAGGCAAAAAGACATCAACCACCACGCCAAATTCGTCGAAAACCTCTTTTAGTAACTGCCATTCAATATCGCTGCTCAGGTTGCCCGCAAAAAGCTTAAAAGAGCCTGCTTCTCCACTTTCTGACCCCCCATGGGTCTTCTTTCCCTCTTTCAGCAAAGATTCGACCATCTTACCAAACCTCTCTCTCCTTAGTCCTACTTCTCTCTCTCTCTCTCATGTCTTTTTTTATTTCAGTCTCATCTATACATGTAATTAACGTACATATATTCTTCACTTTATTTATTATAATAATTTCTAAATTCATTTGTATTCGTTTCTCACATATAGAACAATAATCTCAAAATTACGTCTTCATTAATTAATTATACTCTCCATTAATTTTGAGTTGAAGTATATGCGACCCAATTAACTTCCTTAAACCCATGAAAATTAAGAGATAGAAATTACTGTATATGCAATGTGCAAAAAAAATACTATGTTAATTGTAAGTACTCATTAAGATAGTTAATTAATTAATTATGAAGGACCCAATTCAATTCAATGCGACAAATGGATGCTTAAGACTACAAAACCAAATATTTAACTACTATGTACTTTGTTTATCAAATTAAACATAATAATAATAATAATAATAATAATAATAATAATAATGCAACAAAATATAGTTAGGTAGGGATAGGCTTATATATTGCATATGATAAATATATACCCCAACTCTACCTTTTATCTAACATTTTGTTGTGTGTGGGGGGGACGGGGGTTGAGTTACCTTAATTAAGTACCTAACAATCAAGCAGCCCCAACATATTCTAGGACCATTGATTGAATGTTAGGTAATCTGAATAACATCAAATATAGGATAAATAATCAATGCAATTTATCACATTTCTTTTTTTTATTATTTTTCTCTCAATTAATATTCCAAGGATGAGTATATACAAATTCATTGGATTTGGACTGTTTATTTTAGTGTTTGGGATTAATAGCAGAAATTAAAATGGTGATTTTTTTCTTAGCCATTAAAAATAAGGTGTGTTTGGAAATAACCCTCCAGATAACTTTAATTGTTTTTAGCCATTAAAGTACATTTTCGGACAAAAATGCCCTTAATGAGACATATTTGTTGTGGGCACTCTGAAACACCCGGACCGCTAAAAATTATGCAAAGAAATTAGCGAACATCTATTTTTTGCGCAAAACATCCCTTTTTTTTTTGGAAAAGTTTGTGCAAAAGAAAATAATGTTGCATGAGATGGTTTTTCTGAATGTTCGGACATGGCATTCAGATAAACTGAACGAGGAGGGGGAGGTGGTCGTGATGAATCGAAAGCTTAAAGCACGATGTGAAACCAGAAATCCTGCTTAAGGAGGTGAATCGAAAGGAAAAAGACGTGAATGCAAATCACGAAATGGTCGTGCTACAGCAATCGGGACAGGCCATTGGGTTTAGAGTTTGTGAAAGGGAAAATGTGACACAGGAGGGTGCAGAGTTGGTGACACGCCATGGAAGAAAGTAGTGACATGGCAGGGTGCAGCGTTAGTGATACGCCATGGAGGGAAGCAGTGATACGGCAGGGTGCAGAGTTTGTGACACGACATGAAGGGAAGCAGTGACACGACATGGAGTGAAGCAGTGACACGGTAGGGTGCAGAGTTGGTGACACGCCATGGAGGGAAGGAGTGACTCGGCATGGTGTTGAGTTTGTGATACGGTATGGTGTAGAGTGTGTGACACGATATTGGTTTAACATCTGACATGCCATGGTTGTTTACAGAAATCTCGCTTACGCATGTCGTTGTTAACATCCCCCCTTGATATAGTAAACTTTATAATTCTCCACTAGCCTAATAATTAATCTGTTTCTCTTGGCCTCTAACCTGTTTGCAATGTCCAACCCTGGCTATTTAAAATCCAAAGTCTCTTAATGGAAATTTGCTCTTGCGTTATGAATATCTATGAAGACACTCTGGATTTCAAATAGCATGGGTTGGACAATTGCTTACAGGTCGGAGGTGAAAAGAAACAGATTAATTATTAGACTAGTGAAGAATTCTAAAGTTGAATACATCAACGGTGGGATGGTAACAACTGCCAAAAATGCTCGGAAGAACTGCCGATGAAGCATCGACAAAGTCTGCTTTAGAAGCAATGTACGGTATGTCTATGAGAACTGAGGAGTTTTGGACTATATATAGTAGAGGAATATAAACCGACTTTACCAGTTTAAACGTTTCGGCTACCACTGCGGACTTGGTCGTGACACGCCAAGTGCATGCAGATATTGGTGGTGACACGCCACTTGCATGCATACTGGTGGTGACACGGCATGGAGCTGAGTTGGTGACATGGCATAGAGCTGAGTTTGTGACATGCCATGGAGGAAAGCAGTGCCACGACATGGAGTGAAGCAGTGACACGGCATGGTGCAGAGTTTTGTGACACCACATGGATGGAAGTAGTGACACGACATGGAGTGAAGCAGTGACACGGCATGGTACAGAGTTTGTGACACGACATGGAGTGAAGCAGTGACACGGCATGGTGCAGAGTTTTGTGACACGACATGGAAAGAAGCAGTGACACCACATGGAGTGAAGCAGTGACACGACATGAAGTGAAGCAGTGACACGGCATGGTGCAGAGTTTGTGACATGACATGGAGTGAAGCAGTGACACGGCATGATGCAGAGTTTGTGACACGACATGGAGTGAAGCAGTGACATGGAGTGAAGCAGAGTTTTGTGACACGACATGGAGGGAAGTAGTGACACGACATTGAGTGAAGTAGTGACACAACATGTAGTGAAGCAGTGACAAGACCTGGAGTGAAGTAGTGACACGGCATGGTGCAGAGTTTTATGACACGACATGGAGGGAAGCAGTGACACGACATTAAGTGAAGCAGTGACACGACATGGAGTGAAGCTGTGACACGGCATGGTACAGAGTTTGTGACACGACATGGAATGAAGCAGTGACACGGCATGGTGCAGAGTTTTGTGACACGACATGGAGGGAAGCAGTGACACGACATTGAGTGAAGCAGTGACACGACATGGAGTGAAGCAGTGACACGGCAGGGTATAGAGTTGGTGACACGCCATGGAGGGGAGCAATGACACGGCAGGGTTCAGAGTTTGTAACAGGGTATGGCAGGAATCTGTGACACGGCATGGTTTTGAGTGTGTGACACGGCATTGCTTTAACATCTAACAGGCCATGGTTTACTTTGAAATATGTGACACGGCATTAATAGAAAGGCTGACACGGCAGATTGAAAAATGGACAGTTTCGGAGGTAATCATTTGGACTTGCCTTAAATTTTATGAATATTAATTTTAAATTTTATTTATTCATTTTTCATAGTAAACAGTTCATTTTCTCTTTTCCTCATTCGTAAACATCTGTGTGTGTGAATCAAGGGCTGTTCGATTCATTTCTCATTACGAAAAGTAGAAATGAGTTCAACTTCGTTATTTAGAAGATTAACGACACCACTGCAACAGGAAGAAGAATGTCGGATATCGGTGAAGAGGTAAATGAGCCTGAAAAAAAAACCATAAAAAAAACCTTCCTTGATTTCGGTAATTTTTTTAAGGGTTTAGGGTGATACATATGGTCGTGTTTTTTGCAAATGTTAAGTTTTAAACTGTTTGAGTCCTGGTTTGATGATTTTGGGTGTTAAAGTGGTGCTGGGTTGACTGGACTTTGGGGTTTAGTGTGTGACAACATCTTCACCTGATATGCATAGCGTGTTACAGCATTTCACCTGATATGCATGGCATGTGATAGCATTTCACTTGGTATGCATGGCGTGTGACATCATTTCACCTCATATGCATGGCGTGTTACAGTATTTTCACTTAATATGAATTGCGTGTGACATCATTTTCCTTTGATATGCATGGCGTGTGACAGCATTTCACTTGATATGCATGGCGTGTGACAGTATTTCACCTGATATGCATGGCTTGTGACAAAATTTCACTTGATATGCATGGTGTGTGACAGCATTTCACCTAATATGCATGGCGTGTGACAGCATTTCACCTCATATGCATGGCGTGTTACAACATTTCACCTGGTATGCATGGCGTGTGACAGAATTTCACCTCATATGCATGGCGTGTTACAAGCGTGTAACAGCATTTCACTTGATATGCATGGCGTGTGACATCATTTCACCTGATATGCATGGTGTGTGACATCATTTCACCTCATATGCATGACGTGTTACAGCATTTCACCTGGTATGCATGGTGTGTGACAGAATTTCACCTCATATGCATGGCGTGTTATAGCATTTCACCTGGTATGTATGGCGTGTGATAACATTTTCGCATGATATCCATGGCGTGTGACAACATTTTACTTGATATGCATGGCGCGTTAGAACAATTATTTATATAGTTAGTATACCTTTTGGGCACATTATTGGTTAACTGACTCCTACACGTGTGCCATGTGATGCAGATGCATCGTAGAGAATATGAGGATTTTGACAATGTCCTTATTGTACCGAGGGAGAAGTGGGCCTTCAATGTCGTAATAAACACCCACTGTAAGTAGTGCCAGCTCCACTACATCAACAAGACTCTTCAAGAGAATGGGGAGTTCGATGCAGTGAAGCGTACATGCTTCGGAATGCTCCTTGATGTCTATCCGCGAGGCTACTTCAGCGCTAGTCTCCTTCATAACATAATGATTCATCGAATCAATGAAAGGAAGGCAACGGAGGAGGAGCTATGGTTTGCTATCTGCAAGAGCAAGGCACGGATATCAAAATAGGAGTTCTGCTTTATAACTGGGCTGAAGTTCGGTCCAATGCCCGATGTGTTCACACGTCCGTACGAGGTGGTTGCGGATGGAATTCATGCGAGATACTGGAACGGCCAGGAAAGCATAAAGCTGCAGGCTTTGCTTGACATGTTTCGTAGAGGAAACTTTCAGCGAGAAGGAGACGCGACCAAGATGACACTCGTCTTGATTGCAAATAATATCCTATTTGGGCAAGACTACAGTAGACGGGTGACACCTTGGTTGCTGTCATTGGTTGAGGACCTTGACGCTTGGAACAGATTTCCATGGGGCCATTATGTTTGGAGGCTCACCTTGGACTACCTATTGAAAGGGTTCGAGGTGCCTACCTCAAGCGCAGCAAAGGAAAGCCGTTTACGGTACAACATCTATGGCTTCGTATGGGTGATACAGGTATTGTCACATTTACCGCTTTTGTTTGGTTTCGAGAAAATAATTTATTATTGCACTGTTTAATAATTTACGTTTGATAATGTTTACAATTGATTTGCAGTTCTGGACATTGGAGGCAATTTCGATCTTGCGGAAAATAGTAGCCCCCTCTGCTCTGAAGGAAAACGTCTACCCGCGAATGTGCAGATGGCAATGCAATTAGAAGCCAAAAGACCTGCACAAGGTGGTTGAAAAGTTCGAGTCATATAAGCAAGTGAGTGAATAGCTACAAATTGATCGATCTTTTATATTTATATAAGAAATTTGCCTCAAATTTAAACGTTTGATAAATATTTTTTTTTGCAGTTATAGGCACTGGAGACGTTGAAGATCACCCCGGATGAGGCCAACCGGGAGTATTTGGTGGACCTCGATGTGCCGTTATCAGAGGGCCACCAGTACGTGCCAATCGGGCAGACGGAAGATCGGGGTGATCAGATTGGTGTCGCTGCCAAGTCGAAGAAGAGAAGCTTGAAGGAGAAAAGATCCACCGATTCAACTAAGCGGATGCGCACTGACTCTCCCAGTGTTGATGAGCCGTTGACCCTTGAGTTGATGGAACAAGGGGACGACCATGGTGCAGGAAGTGAACAGCCGGTATTTATGGTTCTAACATCTTTTTCCATCCATTTTGATATGTGATTATCTACCAACATTTATGTGTTTGCAGTTGGATCAACCTACGGCAGCTCCACAACCACCTGCTGGTCCTCCTCAAACACACATTCGTATCGAGCTGTCGGTAAGTTTGGTTATAACGACTTATGTTCAAAGTTTCCACATATGTTGATCTAGTAACAAAGTAACTTATGTCATTGCAGTTCACGGAAGCGACGTCCAGTCCACAACCAGCGATGGATCCGGTTTCGATTCGATCGCATACTGCCAATGAGCCGCCGGTAAGGATATTAAAGTTGTTATATTGGTTTTCCACACGTTTCTTATATGATTATTGAATAACACCACTAATATATATGTTATTGCAGTTGACCCAGTCGACAAGAGTCAATGACGGCTTAGACACAAAACGTCAGCTCCAACAGATCATGCGGCAAATGTCGGAGCTGAATGCATCAATTAAGTCCTTGACTTTTGTGGTTGAAACGCTAAAGGACCGCATCGTTTCTCGGGTTCTAGATGGGCTGAAATCACAAGTACGTTAATCTTTCTACGGTTGTATTTTGCTATTTTAGGTCCTGAGTTTTATCAGGTTTAGGTTAATTTTTTTAATTGAATTTAGGGTTTGTCATTTTCTATTCGCTATCGAATTTTCACAGTTGTCTCGTTCTGTAGGCCGGTCTTTCATCCGACAATGCTGCTGCGGGTCACGATGATCCTGATGATGGGCAGCATGAGGAGCATGGTGTCAGCCTTCAATCAGAAGATGTTGAAGGAGACGAGGTTTGTGAGGTCGATCTGATTGTGGATACTTTCGCCGGACAGGAGGGAGACCTTCAGTTAGTTGTGTCAGCCGTAGAGCATCTTCCTCAGTCCAACGTGATCGTCGCGCTTCCAGCAGCAGGATTGGGCTAGTTTCCTTATAGCACTCCCGAAGCCACCAAGTCACCACTATCTTCCGATTACCATCATCTTGTGACAGCAATTGCCGACCCTACTGAGTGGGCACGGGTGATAATGGCAAGCAAATACCTTACAAGCTCGTATGTCGATCCCTCATTGAGCCGTCGGGCGGTGAAGGACATGATGATGGAAGCGTACGAAGCCTTTAAGAAGAACCAGTCCGCGAGGTCAGCTTGTAAATATCAATTCATTGTTGTTTTCTATAGAAACATTCATCCACCATCGCTTATCAAATTCATTTTGTGACATATGCAAGCGTAACGTCGGAATCTTAGGGGATCAAGGTGTTGACTTCTTCACATCGTTAGAGGATTCTCGAGAAGAAATGACAAGTGAACATATCGATGCATGCCTCAGCGTTATGTGTAAGCGGGCGACAGGCCCAAAATCGAAGCATTACACTACCCGTGCATGCGTGGTTGACACGATATTCTTTGTAAGTTTTTTACAAAAAATTTTAATTTTTTCTAAGCTTTTCAGTGCATTAAGTTTAAACCAATGCAAAATTTTTTTTTGCAAGACACCATCCATATGCTACACTTGGCATATCAAATCGAAGATGCCCGGTCGAGCATGCAAATTTCGGATGATTTACGGGGGTATGTGGAGGGTGAAAGGCAGACATTCGACAAGAAATGAGAAGAGTTCGATTTCATCCTCGCTCCTTGCAATGTGGGTGGGCATTGGATGGTGGCAAAGATCGATTTGGGAAAGTGGAAGATCAAGGTGATGGACTCCGCAACAACTTCGACAGTGAAGGATAACGGAGTTCGTGCGGAGCAAATGAAGTCACTTACAACAATTTTTTCAATCATCTACCACCAAACCGGGTATTTCAATAAAACACGTCGGAGGAGACAAGATTTGACGCCGATGCCATTGGAAATTTCTTTGCCCAGCCCTTCAGTGCATCGGCATAAGGATAGTGTCAGCTGCGACATGTTCATGGTAAGCTACATTGACGCAATGTTGTAATCGGAGCCGATAAGAGTTAAGCAGAATATGATTGCAAAATTGTGTATCCAATACGCACACGAAATTTTTTCCAACAGCTGTGCGAGCTAACTATTAACATATCGGCAGTTAGTTGTATAATTTTTTTTCTACAGAATATAATTTAGAGATAAATTTTTTGTTGTATACACAATCATAAGAAATAAAATCATTTTTTTATTACTCACTTCATTATATTTTTATACATAAGAAATTTTTTTTGTATAGACAATTAATTTTATTCAAGAATACATTATCTTTGTTAAGTAATTTTGTATCCTTATATTATATTTTTTTGTATCGTAATTTAGTAATAAGTCAGCGTCTGACAACATTGACAATATGCACTCGGCGTGTCACAACAGTTGGGCCGCAACCTGTAACGAATGGCAGCGGTCAACGTTTCAGCATCAGAATCCATATGCCCGTCGCGTGTCACCGCCAATGTCTGCATGCGCCTGGCGTGTCACCCCCAGTATGCATGCATGTGGCATGTCACAACCAATATCTGCATGCACTTGGCGTGTCATCACCATGTCTGCATGCGCCTGGTGTATCACCCCCAATATGCATGCAGGTGGAGTGTCACCACCAATATCTGCATGCACTTGGCGTGTCAACAGCACGTCTGCATGCACTTGGGGTGTCACTACCATATCTGCATGCACTTGGCGTGTCACCAGCAAGTTTATGTGCACTAGGCGTGTCACAAAAATGTCTGCATAGAGTCGGCGTGTCACCAACATGTCTGCATGCACTTGGCGTGTCAGCAGCACGAAAAGGATACCGTGTCACTACTTCCCTCAATGGCGTGTCACCGACTCTGTAGCTTGACTTCTCACATTTTTACCCTATCACAAACTCTAAACCAAAGTGGACAATTGATATAGTTTTGCAACGTCGTTTGTAAAATGAGTAAAATTCCCTTATGTATATTGAAGCGATTTGCTTTAAGCAATAATATAATGAATGTATTGGCTTTACAATTGTCGAAATGTAGAGTAACATTGTTGATTTTTTATTTATATTTGTTGTCCAAAGATTAGACAATTTACATTCCATACTATACCACCATGCATGGTGTGGCTAAAGTCAATTATTGACTACTTATATGCCTAGGCAATGCTATTATTATACACTGGTTTATAGCAAACATCATTATTCAATGCAAATGTCAATGGCCAAGATCGAAACAGTTCGAATCAAACCCTAACAAAACAACAGATAAATTACAGTTAGTTAGGCCCCGATAATATGTCTTCGTCCACAACACACACTACGTTTTCAGACATTATCCTTCGGATTAGACAGTTGTTGTGTATGTGATCGGTTTCTCTGCAAATTAAATACGCTTTCGGTCGACGCACTCGTCGGGGCGCTGATTGACTTTGAGATGGTGCCGGATTTGTTGATGGATTTACAAATGGAGATGGGCAATTCTATTTGTTGTGCCCGTACATCTTGCATTGCGAACATCTCCTTGCTCGACTACCTTCACCAGTGGATGGAATCTTTCTCTTCCTAGGTCTTCCTGCTTGGTCTTGCCAAGGTGGTGGTAAGACGACAATTTGTTTCATATGCGGGGGGATGTCCCATTCACTAGGATGCCCTACTGGGTGAATGGACCCCACATAACCCTCCACCCAAACGGTTGTCTTGTAGTAGTCGGCGCAGAAATCAAAGGCTTCACGTTTGCATTTACTGAAAAATACAATGAACCCAATATTCAAGCAGAATATAATGCTATGTTATGTCAAATTAAGGATCAAATAAAAAATAAAAAAAAATATAATTTGACCTTATTGCTGCAATGGCATGGCTGCATGGCAGCAAATCTTTTTAGAACTCACAGCATGAACACATCTTTGTGGACAGGTTAACAAGTCCGTCTATCTTCCCGTCTTTAACTTCAAACTCCACTTGATTGATAGGCTTCACTACACAACGATGTGCATCATTGAAGGGTTTGCTCAATTGCCTAGCAACCCAAGGGCTGAGGGGTGTGGTCACCTTGACAGCCTCCTCGTACCGATCATGGAACCAACGCTGGAACATGTCTCGTATGAACTCGATCAAAACAGTGATTGGCATTTGTCTGGCATGCTTTAAGCAGGAGTTAACACATTCGACAATACTCGAGGTCATCATTTGGTATCGCCTTACCGGTGAACATGCACGTGCTCATCTCTCAGGGCCTATTCTCAAAAGATCAGCGTAGGCTCCCGCATAAATCTGCTTGAGCTGGTTCATATGTCTGTTGAATTCAGAAATCTTATAGCAATCTCGAGCAATGGTGAAAATCATAGAAACGTCATCACGTTTGAACTTGTTTTTAAAGTTTTTCTTCAAATGGTAACCGTATAAACCGTGGTGTGCTTCTAGGTATGCATTTTGGATTGCTTTCTTAATGTCGAGATACTGATCAGAAATGAACATAGTGTTTTTAGGACAACCAACCGCATCACGTAGCTTGATGAGAAACCACGTCCACGAGTCTTCGTCCTCAACATGGCCGATGCCAAACACAATTAGATATACACACTCGTTCGCGTCTTTGCATACAGCAACAAACAGAACACCCTTGAACCTGCCTTTCAGATGTGTTGCATCAATTGCAACCATAGGACGCATTACATCCCTAAACCCCTGAATACAAGCCCCGTATGACCAGAAACAATATTTGAATCTTTCAGCCTCGTCAATAGCCACTGTTGTGACTGTGTCAGGATTTTCTTGTTCCAACATATAAAAATATAAGGGTAGTAGTTGAAATGACTCTTCCGGGGGATCGAAAACAAGCGTCTCCGTATACTCCTTTGCTTGCCAAGCCTTACCATACAAGTATTCCAATCCCCACTGAACCCTCATCTCACCAATTATGTCCTTAGGTCTCAACGCCACTCCATTAGCCCGAAGCTTGGGTGCCATAAGTTCACCAATTATCTTGGCACTCGCAAATGGAAATCGCCCTTGCAACCCATCAACAGTACATGTGTGTACTTTGTGGAACTTTCGAACTTCCCAATACCCTCTTCCGTCATGTAACTTCCTTGAACGGACACTGAACTTGCATGCCTTGTCTTTGCAACCAACCTCGTAACGATTTTTGCATGACTTTTTCACTTTTATCCCAAACTGCTCTTTTAGAGCCAACATGTTCAGAGCTCATTTCAACTCCGCCTTCGAAGAAAACATTCTTCCTTTGTATAAGCAATCATTGGGACATGTCGACTCCTCAGTGCTAATTGTTTGGAAGGAGAACCTTTTTGCACCTGCAATTCGCCACGTAGAAGATATCCCTTCATTTCGCCTTTCTTGATAACTATTATCGAGCATTGTATAAACTGAATGATTCCTGTCCTTACCAGCGATGGGGTTATTGTATATGGGATCATCACACTGAACATTTCCTACATCAAAACCTTCAACAGGTTCTGTTTCACCTTCAACATTATTGCAAATTGGAATGTCACTATCATAAAGGCAATCATTGTCTGAAATGTCATGATCCCATTCGTCAAGCCCATCACTTGAACTGTCATTAAATTTAGCTTCACTGCCAGCAAACAAATCCTCATTTCCCTCATAACATGCATCATTATCCTCCAGCGTCACAGTGTTAACATCCAACGTCACAATGTTGTACTCACGTGTCGTATTCTCATTTGAAATTGGAATTACACACTCTACCGTTTCACCCGATCGATGCATTCTTTTAGCAGCAGACCCTAATTGGTTTGATGCACATCCCGATCGAAATTGTGCACCCTACTCTTCTATCAATGTCCTCTGGTTACCGCGCTGTACAAACTCCTGAGGATACCTCAACTGCGGGTTACGGACCGAATGCTCTAGCATATGTGAAGCATTGTAAATCTAATTCTGATTGAGCTGATTACCATGTTTTTCAGCTTCTTCATGTGACATAACATTTGTTTCGGGTCTCTTAATGCTAACATACACAGTCGGAACATTCCTCTGTTCTAGCAGAATTAATGCAACATCCTCATCATCCTTGATAATTGGCCGTGATAGCTCCCCGGGTGTACTGATCAATGCATGCAACTTAATATCGTCAATTTCTAAGTTTACCCCAACAACATCTTCAACCAGCTTCATCAAGCCAGCAAAAGACAAATCACTCCTAACCCCCCGCATTCATGACTCACCACCTTTGTACATGCCATCCACCCACTGACCACCGTGTCTTATCACAAGTCGCAGAATTGGAACCCCACTGAAATTTTGAAAACAAAAATAATTATTTAATTTACTTAATTATTTAATTATTTACTTAATTACATGGTGGTGACAGGCCAAGTGCATGCATGCATGCTGGTGACATGCCAAGTGCAGGCAGACATGCTGGTGACACGACAAGTGCATGCATGCATGCTGGTGACACGATACGTGCATGCATGCATGCTGATGACACACAAAGTGCACATAGACATGCTGGTGACACGACAAGTGCATATAAAAATGCTAGTGACACGACAAGTGCATGCAGACATACTGGTGACACGTCAAGTGCACATAGACATGCTGGTGACACGCCAAGTGCACATAGACATGCTGGTAACAACTCTGTGCAATGTTTCTAATCCGTCTTCTGATTTACAAAAAAAGTTTCACAAATTTATATGTTGCAGCAATGAACCCAAAAACATACCTTGATGTCATCTCCGCAATGGGGTTTATTTTTCGAGGACAATATGGCCAAATGACGAGAGATAGACCACAGCACGAAGACGATGGTGCTCAACAGAGAGTTGACAGAGCTCACACAGTTCAGAGAGCTGAGAGAGCTGATGACGATGGTGCTGAACACAGAGTTGATACAGTTTAGAGAGCTGAGAGAGAAAGATGAGCGAGCACAAACAACTGAGCATTAATTTCTAATTTTTGGAAGATGGCGGGAGGTAGATATCAACAGCTTAATTTGTCATTGTTTTTTAAGAGCATTTTCGTCTACTCATGTTTTTTTTTAGGTAGAAACAGATAACTTTATTTCGATGGTTACTTTTAAAATCACCTTATAAAGAGGGTTATTTTTCACAATTTCCTTAAATTAAAATCTGAGGACTCTACTAGACAGCTTCATTTGGGATTTGGGTCAGCTTAGCCCTAAAGTTGTTTATATTCCCAAGCCCAACAAACTGGGTTGACAATATTATCGTATCGGCTCCTTTAAGCCCATATTAGCCCAGGCAAATATTGGCGGGTAATTTAGTTTGGAGGAGGAAATCAAGATCATCCATGAAACGCTGAAAAACCCTAACTACTCATCATGGTTAGGATTTTCGTTCCTTGCTCAGTCGGATTTTAGTTTCAGCTCAAACGGTGAGTTGATTCTTCTTCAAGTATCCTTCTTTAATGGTTTCCTATTTCATTTCTTTTCTTGTCTTTTCTTTTTAATTAGAAGCAAATAAGAAATGGGATATGTCAATGTTTTGAAAGCTTATCAATTTGGGGGTTCCTTCCAAGAAATAGTTGAAAAAACAACTTTATCACGATCTGGCTGGATCTTGCATTTCCTTTTAGCTAAAATGAATTGTATTCAATCTTTTGATATCTTCAATTGTCTGCACTTTGACCACATCTTTCCATTGCCATGTTTAATGTCTTGGATGTTGGTCTCGTTTTGGCAATGTACTTTATCATCTGTTAGTTTGGGATAATGTTACCTGGAAATTTGGTTTAGAACTTGTAGTTTGTTTGGTGCAAGCTGCAAATAGACTATCAATTGATCTTTCTTCTTTCCTAGGATATTTGTATTGGTTATAGCTATCCCTGCTTATCTTGGTTGTTCGAGTAGGAAGCCTTCAAATGTTCTGTCGTAGGTTGTTGATGGTGCATCCTGCTTTGTATCACTAAATGAAGATTGTAGCAGAGTAATTCCTTTTTGTACACCCTAAATGCAGTTGATTGATCAAACAGGCTGCGCAAGAGCTCTTATATGTCATTTTGCCTTTGAAATCAAAGATTTGACTGTTGGAATTCCCAACTACTTAGGTGTTTCTCATTTGCTTGGTGTGCATGATGGAACAACCTCAGCCATGTTGCAAGGGAGCTGAAGTGTTATTAAATCTCCAACCCACCTCTTCAGTTTGTATTCAATATCACCGGCTCTTTGGTCCTCATGATGATTTGGTTCTCCTTGAGCTTGATGAGAAACTTCTCCCAGATGTCCTGTACCAGAGGTAAGATATAACTTAAATTCAGTATGTAGACTTTTCCTGTAATCTTTCTAATATTCCAATTTTATTCTTTGAATTCTTCTTCATCTTTTTCTCTCTCTTTCTCTCTCTCAGGGTAACCTTAAGAGGACAGCCTGATGAAGATGCAGTTCTTTGCACTAAGTCAAAAACCTACTCAGTTAAGTTTGTTGGAACCTCAAATTCTGTGTTCCTGGTACCACATGCAGATTATTCAACATTGTGGGAAAATTCAAAAGACTGTGATGGGGAAGATTACAAGCAACAAGTTGGTGCGTCAGTCATCAAAGTTGCACCTGGTAACATGGAGCTTGTTGAGGTTGCTCCCAGACTTGACAAGCTCAAATCAATTATCTCAGAGAATCTTTACAGCTCTGATGAGGCATTAGCAATGGAGGATTTGGAATTTATGGAGAGCAGAATGAGAAGATTGTATACATGGGATGATCTTACTAACATGGTTCAGGCTAGTGATGATGAATTGAGGACTGGATTAAAGGCTCTTTCAGCTGTGGAGATTGATGGGTATTGGAGAATTGTGGATCAGAAATACATGGACGTGATTCTGAGGATGCTTTTGCACAATTCTGTGTTGAATGACTGGTCACTGAACACACTTATTGAAGATGAAGTTGTGAGTGTACTGGAATCAGATGGGTTTCCACGCAAACTTGCCTACCATTGTTTGCATGTCTATGGTAGTAGGGTGGAGGAGGTAATGGATAAAGATGTGTGGAGGATGGATGCAAGAAGAGTATGTGTGCATTTTGCAAGGGAGATCTTGAGAGAAGGGAAGAGGAAGATGGAGAGTTTCATGGAGGAGTGGACACGGAAGATTCCAGAAGAGATGCAGGCCAGTTTTGATATGTTGGAAGGCGAAGTGTTGACCGAGAAGCTTGGTGTAGAGACATGGGTTCATGCCTTCAGTGTTTCTTCGTTGCCCTCTACTCCTGCAGAATGTTTTTCCATCCTCTTCAAAGAACGACCAAAATGGGAGTGGAAGGATTTAGAGCCCTATATCAGGTATTTTGTATTTTGTATCATACATTGATCGGTTTTGTCAAATTCCTTGTCCCAGAAATAATCTACGAAATTGATTTTCTGATTTTTAGGGATCTAAATGTACCGGGTCTTTCCTCAGAAGCTTTGCTTTTGAAGTACACTAGAAGAAGTCAGCCAACCATTGATGCAGAACCTATTTTTAGTGCTAGATAGTACAAATATGTTGCTTCAGTACCCTCGAATATCTCAACGAACCATTGATGCAGCACCTGTTTCTACTGCTAGATAGTACAAATATCTAGCCTTGGCATTCGAAGGGGCCATTACTGTCCTTTCATGCGAACTATGTAAAACGAATTATATTAGAAATGGAACTTCCTATTCATTTTTACTTATTGTTGTGATTAAACACTCCACCGTGGTGCTAGATTCCTGTACCTAGCTTCCTCATTGAGAGAAGTTCATTCTATCCAGGCTTCTTAAAGGTATATATTTGATCATCTCATCTAAATTTTGGATTACTCTAATATTTTTGAAAGTAATAGAAATGGCCCTGGCACAAATTTGTAGCTACTTGTACATAATTACTACTAAAACTAATGAGAATCCAGGGCAGCTCCTACAGTCCTACTTTTTTTTAAAGAAATTTGATCACGAAGAACGCAGCTGGTGAATTTAGATTGGGATTTGGGAGGAAAAGGTAAACGCAACTTGATCTACTTTTGGCTTTTAGGACGTGCTACCGCTCAACTTCATAAACCTTCCCAGGTCCATGGTTCCAATGTGAGCCAACCAGTTCCAATGTCCCAAAAGCATTGCTACTTTCTGTTGTAATTGTGAAGCATTCCCTGGTGGATCCCTTTCCCACCTTAACCCTGTTGATAGAAAGCTGTCATCAGAAGAGTAGGTGGATGGACAAAACGGATCAGTAGCTTGAGGCTTATGAGTATGATCTCAGACCAGTTTTGCTGCCGTGAGAAATGAAATGGTTGACCGGAGTCTGACAGTGTTTTCACGCTGTCTTTTGGTTGGTGGAAAATGTCATATTTGCGTTGCTTGCCCCTCTTTTCATTTTCAATGATGGGATTGGGGAGGTTTTTATGACTATTAATATGAATATAGTAAATAAAATAATAGCTTAACGACATTCCTTACAGGGCTTTGCTTTAAACCTAAGAAAGAATGTATTGCTCTTATCCTTTTCTTAGTGGAAGGCCCAAGAGAGAATTGACGTTTCCCAGGAATGAAAGAAAGTGAATGACACTGTCGAGTATAGAGAAAAGTTGTGTGTCTAGTGGACAATATTGGTCAAAAATCAAAAGAAATGAGCTAGTCTACGACGAGGTCAATCACTGCTTAGTGAGACTCAGATAGATCCAAAATCATAATTTCATGATATTTCGGATTATGCACGGTTTATGGCAGTCAATTTTTTGTTTGTCAGATACAGAATCAACAGGGACCGTTGTTTGGTTTGGCTATTATTTAGGCATCGTGTTGGCACGTGGTTTAGGTGTAAAAGCAAGCTTGTCCTGGGCCCCGGAGGAGAGCGGTAGTTGTGGAGGAGAATTGCAGGTGAAGACTGAACAACAACTTGTTACAGGGACTTTTTCTTGATTTTGATTACTATAACACATGGACACAATCAATTTCACATCAGCTCTGCTACTCAATCTTTGTTTTCTTCATTTCTAAGATTTTTATATTTTTCTAGTACGGAATGTTTTTTCTGATTATAACGCAAAGATTCAAACCTAAGAAATCTTTTTAAGGGCAAGAAGTGGACTACTTGTTTAGTATATACTATATAGTTTAAGATATACTATATAGTATATTTATAGCCATACCTTCCCAACAGTATTTAGCTTTTTGTGCAATCATTATTAACAATGAAACCTAAAACTGCAATCACACAATCACTGTTCCCGAGTCCAGTTTGATAAGTTAGTTGAGCTTGTTTTACCTCTTCAAGTAGTGGTTCCCACCAGAGCAATCAGCTGGGAGTGAAAGCTTTACCATGAGCTGCCTGCTTTGATTAAATTTGTTATTCACAATTTATATTAGCATTATTGTCTGTCTATCAAACGTAACGTAAAGAAATTCGGTTCCATCTAATTGTGATGCGCAGGTTAGATAGTTTCTTTCTGTTGCAAAGCTTGAGCTATTTTCTGTCGTAGAACCTAACAATACGCAATAGCAATACCATGCATTTCGAGGTACTCTGTTTTTCATGTTCTTGTTCCTTCTTTCCTGTCTGTCTTACAGAATAAAGAACACAGAATCTCTCACCTTTTTGTTTTCTTTTTGCCTTTTCTGATAGAAACTAGGCATATTAATCTGGTGCTTCTGTGAAAAATTCAAGAGAATATATATTAGCTGTGGACTTTGATGTGCTATCCCTTTGTTTTAGGACGTATTTTTAATGTAATGTTAACTTGATACTGGGTTTACTTTCTAGGAGTGAATTTCTTGGCAAAGTTGTGTAATGGAGTTGCTGGATTTGTTCATTACATCAGTGATACCAGTTATAAAAGTACTACTGGTTATTGCTGTTGGCTTATTCCTAGCAACAGAACGCGTTGATCTTTTGGGGGCAGATGCAAGGCGCCATTTGAATAATGTAAGTTCACATTTTATGTGTATAATAATAGCAACATAAGTATGACAAAGTCATAACTTGAAAATGATTGGGTGTGGGACTTGAAAAGAGGAATGGGAATGGATGTGTATCACTGTTACAGTGATACTGGAGTGCTGCTCCGCCATTCATCGCCATCACCACTTAAAAGGTGATATTAGAAAGCAATTTCATGCTAATGGCAAGCATGTAGGTTCTGCCTGGCTGTGAACAAAAAAGGAAAAGAAAAGTTTCAACCAAGAATGAAGAAAGAAATCTAATCTTATCTTGCCAGGATAAATCCTTATTAGCAATTAGGAATAGTTTATGTAGAAAAAAACATTTAACTAACGAATCATGAGACTTGGCCAGTTACGGACTGGGGAAGTAAGAGACCGATGGTCCCAAGTGTAACTTTGACAGATAATGCAGCGCTGCTACTACTACATTGACCAAAACAAAAGTCACAGATATTTACAGTGCTGCGAAAGAAGAAAATCAAATTCGGCCAGAACAGAGTGAGGAGATTTGTCAAGTATATTTTATATCGCTGGGGAAGCATTTTTCAATAGTTATTACTAACATCTTTCCCTTGCCTAAATGGAGGGATATATTGTATCTATAAGTGTTTATTTTTAAGTTCATTACAAATACTTGTATAGACAAAGGACTAATTATAACAAATTCTTATGAGCAGCTGGTGTTTTATGTTTTCTTTCCTGCTCTCATCGGCTGCAGTCTTGCTGATACCATCACTATTGAGAACTTGGCTACCCTGTGAGTTCATTTATGATCACTTTACTACCTAAACAAACTTGAAGCATATCTTCCCACTCGTCTAACCACTGTATATCATTTTATTTATTGGATGCATGTCTAGGTGGTTTATGCCCGTAAATATCTTTATCTCATGTATCATTGGTTCAGCACTTGGATGGGTACTTGCAAAGATTACAAGAACTCCTCGGCACCTACAGGGCCTTGTAATCGCTTGCTCTTCTGCAGGTAAGAAGATTTCTTCAGTCGTTATTTTTATGATAATGATGCATGGAACGAGGACAAATAGAAAGGAATCATAACTGGTAATAGGTGGCCGATGTGCAGCCTAATGGTAGCCATACCTTGCCTCTGAAAAAACGAAACTATAAAACTTCAATTCGAAGAAATTTGACAAACACAAATGAGGGTCTTGTTGGGCATTAATAAATCTGACACAGGATATAGAAATTCAACTTATTGTCACTTGTGCAGGAGACTCATACTCAATATTTACATTAAGCCTGAGATCATAGTGTCTACTTTTTTCTTTCTTTGACAGAGGAAAAGAAAACAAAATGAAATGGGAGATAAGTTGGGTACCAGATTGCACATTAGCAAGAACTCGAAATCCCCTTTTCTTATGTTGAGCTTGTGTTCCAAGTTTTTCACCACCTGCATCTTTAATTTCCTTCATTATGTTTTTTCCTTCTGCTTCATTGCCCCAAAGTTGATATTTAAGGCTTGTGTGTTTGATGTGCACAGCAAATTTGGGAAACATGCTTCTAATCATACTTCCAGCACTCTGTGAAGAGACAAATAGTCCATTTGGAGATTCATCCACCTGTGCTGCGTATGGAGAGGCTTATGCTTCACTTTCTCTAGCGGTATTTTCGATAACTTTTGATCCATGACTGTCCAAAGAAGTGTAGTAACATGACATGTTTGTGATGAAAGATTAGAAGTCACCCAATGCCTGCCCCAATTTCTTGTCTACTGCTTAGTAGAATAGGGGGCATTATGTAGTGCATCTTTTGATTTCTCATCGAGTAACTTAGAATGAATTGTCTTGCTGTCATATTTTTTTTGGAGACATTCCTTTCCCTTAAATAATTTCAAGGCAGCTATATATCAGTTCTGCATTTTTTATACTCCTTTAGTTTTTCTTGCGGCTATGTACGGTAATGAGCATGTAATTTTGTTGCTAATAATACAGATACAAGCAATATATGTCTGGTCTATTCTGTACTTTATTATGCGGGTGTCTGCAAACTGTGAAGTTGAAGAAATCAAGACAAATGACTGTACAATCACCATAAAGTCATCTGGAGAAACCACAGAAATACTCTCAGAGACTTGCACAGAACCTTTACTTTCTTCAAATGGATGCCCCGGCGACAGCATGTATCAAGTTGACTTGCCTCAAATTGGGGATGAGGGGAAAGAGAAGGTTTACTACTCCACTTTCGCTTTGAATACAATTATTCAATTTCTATTACATTTGCCATCCCCTTCCCCCCCGATTTAACATTTTTTTCTCAAGAAGCTATAAGGAGATTATTGGTAGCAAATAGCAACGAATATGATCTGAACCATTAGAAACCAGAAGGAATGTCTGATTTCTAACTCTGTTCATATGGCTAATATTGGAAGTAAGAGTTATTCTAACTCTGTGCATGATCATCAGTTGTGTCATGTGTCCTGTTAGTCATTTATTCATATTCTTTTATAACTTTTTTATCCCAGTAATTTGGATTTCTTATATTCTTCTGAAGGTAGCCCCTTTAGTCTCTATGAATTCTGTTTACAGAGAGATCTTGTCTAAAGTCTAAACTAGATTTTTTTGGAGTCTAGAATGTGTGTGTGTGTGTGTATATATGGTGAACCATGTATCTGTAGATATATATAATCTTCCTTTACTAAGGGTAAGGCGATGTTCTTCTTTTGTTTTGGAGAATGGTGGAAGGGATGCTTGAGGTTTTGGCTTTATCGAAATAACATTTTTCTCATGATGGTTTCTTAGATTTCAACTTTTGGAAAGATGAAGCAATGTTTTATGACCGTTATTAGAAGCAAGAGCCTGAAGATGATTTTTGCACCATCCACAATTGCAGCGGTATATGCTCATTTCATTTGCCTTGCTTATCTTGTGTGAAAGTCACATTTCCATGCCGTTAATTTAGGAAGAAACTAATTTCCTTCTTCCCTACCGGCCTTGTGTAAGTGCTTATTTAGCAAAATGCACTGAAGAAAGAAGCATTTCATTCAGTATAGATAGCAATATCTGTCCAATTCATTTTGGCACTGCAGTCATTTGGTTTAGCGATCAACTTTTCGTGAATTTCCTAACAATGTTATTATTGGAAACTGGTCAATACTTCTAACTGGTATTATAAAACCAACATGTAGAGTACTTTTAGTAGACCTATTACCTTGCTCAACAATATGTACATGTAGCTGCTTTGACCTTTGCAAACTTAAAGACAGATTAGACAAATGATGGAGCCGTGGAGGGCAGAGGAGACAAAAAGATTCTATGTAGTATTGCCTAATTTGTCATGGTGGCATTGACTAATGAGGTTCCGATTTCAAAATTCACTTGTCGGTTTTGGCAGGGTGAAATAAAGTGCTGTATTAGTCGCTTATTGTCTGCATTTTGCTCGTGCCATGGAGGAAACTTAAAAGAGTTTGGTGCTTTCTTTTGTAGATTGTTGGGTTTATTATCGGAATAGTCTCTCCAATTCGAAAGACACTGATTGGTGATAGTGCTCCGCTACACGTCATCTACAGTTCCATAGAATTGATAGGGTACGTATAAATCCTGACACATACACTGTTTTGCTCCCAAGGCTTCTATCATTGTCTGTTGGTCCTTTCTATCTCTCCCTCTATTTGAGTGCTCGTGCATGTGCCGTACCAGCGTATGCATGCCGGTGGACATATCTGCCTCTCTCTGTGTGTCTATGTTGCCAATGCTCGTTTAATTTACTCCTGGCATACTCATCGAACGATATTGTGTAGCATTGGCTAAGTATTTTAATAACTACAGTATGTAATTTAGACAATATTGTGTAGAGAATAAAGATAGTTGGAATATATAGTCTTAATGTACTCTTTGATGCAGTACATCCGTCAATAATTTGGTTGTTTCTATGTTCTTTATCTGATGTGTAGAGAGGCAGGAATCCCTTCCATTACCCTGATAGTGGGAGCAAATCTTCTAAAAGGTAATTTGCTAAGCAGGTTTTATTCAAGCTCTTGTGTACCATAAGGGCATAGCTTCTATATATATTAATTGCTCTTTCTAAATCTGAATAACTACGAGTCTACCTATCTTTCCCCCTCCAGGGTTGAGAGGATCAGGAGTAGAGGCATCTCTTATTGTGGGCATTATCGTGATAAGGACTATTCTCATGCCTGCATCTGGCATTCTTGTAGTAAAAGCTGCGAGCTATATAGGTGTGGTGGAGTCAGACTCATTTTATCAGTTCACTCTTCTTCTACAGTATGCCATTCCACCCGCAATGAACATAGGTAAAGATTTAATGATAGTTTTCTTTGCTAGTTCTATGCTGTATAAATCAATATTGAGGCTTAAAAGAGGTAACTTTTATCAGATAGCTTTCCAATGGCCTCGGAGATAACAAGTGCTACACAAAGAAAACCATTGTCATTGTGTGTATGTGTGTGTGATGAAGTGATGAGATGGCCTAACAATTGTGGTAAATATACAATGGAATTGTTCGTTTATTGATGTTTGGCACATTAACATATGCAGGTACAATAAGCCAGATGCTAGGAAGCGGTGAGAGTGAATTTTCTGTACTTATGCTTTGGAATTATGTGGTGGCGGCATTCTCTCTCACGCTCTGGACAGCCTTCTACATGTGGCTTGTTACTTAGAGTACATGAGATCCTCTTGATTGCATTATATATCCAAAGAAGTCACAACAGTAGCGTCAGTAAGGCATGGGGAAGCAGCATTCTTTTTTCTGGGCAGTCATGAGAAATTGGATACAGTAGTAATTCCAATATGGCTTCTACTTACATACTTTGATCTTCCACCATTTCTTCTCCTTGAGAGGTTCGGGCTGCCTACCGAGGCCATAGCCTGTTTCTCAGAGTGTTTGTTTTATTGTCTGAAATTGATAGAACTGTTAACTTTTATGATTTTTCGAAATTAATAAGGTTTGTTGTCATGTGACCAAAACTACGATGGAACGGTTAAGAAAGTGTTTGGAAAATGGGATGAATTTAATCTATACCATACCATACAATTCGTTCATTTCCTTTCCAAGTGCCAAGATTAAAAACAAACAAGAGATAGATAGCCTAGGGGATGTATGGGTTTGTTGAAATGGGCCGGACCAATATCAATTCAACACAAGAAAAATAAAAAATAACTGCTTTGGCGGGAAAATGTTCTTGCTTGTCCCACCCCTCTATCTCTCTCCCTCACTATGCTGATGCCGGCGCTAACTGAGTTGGGAAGCTTGCTTTGTGCCTACCAGCCCAAAATGCCTCCCAGAAGAAAGCTTAACTCTTCTTCCTCCTCCAAGAAACCCAACGCTTCAAATCAACAATCTCAACCGTCCAAGTTCGGCATCCAACATTTCTTCGAACGCCATACTCAAAACACCCTTGTAGCTACCCACAACCACCCATCTTCTCCTCCCAACGCCCTCCTTTCAGCCTCCCCTAAGTCTCCTATCCCAGACCATAACCCTTTATCCTCTTCCAACTCCAATGCAGCTGCTTTGCCTTTACCACTTGAAGCCGCTAGCAACGCTGTCGTCTCTCATTCTGCATCGCAAAACCCTAAAACCGATTCTGATTCCTCTGCCGATAAGCCACCTGCCATTGATGTTAATTCTGAGGTGTCGCCTTCAGTCTCCAAGTCTACGCCTCTGAAGCGCTTCAATTTTTCCCCTGGAATGGTAAACAAATTCTCAGCTTTTTTTCCCTCCTTTTTCCATTTCTTTCTTCATAGTCTATTAAACTAACGGGCAGAATTGGAATTGTAGTTGATAAAGCAGAGCCAAGATGATGGAGGGGATGTGGTGACATGGAAGATATCTCCGGTCAACGAACGGCTTCAAGCACTCTCAAAGCACATGCCTGTATCGGCTGATTCCTTGAAGCACGACTCCATCAGCATAAACCAAAGCTCCCAAAACAAGGCATGTTTTTTTTTTTCTTTTGTTTCTATCAAATGCTTTTTTTTTTTTGTTTAATTAATAACAAATCAATGCACTGCATTTTGCAGGGTCTAAATATGTCTGCTAAGGTTGACAAGTGGCTCTCTTCGCCCTCGCCCAAAGCTGATAAAAAATCTTTGGTTTCAGACAACAGGGTTGGGTTAAAAAGAGCGAACCCATTTCAGGATACAGAGTTCAGTGAGAGAATTGCTGATGAGAAAACTTCTTTAGCAAGTAGACAGAGTCCATTCCGCACTCCACCATCTCTACCATATTGTCCTGATAAGGTAATTAGTAGTAATTGGTTTCATAGTAACGCTTTTCTTTATTTTTTTTTTTCCTGTTTCCTCTTTTGTTTTGCACCAAAACTAGTCCTCTTCAAGTGGAAAGTGACTGAAGGTCATACTACCTGCATTTTTTTTTAATTTTCTTAGAAATGGTGGTTCGGTAATTTGTCTTCTCTCTGACTTACGCCTTAACTGAAATGCAGCTTACTAATGGTATTACATCTGACCAGTTGGGGTTGAGGCAGCACAAAAAGGTTTCACTTTAAAATGCTTTCTCAATGTTCATATCTTTATCTTAACATACTTCCGTACCTTGCTTTCACATCTGATTGTTATATAACAAAAATGGAAGTTTTCTGACTGCTACATTTTAGGTATACTTTATGTTGTTGCATAGATTATTAAAAAAGTTTCCACACTACTTAAATTACCTAATCCTTTTTACCTTTAGCATTCAATTATCTTCCTGTTTTTATTGTTGTTCATCTTCATTTGTCTATTTTCTCCTATAGGCATTGCTTGAACTTCTAGATCAAGTAGAAGATGTCATTTCTGTTGAGGATTTTGTTTCCAGTGAATCAGAGCCATATTCATCTGACGCCCAAGATGGACAGCCCAACGACATGCCTGTAATAGCTGATTCAATGGTAAAAGGAGCTGGAATGGGCCCACCACACAAAGTCAGTGAAACATCTTCTAATGGTTATTTCCTAGTGTTGGAGGTATGTCTTTTTTTCTCTTCTTTTTTCTTTTTAAGTAATCTTTTATGAAGGAAACAATATGTTCTTGGATACTGATTTTTTTGCAAATATATCTCTGCTGAAGGTATCTGAAAAGCGAAGTTTTTCTGAGTCTGTTGCTTTACAATGCCCATATAAGGTTTTTACTGTGCCATAATCACAAACCACTTAATGCTTCATTGGACTGTGAAGGGGATTATTAACATTGCTTCTCAGGTTCTTCGCTTGGTAAATGAGAAATGTGGGGAAGAGCGTGCCGTTTATTTGTGGGAAGAGTGGTATGTAGTTCAATGATCGTGCTATCAACTATTCAATAATTTTGACGTTATTTCAAAATCAGTTTACTTTCAATAATTTCTTGATATTTACCTGAGAAATGTTCAGAAATGCACTTTTCAGATCATGTCCACTTTTTTTTACAGCTCTATCAATGGAATTGTTGAATAAAACTTTGATGTAGATGTAATAAGGCTAGAGAGTGCTTGGGTTTTACTAATGTTCAATAATGTCAAGTGGCTGCTCTACATGCTTATTGACCCATCTCTAGTGGCATTCTGCATGGTTCTTCATCAGTGTTTTTGCTATAATGGTCATATGCTCTTGATCTTCTGATGAAAACTTTAAAGAATTTTTGGTTCTGGCTTTCACATTCGTTGATTGGTTGCCACTGGGGAGGTTATGTTCTAACTTTTCCTTGAAACAATTACCTCAGGTCTTATACTGTTGTTGCCCCAGGAGACACTGTGAATGTCATTGGTGAATTTGATGATGAGGGAAAGTGTAATGTTGATCATGAAAATAATTTTCTTATTCTTCATCCAGATATTCTGGTCTCTGGAACTCGGGTAAGTGTCCTCCACTTATTCAAATTTTAATTTTATGCATTTTCACGTGGCATGTTTTCTTATGGATTTTGTAATCATGGCTGCAGTCAGCCACCCTTATTATATTAATTTTGGTTGAGTAAATGCATGTGGGTATTTAAAACCAAATTTTTTCTTTTCTAATAAATCAAAAACAATTTAGGTTGCAGCTAGTTTCAGTTGCCCAAGGCGAACTGTCCTAGATGAGAGATTACGATGCAATGAGCAATCAACTGCGGCTCTTATTGGCACCTTGCTCCACCAAATTTTTCAGGTCTTGGGATAGGAAAAGCTATCATATTATCTTATTAAATTGTCCAATACTTCATATTAATTTCCCCCTATCAATAACTAGCTTTTAGATTTTATCTATAGGCATATCACTTTTCTTTTGTTTTGCAGGCAGGACTTGTGAAGGAGGCCCCTACAATACACTTTTTGGAAGAATATGCAAGAATAGTGCTACAGAAGAACATGGATAGCTTGTATGCATGTGGAGGTGGAAATTTATATAAATGTTCCTTTACCATTTTCCAATTTCTTGCTGGCAAGATCATCTAGGTTCATCAGTCCATTGGACTTGTAAAATCTTATCCACATTCTGTTAAGTTTTTGATAATGTTTCAATGACATGTTGGCAGTAGATCTTATGGATCATTATCTGAATCCTGATTGCTTTTTTTTTTAATGCTTAATTGCAGTAAATGAAAATGAAATATATAAAACCTTGACCGACGCTATTCCAAAACTAGTAAATTGGATTGTCCTCTTCAAAGATTCAGAGGTGCGCTGATATTTTTTCATTATTGTTACTTGTTTCTTGTTAATTGCCTTGTGTTTTTCTACACTCTTGGTCATATAGGCTTTGAGGATCCTGCATCTAGATGCACAAGCCTGAAGATCTGACTCTGCCCCAGTGGCAAGTTTTAGCATGTGTGGGGGCTTGGAGGTGGGGGGATGGGCAGGTGAGTGGATGTGGAAGCCTGGCTTCCTCATCATGTGGGTCAGTGACCTCCCGGCTGAAGGGTGGCTGGGGTGATTGTAAGGTGCAATATATATGCCACAGATACATTTCTCTTTGTTGGAGGTTGATGTACCAGGCACCTTAGAATTTAAGAGACAATTGCATCCTGTAATTAACTATATAAAATCTCTTTGTACGCATATTAGATGATTATTGTATGATAACTTTCTATTCTTGAGTAAATTTAACTTTTGGCAGGACCCAAAAGTCCCCACTGTAGATTTTGGATCTGATAATGGGCCAAAAAAGGTTAATATTTTCGAGGTTAGCATTTCTGTCAGCCTTTCTTGTACATGATTCCTATGAATTATATGCATCTTTGCATTGGCTACAGCCTTTTTTTGGATATACATGCTCTTGGATATTGTCAATATTTAGATGGGAATCATATCTAGGTATTCATGCATTTGCACTACAGTATCCTGAAAACTTTCCTGGATTCAAAATATGGTCCCAACTCATTGTTGAAGATATGTGTGCATTTTCACCTATTTTTGCATTTTTTTTTGTTTCACTTGTCTTTAGTTGCACTGGCAGAGTCCAACTCTCCTAGATTTTTTCATTTATACTAAATCTGAACTCATAAAATGAACTGATATTGTTTGGTCATTATAAGTTTTCATGTGAAGAAGTAAGTATTTTTTTTATGTATTGATTCCATTCTAATTGTAGGTGATTGATATTGAGGAAATGGCATGGGCCCCAAAGTATGGTTTGAAAGGAATGATCGATGTTTCGGTCAGAGTGAAGGTTGAGTCAGGTGGAAAAGAAGACAACGAGAAGATTATGCCTCTAGAGTTTAAAACTGGAAAAACGCCTAATGGCCAGGCAAGTAATAAAAGGAAGCAATTATATTGGGATCATATCTTGAGACATGCACATGACATTTTCCAAACCACTTTCTTGACCTCATTGTCCTTTACCTATCCTTGTCATTTATGCAGTCATCTATGGAACACTGTGCCCAAGTGATCCTGTACACTCTCCTTATGTCTGAAAGGTATTTACATCTTATTCGTTTTACTTTTCTTTTTACCTTCTGTGTGCTTTGGGTGAAGCAGTGGTGTGGGGTTGTTGTTGCTGAGTAATGATTCTTTTCTTCACTTTTTACTTGTCTTGTGTTTAGGTACCTAAAATGTATTGATTCTGGCCTTCTATACTATCTCCAGTCAGATCAGACACAAGTAAGTAAGCTACATTCTGTCCTCCGTGGATCTCTATTTTCAAGGCCACTAAGCATCTGTTGATGGTTTGTGTAGGGAATTGTAGTTACCCTCTGTCCTCAACTGATCTCTATTTTTCAAGGCCACTAAACATCTGTTGATGGTTTGTGTAGGGAATTGTAGTTCGAAGATCTGACTTGGTTGGGTTAATCATGCGTCGCAATGAGCTTGCAAATGATATTCTTAAGGCATTAACAACACAACAATTGCCCCCAATGTTACAGGTATGCCTGTTACTGAATTATCAAAACCATATGATGGTAGAGAAGTTTTTACTGGATACTCAACAGAAATTCTACTAATATTGTTATCCTAGATTCCAAGCATGTGCAAAGGTTGTCGCCATCTTGATGTTTGTACCATCTATCATAAGGTAAATTTGCCATCCCTATAAGGTAGATTCCTGTTCTTTTGTGGCTATCCTGTCAAAATATTGCACATGAGGAAGTCAAATTCCTCAGAGAAAGTGTAATCGAGATTTTCATTTATGGTTCTATGAGCTGCAGTGCCTCACTCTGAGTATCAAGTTGTTTTTATTATTGGCCATTTTGTTTAATTGCTGCAGGCACTTGGTGGTGACGCAGAGAGTAGTGGATTAGGTGATGTATTTGATTCACATGTACATCATTTTTCAAGTGCTCATGGTGTTTTCCTTAGACATTGGGATCGGTTGATTGACCTAGAAGCTAAAGAGATGCAGGTGATTCGATTACTCCAAAGCAGCACGGATAATAAATTGATCAAGCTTTTCATCTTGAATAATTTTTTTTTTCACTATTCCAGCTTGTAAAGAAAGATCTCTGGCATTCTCGTAATCTGAAGAGTGAGGACTCTACTGGTTGCGTTTCTTCTCTTGTTCTTGATGAACTTCCACATCAGAAGTCTCACAAAGAAAATAGATTCATCTATCATTTTGTGTGTCGACATTCACCTGCTTCCAATCTAAATGGATCTGATAGAAATCCTATTAGCGCTGCCTCTTCTCTGACCAAAGATTTGGATTGCACACTTAAAAGTGGAGATTATGTGGTATGATTACTCTTGTCTAACAAGCCTTTAGATCACAGAAACGCCGCTGAAAGATACTGCTCATTTGGCACAGAGTGAACATTAAGATTTTTTTTTGTTAAGCAGTGCTTATTAAGATTTAATTACTATTTGCATTCAGGTTTCTCTTTAATGTGCTTCCAAGATGTTACTAAAACTATTTCTCTTTCAAAATTAATGATCCATTTTCATCTTTATTTACACCATAATTCCAACTTAAAGAATTAATATTGGGGTATTTCTTGCATTTCTTCTGCTTGATCATTCCGATCTTAATGTATCTTTTAGTTGTTCTGCCTTAAGTTGTATGCCTTAAAATCTTGCAGTGAATCTAAAAATGATTGTTATGCATCTGCATTGCATCATGTTTGCGTTTTCTGGGAGGTTTTATAGTTTTAATTTTCTATTGTACGTTCTTGTTGCTCTGATTCCATGAAAATCTGAAACACTGTCCACACTCTTCTGCTACACTTTGGTTGTCTTTGACTAGAGCTTGTTAAGAAACTTCTGCATTTCTTCTTTTTTGTAATACTGGTGATGAGCGGTTCCTTTTGTAAATTTTGTTTTTCATGATGTTGCATCCAAATTCTCATTGCCAACAATATTTATTTGTTATTTGATTTCTGGTTGTTAGATACTTAGCACGGAATCTGGCCATCAAATTGTTGCAAGTGGGGTCATTGTGGAAATCAGTCCTGTCCGTGTTTCTGTAAGCTTAAAGTTTCCTGTGCTACTACTATGGAATTGGATTATTAGCAGTAACATCATCTACAAGATGTCATAGGATGCATGCTAAAGTGGCTCAGAAATTAATGTTAACCATCCTTAAACAATCAGATTCAAACAGGTCTAACACTTTTGGATTGTCTTGCTTTGGTGGAAGTCAGGTTTCTTTTTCCAAGTGTTTGAGGCTACCTGGGGGTAATTTGTCTTCAATGACAGAGAAACTATTTCAGGAGGTCTGGCGGATTGAGAAGGATGAAGTCATGACCTCATTTTCCATTATGCGGTAATTTCTGCATTACAGTCAAATTTTGACCTTTTTTATTGTTTTCTTCTTTTCTCTTGTGGCATCTGGACTGTCAAGAGATAAGAAATAAACTTTGTTTATGTTCATTATGTTTCCTTGTTATCATTGAAGGTTCAACCTTATTCAAATTTTTCTACAAAATGAGCGAAGTTCTCATCTCAGGAAGATGATTGTTGACCTTGCGGTGAATGCTTCTTGCTCTCTCCTATTGTTTTCTATATAGCTTTTTCCATAATGTAATGTCTTTTTTTTTATTTTATTTATCTTTCTATGTATGTTGCTTTGCCTACTGCAGGCTCCTAGATTTGACAGTGGATGCATATTCAGCCAAGATCCGGCAATATCTTATGTGTGGTCAGAGAAGAGCTTAAATGATGATCAGCGTAGAGCTATTCTCAAGGTTTCCACTTCTGGTTAACAAGATTTTTTACCTATTTTATCTCTCAAAAAGAAACATTCCCAGTTGACCTAACATTTTCTAAAGAAAATGCATTTTTACTCATTCTGCAAATCTATTTTTCCTTTTTCAGATACTTACAGCAAAGGATTATGCTCTAATTCTAGGAATGCCTGGAACGGGCAAGACATCTACAATGGTACATGCTGTAAAAGCCTTGTTGATGAGAGGTGCATCCATTTTGCTTACATCCTACACAAACTCCGCAGTTGATAATTTACTCATCAAATTAAAATCTCAGGTCACCTTTATTCTCAAATTGTCTTGTTATGTTTCAAGGTGTTAGCTTTCTTGCATATTCGTTTCAATTTATTGGTGCATGCAATTCCAGCATGCAGAACTCCTTAAGTTGCAAAATCAATATGCATATGGCATAGCTATACAAGATGGTGAAGTGGGTAAGTAAACATATTCGTGTGTCTGCATGTAAGAAAAATGGTTTAGAGGAAGAAAACTGCTATGACTCCAAGAAAACAGATGTGATAACAGGGATTGTACAAACACATTCATACATATATACATTTTTTTCCTTCGTGTAAGTGTGATTAAGGTACTTTTTCATGTATAAATCATGTTGAAGTTGTAGGAAATATTCTATTCCTCAGTGTTTAAATTGAGTCATCCTCTATCTTATTATTTGCTTTTTCATTTACATTGCCATTTAAAAAGTCTCAAAATAGGATTTCATTTTGTAAGCATTGCAATGTGATGCTTGACATTATCGCTACTTCTCCAAGGTTTTTCTAGACACTAACTTCTCTTGTCATCCAATTCTACTGTTGTCACTGAAGGCTAATTAGGTGGACCAACTTTGAATTTCGCATATGATGAATCAGCAAATTTTCTAGTTATTTCTCTTTTTTTCCCTTACTGAAATTAAAAAAAAAATGCAGAGCATTGATTTTGTACGCATTGGGAGACATGATTCTGTGCATGAGGAAATTAAGGGCCATTGTTTTTCAGGTAGGAGAGTATATCATTAACAATTTGCAATCAGCATGTTACTTGATATTCACTTCATGTAATAAGTTGTTTCTGACAGGAATGAACCTAAGTAGCATTGAAGAAATTAAAGTGAAATTTGAAAAAGTCAAAGTTGTTGCCGTCACTTGCTTGGGCATCACTAGTCCCTTCCTCTCTGGAAAGAAATTTGATGTATGCATTATAGATGAAGCTGGACAGACAACTCTCCCGGTCGGTATTACTTCAAGTTTATGCATATTGATAATCTAACATTCATGATTATTGTATGGTGAAAGTGCAATTATGCACTTAAATTATGAATCATGTTCACTGATACTATATCTAAATTGTAGACCTCTAGAATTTGAGAGAAAGGGGCAAGAAAAGTAAAGAATGGAGTTGGAAACAAAAGTCTTTAGTTGATGTTTTTGAAAAAAACAATGCAGGTGAAACTGTGAAGAAAAAGCACAAAAGAAAGGCTAAAATAATTGAAAATAAATCCTAAAGTTACATGCTGAGGAATCTATTTTTTGAGCTTTGCTGTCCAGAAAAGTATACCCAATGGACATTTTAATATTTGATTATGCAAGGATGTTGTCATGTTGTTTAGTATATTTTGTATATGTGGAAAGTCCAATGTTTTGTTAATTTCCTGCTCAGTCAATGAAATATTTATGGCCTTATCAGGTATCACTGGGACCGTTGATGTTTGCTTCTACATTTGTGCTAGTTGGAGATCACTACCAATTGCCTCCCCTGGTTCAGGCATGTATGCATGCATCATTAGTTCTAGCTATTTAACTTACATGGCAGGACCTGCAGCTCTTTAACATTGTAATGCTGATTGATTTCCAGAGTGCAGAGGCTCGAGAGAATGGAATGGGAATAAGTTTGTTTTGCATGCTATCAGAAGTACATCCACAGGCAATTTCACCATTACAAAGCCAGGTTTCCTCTAGAGACGACCAAAATTTATATATTTCAATTCTTTCTTTTGGCACTTTTCTATTGCATGAATTTACAAAATATTTTTCTATAGTATCGTATGTGTGAAAGCATTATGGAACTTTCAAATGCATTGATTTATGGTGATCGATTGCGTTGTGGTTCCCCTGAAGTAGCTAATGCCAAACTCAAATTTTCAAGACCAAACGCTTCTTGTTCATCTTGGCTAAAAGCTGTAAGAGTGATTTCTCAATCTTCTTGTTTGTGATACTTAAATTAGCATTTTCCTTTCAAAACTTATTTAGATGAGATATTTAAAACTTACACTTAGTCATGGTTGCAGGTTCTAAATCCAGGCAGGCCAGTCGTTTTTCTTAACACAGGTTTGAAAATTATTATCTTTTATGTATGATATGTTGTATACTTGTATGTCTTGAACTCTTACCAGAGTGTTTTCCATGACTTAGATTTGTTGCCTGCTTTTGAGGCTAGAGACCATAAAACTGTGAATAATCCAATGGAAGCTTATATAATTGCAGAAGTAAGATCCTCATTTGACTCTGAAATGCTTTTCTGCAATTCTTGTGTTGTTGATGTGACCAGTATGCAACTTTATGCAAGACATCTACTTCTCTTATGTATAACATAGATAACGGATGGATTAGTTAACAATGGAATTGAAGCAAAAGATATTGGCATCATTACCCCTTATAACTCTCAGGCAAATCTCATCAGACATGCTTGCATAGCATCTGTGGAGACGCATAGTATTGACAAATACCAGGTTAGGCTAAAAGCCTTTTTTGTCTTTTCTGTGTTATTTCTTCATCTTCTTGAGCATGGAATTGCATGAAAAGTTTCTATGGAATAACTAGTGTGTCATTCCCTGTTGTAATTTACCATAATGCAGGGAAGAGACAAGGACTGCATACTGGTGTCTTTTGTTAGGTCTAATGAGAATCCTAGAAAATGCTCTTCTTCACTGCTTGCAGACTGGCATAGGATTAATGTTGCTCTAACACGAGCCAAGGTAGGTTTTCTGAGTTAAATTCATCTGTTAATACAGCATAGTGGAAGAAAGAGTTGGTTATAATACCTGTTTGAGAGCTGTTTCGCTTTTGTATGGATTTTTTTTATTTTAATATTTGAAATCGTATATAAGCTCTAAGTAAACTTATTCCGAATTGGTTTATTAGATGATTAAATATAACATAAATGCTTTTTATAGTAATTTTAACCCAAATTAAAATATATAACTTATTTTATCAAACAATTTTAACTTAATTTTAAAAGTTATTGTTTTTCTTCATAATAACTTTTAAGTTAAAGAAAGTTAAGCTAAACAGGCTTACAGACATGTCTAAAATATGGTTTATGATTCACTGTACAGAAAAAGTTGATCATGGTGGGGTCGTGCAGAACCCTTTCGAAGGTTCCAATGCTTAAGCTTCTTATTGACAAAGTTGATGAGCAATCAGGCGTTATGAATATGTCGAAGGATATCAACCACAAAGCGGTACTTAAGAGGTGCTCTCAGATAAGATAATTGTAAAATTGGCCCCTTCCGATGGGAATTTTGTTCATATGTAAATTTGAACAGTGTATATAAAATTATATTTTCATCGTATCATGCTACAGATATTGATGTTTTATATATGAAGAAGGAGATGATGATGATGATGATGATATGTAAAACAGTAAGAGAAGTGAGCATATCATTTGATTAGCTTTTGTGCTTGGTGGGATGTGCATGGATTATGGAAATTCTTTAATGGACTGCTCAAATCAACCTTGAAAGCCTAGTTTGGTTGGGACTTGGACTCAAATGGCCTTGTAATGCTACATTTTATTCGGCTTCAATATTGTATGAAGAGTTAGTTAAATACATAAGCATTGGGCTTATAATGGGTTGTTTTAACAGAAGCAATCTTTTAAGCCCACTTCAGTTTGGTCTAAAGTTGCATTTAGTATCTTATAATATAATTATATTAATGTGATTATAAATAATATGATTGTAAAGAATGTGATTACTAGTAAAATAATATTGTAGCGTTTAGTATATTACAAAAAGTGTGATTAAACTATTAAGCAAATAATATTACAGTGTTTAGTTTACAAGTATTTTATTGAAAATGTAATGTTAATTTTTAAAATAATTTTTATGTATTAAAATGCAAGTTTAATATATTTATATCTTTTTTATATGATATTATCTCTTAAATAAACTTTCCAACAAATAACTAAAAGCATATTTTTATATATAAAATAGTAAAAGTTGTTTGGTCTTAAAGCTTATTTTCTGCTACAAATAGATTATAAAAAATTTGAATGCTTTTGATCCATGGTAGGAACTTAAAAGTGTTTAAGCCTTTTTCATATCATAAGGTTTATCTTGCTTTTATTTTTTCTGTTCTTTGTCTTTTTTTTTTTTTTTTTGTGTTAAAATGATTGGCAACAAATTTTTTATATAAACTTTGTAAATGTCTCCTTTTTAAAAAAACATCTCTTTCATTAAGAGGTATTTTTATGTCTAAAATATACCTTTGCATGTTGCAAGACATAATTTTTGGTTAAAAGTCTTTTTCCTATAATAACTTTATGAAAAGATAACTATTTATGTCACAAGATATAATCTTTGAGCTATAATATGATAAGATAAATTTTCATATCACAACTTTTGAATGGTGATGTTTTTCAATTGTCTCATAATTTTGGATTTAGAGATATTTTTCCAAATATCACTTGATCAAGTTATATAACTTTTCATGTGAAAAACCACCCACAATCCCATAATCACATAATAGGATATAAGCTTCAATTGAATTGTCTTTCCAATGGTTATTTTGTCAATAGACAATCTTTTACATTGAAAAGGTAAGACTTTTTTTCACTTTGAAATACAATTTTTTTTTTTTTAAGAATATATCAATGTAATCTTAATGAAAATATCAAAAAATTGAACGGATGAAATTATGAGACTTAATTTATGCGGGATGTTAATAGGATGTGATTTAACCTTGACAAGTTGCTGAGCCAACAATAATTAAGTAGACTCAAGGTAGGTGCATTAATTAAAAGTCTTTTTCCAATAATAACTTTATGAAAAGATAACTATTTATACGATAAGATATAATCTTTGAACTATAATATGATAAGATAAATTTTCATATCACAACCTTTAAATGGTGATGTTTTTCAATTGTCTCATAAATTTTGAATTGAAAAATGTATTTTTCAAATATCATTTTATCAAGTTATATAACTTTTAACGTGAAATATCACCTACAATCCAATAATCACAAAATGTGATATAAGCTTTCAATTGAATTGTCTTTCCAATGGTTATTTTGTCAATAGACAACCTTTTACATTGAGAAGGTAAGACTTTTTTTTCACTTTGAAATACATAATTTGTTTTATTTTAAAAATATATCAATGTGATCTTAATGAAAATATAAAAAAATTGATCGGATGAAGTTACGTTAATACGATGTGATTTAAGCTTGACAAGTTGTTGAGCCAACAATAATTAAGTAGACTCAAGGTAGGTGCATATGATATGGACGGTTGAATTTGAATCAATTAGTTGCGTATCAAGAATAGAGAGGGAGGTAGGCATATGGTTTTGGATTTTGAGGGAAGACAATTAATATGAATATGACCTTTTGCTGTCCTTATGGGCAGTCATACATGGCTGTATTAATATAGTGAAATTAAGACGTATGGGGATGGAAATTCATATTATTTAATAATGGGATGAGTCGTATATTGAAAATTCAGGCATGCATCTGTCAGAGAATTATAGTTCCACAAGACAATTAAAATAAGTTATCTATCATTCTGTAAAGTTAAGTTTAGTTACTTTAGCAGACAATGCCCATTGCCTAGTGCCTGCCTTAATACAGAGTGCATAAAATAAGACATGCGTGCGTCCATATGCCTACCCACGAAATGTTGAATTCCCTAGCTTTGCATTTATGTTTTGTTTATTGGTACAGTATTAATTAAGTGTTGGAGTGGCTCTAATTAAGAAAAACACTTTTGTTCTTGCTCATGCTCATGCTCATGGATTAAATTATTCTTCACAGATGGTCATTAACATTCGGCACGACATATATGTAATCATTCTCATTGCTAATTTCTTAATTATTAATTAGCTACCCTAAGTTTCCACTCGTGCTTATGCTCATGCTCATGGATGAAATTATTCTTCACAGATGCTCATGGATGCATTATAAATAATGCATTGAGAAACCTTTTTATTAATTGATTAATATTAAATAGTTTGAAAGTCGAATATACTTTTTCCCCATACTTAGATGCAGAGACGACAAGGACAAGTGGAGCTCGCTGCACTTTGAATGCTGAGAAAGTTAGATGGCGTCAGGTGTTTTTCAGTCTTTACAATAAGGATATTTGAGGCTCTAAGTTTAGGTTAAGACTAGCGGTAACATGAGGATTAGGATTGAAGAGACTTGCCTTGATATCAACTGCCAATGGCAGGGGCTGTGCCAGCCAGTAAACATCCCATCCATCTTGACTAGTTGGTTCACATCAGAATCATCAGCAATTTTTTTCTTAGTGCATCATAATTAATCAGTACTCTTAATTTGCTTTAATCACTCTTGCATCAAGATCGAGGCATGAAGTAAAGAATATCCCTTGCTAAGCCTAAGACTCCTACTTCCATTTGACATCAACTAACGCCAAGTCTTTCATTCCAGATATATCCACCTGAAACAAGAGAATATATATATATATAGACGTAGAGCAAAGGCTCGAAATTGAAATACAAGTCAAGTTAATTAAAGCACAACTAGTGGATTACCAATTCATGATATGATTTAAGTTCACTATAATTATATCTTATCCCAAAATGACAAAACAAGACATAAATCCGGACTGCTGATTTCCAAGGATTCTCCACCATGAAAAAGGTATCACAAATAATTGAAGCACCAATCTAGGGGGGGCTCGCTTCGACTTTATTCAACTTTTTTGTTTGAGAGGAATCACTGAGCTTCCAATGCTTCTCTCACATGCTTTCCAATCAAGTCACTAGAAAACATCAGCACGAGTTTAACCAACCAGCCAAAGAACGCCGTCACCAAGCCATATATGCGCGTGATATCCCCACCTTCATTACATAAACAAATAAAATTTCCTCTTGTTTACTTACACAAATATGTATACATATACATTCTTGTGCTCTCCGAATCTTTAATTTAATCTCTCCCCATTTTACTACATCTTCTTTGTCGACACCTCAAACTCAATATCATCTCTTAGACATGCATTAACCTGCTCCTTCAACCCTCTCATCCTGCGCTCACGCCATGGAATTCATTTATCAGATACAAAGCTCAAGGGGAACTTTGAAGGTTTCAAGCTAGAGAGGGAACAAGGAACCATGGACGTGTTCACCTCATTCATCGCAACAAGTAAGTCTATATATATATATATATATATATATGTATATATATATATATATATATGTATATTTTTCGTCACTTTTCCTTCATTTCTTCTTACTGCTTACATATATATATATATATATATATATATACATAGTTGCATGGAGGCATGCGCAGATACATGCACTCCAACAAAAAGATTAAAACTTATCTTAATAATTTGCATCCAATAATCCCTGGCCTTAATGCCCAAACTTAGTTGTGATATTATCACGGTCGAAGCAAGGACATGAATTTAGGCCGCCATGCACTATGGTTTTCCTGAGTTGAGTTTCTAGGTTTTTCGTTCTTATTATTGATGGATTACTGAAATGCCTATGCGTAATATTGGCTGTGTGCTTGTTGGACTTGGTTAGATTACTTCATTCTTTGCAATATGAAATTTTTGTTTTGCCTTCTTAACTCAAACTTCTTCTCCATATTGATTATCTTTCTCTAGTGGTTTCCGAGCTTTTTCGCTATTCCTTTTAATGTACCTGGAAAAAGACAAATAAAAAAAAAAAGAAAGTAGAGAATTAATGCACATTAAAGAAGTTCATTATAAACTGTTTAGTGGCAATATTAGAATATATCAACACACGTCTTCCTTGATGACAAACTAAAACTTCTTTGTAAGTTGTTTATGAGCCCACAACCACAACCACGCTTTCAATACTCCGTCAAACACGCATTGACCCATTTCCCGGCTCTTATTTTCCCTACTGCATTTCTTTTCCCCAAGAAAGGATGGGACAGATAAAAACGTTTCTATTGAATGGATTATACGTACGCTAATTTTCAAAAAAAAAAAAAAAGATTATACGTACGCTACACTACTTGGATATTTACAAGAATAATAGATCATTACGAATTGTCCTCGATATTCGCTGGAATAGCAAATGGCAATGTCATATGATGGGCTTTCAAAACACAACGTCATCTAGAGGCATCAATATGCACTTATTTGCCATCATATTTACAAGCAATAGCTAGCCTCTACTTAAACATTGCTTAACCCGGCGCTATTTTCTGATGCCTGACAGACTTGAAGTTTCTTCAGTTCCCAGTGACATGGATGCACCTAAAATCACCTTGTTTCTGGGAGGGGGTCAGCGTAATTATGCAACTTGGCTTCATTGTAATCACATTGCTTCATTTTGTTCAAAAAAGTGTGGCTCTGATGTGCAAACACAGCAGGAAGGTTGCAAATCAAGCGGCAAAAAATTACCCCATTAGTGCAAATGTCAGCTTTTGTTATAGAGCCAGTATAGTGTGCTCCACTTTAATGCTGAGCATTCATTTCATAAAGCTACTGATGCTGCTAAATAGTATGAATGACACATATTGCAACTCCATACTTCAAGCTTATTCATCAGAGATCATGCAACTGATGTCATGGGCAGTAACATTAATTGCAGTATGCAAGATTCCAAACAAAAAGCACATTAGATTTCCTTGGATTCTAAGAGCATGGTGGGTTTGCAGCTTCTTGTTGTCCATTATCTGCACAGTTCTTGACACCTACTCTAGAACTGCAGAACATGGCCATCTTAAAATGCGAGATTATGCAGACTTTATTGGTCTCCTTGCATCCTTTCTCTTACTGGTTATATCAATCCGCGGCAAGACAGGTCTAGTCTTTATTGACTCCAACAAAATCGCCGAGCCACTTCTCACAGGAAAAACTGATAAACATTCGAAACAGGAAAGGGAATCCCCATATGGAAGAGCAACTCTTCTTCAACTCATTACCTTTTCTTGGCTCAATCCATTGTTCTCTGTAGGGGTCAAGAAACCCCTAGAACAGGATGAGATCCCAGATGTTGATGTTAAGGACTCTGCTGAATTTGTCTCCTTTGCCTTTGACCAGAATCTAAAACAAATTAGGGAGGAAGATGGTGCGGCAAACCCTTCTATATACAAAGCAATATTTCTGTTCATCAGGAAAAAGGCAGCAATTAATGTATTGTTTGCAGTAATAAGTGCAGGAGCATCATATGTTGGTCCATATCTGATTGACGACTTCGTTAACTTCCTAGCTGAGAAAAAAACCAGGAACTTAGAAAGTGGATACCTTCTTGCACTAGCCTTTCTAGGTGCCAAGATGGTTGAGACAATAGCACAAAGGCAATGGATCTTTGGAGCCCGCCAGTTAGGTCTTCGGCTCAGAGCTGCTCTAATATCTCATATATACAAGAAGGGGCTAGTTTTGTCCAGTCAGTCTCGGCAAAGCCACACGAGTGGAGAGATCATCAACTACATGAGTGTAGATATCCAAAGAATCACAGACTTCATCTGGTACTTAAATATTATATGGATGTTGCCTGTACAAATTTCATTAGCAATCTACATTTTGCACACGAGTCTAGGTTTGGGGTCGTTAGCTGCATTAGCTGCAACTTTAACAGTCATGGCTTGCAACATACCTATCACAAGAATCCAGAAAAGGTACCAATCTAAGATCATGGATGCGAAGGACAACAGGATGAAGGCTACTTCAGAAGTTCTGCGAAACATGAAGACTATAAAACTTCAAGCGTGGGACAGTCAGTTCCTCCAGAAGCTAAAGAGTTTGAGGAAGATAGAGTATGAATGGTTATGGAAATCACTAAGATTGGCAGCAATTTCAGCTTTCATTTTCTGGGGATCACCAACGTTTATCTCTGTAGTAACTTTTGGGGCGTGTATGCTGATGGGGATTCAACTCACAGCTGGCAGAGTATTGTCTGCACTGGCTACTTTCCGAATGTTACAAGACCCTATATTCAATTTACCTGATCTACTCTCAGTTATAGCACAGGGGAAAGTTTCCGCAGATAGAGTTGCTTCCTACCTCCAGGAAGAGGAAATACAGCAGGATGCCATTAACTATGTTCCCAAAGATCAAACAGAGTTTGAAGTTGAAATTGATAATGGAAAATTCAGCTGGGACCCTGAGTCAGGCAACCCTACCCTTGATGGGGTGCAACTAAAAGTGAAGAGAGGGATGAAGGTGGCAATATGTGGGACTGTAGGGTCAGGCAAGTCTAGCTTGCTTTCATGCATTCTAGGAGAAATACAGAAATTGTCAGGAACCATAAAGATTAGTGGTACAAGGGCTTATGTTCCTCAGTCGCCATGGATATTGACAGGGAATATCAGGGAGAACATTTTATTTGGGAATCCTTATGACTATAACAAATATGACAGAACAGTTAAAGCATGCGCTTTGACAAAGGACTTGGAGCTATTTTCTTGTGGTGATTTAACAGAGATTGGAGAAAGAGGGATTAATATGAGTGGAGGACAGAAGCAAAGGATACAAATTGCCCGTGCAGTCTACCAGGATGCTGATATATATTTACTTGATGACCCATTCAGTGCCGTGGATGCTCTTACAGGCACACAGCTCTTCGAGGTAAATAATGTAGATTCTGACTTGGTGTCCTTGAGGAGGAGAAGTGTGGGGGCAGTATACCAGAGAATAAGTTTATATCATGAATCTTAAAAATTATACTTTCCATATTCCTATGGCTACCTTTCTCAACTATTAAAAAACCTTTTAAGACCAGTTATCCTTTAACTTGGCAGGATTGCTTGATGGGAATTCTCAAGGACAAGACTACACTTTATGTTACCCACCAAGTTGAGTTTCTGCCTGCAGCAGACATCATTCTGGTAAGCAATATATTCAAATTTCTCGAGTCATTTCAAAAGAATAAATCCATAGTCCATTGAGAATAATTAACCAGACTTACTGTGTTCTATTTTAATAATTCGAATTAATATTTAATCGATTAAAACAATTTAAAGAGGAAAGCAAGGATTGTACCTAGATTACGTCTGATCATGGTACTTGGAATAACTGGACTTTCAAAAACTTGAAGATTTTGGCACAAAGTTGAAGAGTGTCAACTCTATGTTTCTGCACATATGTGGATTATACATTTATAACTGACATCTATGATCTATCGCAACAGGTGATGCAAAATGGAAGAATTGCACAAGCAGGCACATTTGAAGAGCTTCTAAAGCAAAATATAGGATTTGAAGTTTTAGTTGGTGCCCATAGCAAAGCACTACAATCTGTTCTGACAGTTGAAAATTCCAGTAGAACATCTCAAGATCCGCCAACTGACGGTGAATCCAACACAGATTCGACTTCAAACGCCCAACTGCTACAAACGCAGCAAGGCTCAGAGCATAACCTTCCTCTAGAGATAACAGAAAATGGAGGAAAACTCGTGCAGGATGAAGAGAGGGAGAAAGGAAGCATTGGAAAAGAAGTTTACTGGTCCTATTTAACCACTGTGAAAGGTGGACTTCTGATTCCAATAATACTGCTGGCACAGTCATCATTCCAAGTATTACAGATAGCAAGTAACTACTGGATGGCATGGTCTTCTCCTCCTACGAGTGAAACAGAGCCTACGTTTGGGATGAACTTTATATTACTTGTTTATTCACTACTTGCCGTTGGAAGTTCACTCTGTGTCTTGGTGCGAGCTATGGTAGTGGCAGTAGCAGGACTCTGGACAGCACAGAAGCTTTTCATTAACATGCTACACAGTATTCTCCGTGCTCCAATGGCATTTTTTGATTCAACGCCAGCTGGAAGAATCTTAAATCGGGTGAGTGGCATATAGAGCTAAGCAAATTTTCTCTGATCTCATTTACAGAAGTATATAGGTAACAGACACCTGATAGATCATTGCCCAATTCATCATAGTTCTTGATGCAAAATGCAAGTTCTCTTTCATTCCCTCCTTCATCCTAATAGGTCATTAGGGGTGAAGCAATTCCTAGCCATTATGTTCAATCCAATTCCCAACACCTCATGGACCACAGCTTATGGGAGAAGAAACTTCTACAAAGATGGTGTCATATCGAATGACTCTAATCTCCAAAAGCGATAAGTCTAACTTTTAATTCATAAATGATCAGATCTCTGAAAGTAGAAATGCCTAAAGGCATTAGATATAATAAGATAGCCTGAAAATGTAATTAAATGGGGAGCTAAATGTCTGTAAATTAGTAATTGCACTTGTACTAAAGGGTAAACTCAACCTTCTACGGGTGTTGGAGCTTAATAGCAACAGATCATTTATTTATTGAAAATTAGCCACAGATCATTTATATATGATTGCATTACGAAGACTCATGGTCTTTAAGCTGTTTTATTTCCAGGCATCTACTGATCAAAGTGTTCTAGACTTGGAAATGGCAACCAAATTAGGTTGGTGTGCTTTTTCAATAATACAGATTCTCGGGACCATAGCAGTGATGTCGCAGGTAGCATGGGAAGTGTTTGTCATCTTCATTCCAGTAACTGCAATCTGCATATGGTACCAAGTAAGTGACAGTTCACATTTGTTACTAATCTACCTGGAGATGATTAGATAGTTATGCCACGCAGAAAGAAAAACCAAGTTTGAGTTATTGTTAATATAGAAAATAGAGTTCCTGTTTATTTGTAATGTTTTTATTAGGGACAGATTAATTTCAGAGAAAATCCGAAAAATGCTAAAGCAAATGCCATATTCCATGCAAAAAATCGACTATTGCCAACTGCCCTGAAAAAAGAACAGTTTTACCAATTCATCTTATGCATAACTGTTCCAGCAATATTACATACCAACAGCAAGAGAACTGGCCCGCTTAGCAGGAATACAAAGAGCTCCTATCCTCCACCACTTTGCAGAATCACTAGCTGGTGCAGCAACAATCCGTGCATTTGATCAAGAAAACCGTTTTATTGATGCAAATCTTGGCCTTATTGACAACCATTCGAGGCCATGGTTTCATAATGTCTCAGCAATGGAATGGCTTTCTTTCAGACTAAATCTACTGTCCAATTTTGTATTTGCCTTCTCATTGGTTGTGCTAGTCACGCTCCCCAAAGGAATCATCAATCCAAGTGAGCATGATATGTTTTTATACCCTGTTTACTTTCTGGGAGAATTGATGTTAGTACATAGAATAGATATTCACGCATGTTAATGTAGAGATATTTCCCAATTACGTTATTTACGAGTCACCTAATACTTAAGTTATAACAAGAATTGCATCTTCTATGAAAAAAAGATGAGCACTGAACTAAAATTAAGCAAATTTTTTCCAACAGGCATCGCAGGACTGGCAGTTACATATGGAATAAGCTTGAATGTTTTGCAAGCGTCAGTAATATGGAACATATGCAATGCAGAAAACAAGATGATCTCAGTAGAAAGAATTCTTCAGTACTCAAACTTAGCTAGCGAATCAGCCCTCGAGATTGAAGAGTGCAGACCACCTAACAACTGGCCAGAAGTTGGAACAATTTGCTTCAGAAATTTGCAGGTGCGGTCAGCAGGGTTGTAAAACATGATAAATTTGCTTCACAAATGTTAACAACCGGTTCAATCAAATCTGTTCTGAACTTGTTTCTTAATGAACCTACGTTTACTGCCACTGCAAGTTTTTTCCTCTCAGGCGTCCTAAATCTGCTGGAAAGTGGAAACGCATAGACTAATTTTGTCCATCTTGCAGGTCCGTTACGCTGAGCATCTTCCATCTGTCCTAAAAAATATTAGCTGCACATTTCCAGGAAGAAAGAAGATTGGTGTTGTGGGAAGGACAGGAAGTGGGAAATCAACACTAATACAGGCTATTTTCAGGATTGTTGAGCCCAGAGAAGGGAGCATCATAATAGACAATGTGGATATCAGTAAGATAGGCCTTCATGACTTGAGATCAAGACTTAGCATCATTCCACAGGACCCAACAATGTTTGAGGGAACTGTTCGAGGGAACCTTGACCCTCTAGTGCAATATTCAGACAATGAAGTATGGGAGGTAACTGATCTTCACAAACATATCCTTAAAGTGAATTATGGAACTAAATATTTTTCTTACCAAGAACCCAGCTTTACTTGAGATGTAGGCAACAGAATATACACAATATATAGAGTGCCCTGCATGCAAAGTTTTCATACAAACGTGGCGCAATGCTACTGCACAATCTTTCCTGTGTATCACGATTTGTTAGTGGTACAAAAATACTCATTTAAAATCATAACCATGGACCTAACACCCCAATATTTCAGGCTCTCGATAAATGCCAACTTGGTGAACTAGTGCGTGCAAAGCAAGAAAAGTTGGATGCCACAGGTCAGGGTCATAAACTTGAGCAATAATACATAGTTTGACCGTATTTTGCTGCAAACCTGCTAGCGAAAGCTACTAATTAGAATGTCTCCAACAGTGGCTGAAAATGGGGAAAACTGGAGCGTGGGCCAAAGGCAGTTATTCTGTCTTGGAAGGGCATTGCTAAAGAAAAGCAGCGTTCTTGTTCTGGATGAAGCTACAGCATCAGTTGATTCCGCAACTGATGGAGTGATACAGAAGATCATTAGTCAAGAGTTCAAAGATCGGACTGTCGTGACAATAGCTCACAGAATCCACACGGTAATAGACAGCGATCTTGTTTTGGTTCTAAGTGATGGTAAGTATGGATGAATAAATATTTGTCTGCATACAAATTAAGACATGAAATAAGCAAAGTAGAATGAATCTCTCTTTTGTTAACTGCAGGAAGAGTTGCAGAGTTTGACACGCCTGCAAAGCTATTAGAAAGAGAGGATTCATTCTTCTCTAAGCTTATAAAGGAGTACTCCATGCGATCAAAGTCCCTCAACAGCTTAGCAAATCTGCACATCTAGATCGTGCATCTGCTTCTGGGAATCTTAAAACATTTGAAATTGAATGATGCAAGGGAGATGATATAGTAGCGAATGAATCCCCTATAAAAGATGTTTGAAAGATCATTCTGCATAATAAAGGAGACAGAAGTGAATCCCCCGATCGTAGTAGTATCTAACTATCTATGTTATTAACTAGTAACGTAGGACAAAAGGAAGAGTAAAACCAGTAGCCCCCAAGTCATGAAATCGTTATCCTGATATCCTGAGTAGCATCTACGAGACTTTCAAACACTACTTGTGATGGGAGAAGAAGAAGATATGTCCAACGCCAAGATTAAATTATTGATGATGTATAAGGTAATCAACTTAGCATTATGGCAAATAAAAAAGATGAATGAGAATTCTGGCCTAGCCTACCACATTGAAGAATTCTTTCTTTTTTTTTTTTTCTAGTTACTTCGATCAGCACTGACTAAAAATTGTTGAGAAAAAGAACTTTTAACATGTGTTAGTTGATATTCATAACTAATACTCTGACAAAAAGGGTCACTAATACCATGTCATTTGAACATCGACTATAAGGTTGAAAAGAAAGAAAAAAAAACCATGGGTAAATCACTTTAAACTTGTAATTGGCTGAAAGCAAGGAAGGAAAGAGAGAGAACCTAACGCCCAATCCAATCCAATTGCAAGTTTAATAGGAATAATAATTGATCATCATCCTCATTATTCCCATTTGGCAATTTACAGTGGAAGTTTTACCTGTTTAGTTCAGGAAGAAGATGGAGAGGAGATTTTAATGCCATCTACTTCTACAGGCTACAGCACGGCCAGTCAGCCACAGCAGTCACAACGTTATAAAATAGTAAAATTAGGGGACGTTAATAATAGTGGGCCGGGGCCCGACCTCCTAAAGTAAATGTTATTTCCGAGTTGTGGTCTGTAGCCCGCGAAGAAGGAAAGCCGCATAATTGAATGTCGATGGCGGTGGCGTCAGCGGCGAGCCTGCTCACAGCTGTCCGATTGGAGAGTTGGAAGTCCAACGGTGGTGTTCCTGCTCCTCCTCGTCTCTCACTCACTAAGCCCACTTGGATCATCAAAACTGAGGCAAAGCTCTTTTCTTTTTCTTTTCCCAGTCTTTCAATTTTCCAATTCCATGGATAACGAAACCAACCACACCAAGCTTATCTCTTGCTGCGGCAAAACAAGATTGTAGTTCTGGGCTCCAAAAGTTTCTAATTTCTCTTGGATTTCTTGAAAAGCAAAAGATATACTAACTATGTTTTAATGTTTCTGCTCATGTTCTTTGTAGTTCTTGTTCAACCCCTCATGACCATAGTTGATTCTATTATGCTGAAATTTACCGCCAGTGAAGAACTTTTCATGCTTGTATTGTAATCCTTGCGCTAAATGCATTAGGGTTTTATAACCATGAGCTATACTTCCAAATTTCTTATAATTGGTAGCAACTGAACTTTGGAACAAAAACAATATAACGTAGTAGCATTTTGCTCCAGAACCATAAGGTCCATAACATATCTCATCAGTTTAAAAAGGATTTGTTTTATCTGCAACCTAAACGACATCACACTAAAATTTACGTTTCTATGAATTAAGGAAAAATTGGAAGTGATTGTGGTTGTTTCCATTCATTCAATTCTTGTTTGTGCAGTCAAATGTTCGGCGAGAGAGAGTGAAGAAGCCTGATCCACCATGTGTTGTCTGCCAGGGAAGCGGAAGAGTTGATTGCCAATATTGTTATGGAAGAGGTCTCTCTTCCCTCCTATATGATATCTGGGAACGATTAGCGTTAAAACTGCCATTTTAGACTTTCAAAACTCATGCAGTCTTGATGCCAATCATAGATACAAGACTTTCTTTTTTTCTTGGGGGGTGGGGTGTGGGGGTGGATTTTAACTTATAAGGTTTAGCCTTCTTGGATCAATTCTACTTGTTTTTTTTTCTTGTATCCTCTTTTGGGCAGGCTGTAAATTTTTGCTTTCTACCCTTTTCTGCCAGTACTTGTATAGAGTTTTTAGCAGTATTCAGCTCTGTGGTTATAGCTTATGGTAATGTTATGTTGTAATATTGTAGGAAGGACAAATCATGTTCATCTAGAGATGCTTCCCAAAGGAGAATGGCCAAAATGGTGAGGTATCAAAATAAACATCATTCCTAAGTAAGCCACAATATTCACTGGTAGTGGTGTTCCGATCAACTTCTTTTGATCACTTCTGCAGGTGCAGGACTTGTGGTGGCAGTGGCCTCAGCTTTTGCTCCCGATGCCTTGGAACTGGGGAATACAGGTATATAATGGGCTTCCATTTCATGAAGAGAGATGATGATCACACCCAAGATAACAAGTATCAGATTCAAGGTGACCATGGTTCACAGAGTGCAGCAGACCGACTGCTTCATCGTGAGCAGAACAATTCAGATGATGAGATAGACAGAGCTGGTGGAAACATGGATATAACGGCGCGATGAGACTACCATACTGAATTTCTCTTACTAAAGGAGAATTCATGTTTTGTAACGCAAGAGGTGATTAGTCCTAAACGTGCATCTGAAATTCTACTTAGATGGGATGGGACCATAAATTCCAAAAGGTGCAAGTTCTGTATATTCATATTGAGCAAAAGTGTTACAGGCTTCAAGAATTTGGGATAAAACATTGCTAGAGTCATAGATGTTAAACAAGTTGATACTCCTTGCAGATTATGATGCAATGAGATTGCGGCCTCTAGGCAGTAAACCTGGTGTGTGGTAAAGACCGTTCCCTCCTCTGCTTCCCTATCTCCGTCTCTTTAATTTTTGCGGCCAAAGGAGAATTATTTCTCTTTTGAGGGTTTTGGTTTGGAGCTGGACATCGGGAAGCAATGGGAAGTCTTGCAACGTTAAAGACCAAAGTGAGGCTAAAATGAAATGAGCCACATGATTAGGCCGGTTGGAGGAAAGAATTAGTGACGGACCACTACGAGACAGTAGCTTTTAGTACAATAAATGAAGACCAAACCTGGGTTTGGCTTCTGCATCACCGTGTCAGCGACTGAGAAAGGGCAGGGAACAGGCGGAAAATCCTGCATATGCTTAGGTCTCAGTCTGAGACTTACATACAAAACGAATCAATATTGATCGAAAATCTTGAGTTACGTTGGATGACACTTGAGCAGTTTGTTTCTTCGTCTTTTACTTCTCGACAAGTTTCTAACAAAAATAAATATATTTTACAGTTTAATCCATGTACATTTTTTGCTTTCATACTTCCAAAACTAGAAATAAGTAACAAAAACATTAATCAATCAGAACTTTAGTTATTTCCTAAACGTGGGAAATAGAGAGATTGAAAGAAGATAGCTCTGCAAATAAACAGTTAAATACAATGCATGTATGGTACTAACAGTTACAGTTCAGCAGATGGGATCACAACACCAACTCAACACAAAGGAGTTAAAAGAGTTGAGAGCGGGTTGGGTACACCATTTCCAACTATGAAACATATAAAAACAAGCTACATTTACTCCTAAATTTGTCTACCTCCTATGGCTCCCCTCAAGTTGGGAGAAAAAACCATTTAAGAACCTTTGGTGGATTCATCTCCCGGTATGTCATCCTCATCATGGTAAATATTCTCTGCCATCTGCCATATTTGAAGAATGTTATCTTCAGCTACACTAGCAATAACCCAATCTTCACATGGGTTCCACGAAAAATCAGAAATTTTACTGGTGTGACCCCCATGAATGAAGAGCAACTCGGGTGGACCATCTTCAGCATCCTCTGGTGTCTGTTCTTCATCAATCCTGCAAAAGAAGATTCAAACGTTTATAATATATAGTATCAATGCCCGAGACGCCATTGCATCTTGTTGCATAAAAAGAAAATAAGTAGGTAATCCAGTCAATTTGATTGAGACAAATCTAAACATGAAATGTAATGTACAGAGTTCCTTTCTACTTTCTGTTTTTATCTCTCTTTGCTTAGAAACTATACTAAAGGTTACATTCACTTGGAAAACGAAATACAATTTGGCAATAAAGTACTCGCCTGCTAAGATCCCACACCATGAGCCTTCTACCAAGACAACAGGATGCTAAGATTGTCTCATTCTTTGGATTCCACCCCACTTGGAAAACCTCCTCCCTGTTGCATACCATTGCAAAAATAACTTCATGAGACAGAAAGATAAACACTTCCCGATTGGTTATAAACATATATATCTCCAAGAATTGCACCAATGCATTAAGTATCCAAAAAGAGAAAAAATAAGAATATTTCACAAATCCACAATAGTAACAATAATATGTCTTGGGTAGAATTTCTTACTTGTGGCTATCAAAGGTGTGGAGTGCCGTACTGATCTTGCGGAGATCAAATAACTTAACTGTCTTATCAGTAGAACCCGTGGCCACAACCCACTCATTAAAGGGATTGAAAGCTAAGCAGTTAACCTGATAACATGAAAATAATAACATTAAACTACAAGAGGAATACAAACTTGCCATATAATATTGAAAATTAGCAACTTGTTAGCATTTCCAATCAACAAAAGCCAAATTATAGGAGCATGTTTAAATTCAATTCATTACTCTATTTGAATTATGACTAAACAAGCAGCAGTAATTGAAGCCAGAACAGAATTGTACTAAAATAGCACCGATAAATGAAGCAAGAAGCGAAAGTAATATTCAACCTAACTAAACAGAAAGAAAAGAATTCAAAGAATGCACAATTGTTTAGTGAAAACAGTTGAATTTTCTTTACATAAATTACATACATAGAATACAAAAGAAGATAAATTCGATTGATAGGCACCTCACTCTGGTGAGCAACTACGGACTGGATAGGCTTGGTGACAGATGGGGTACGCAGGTCCCAAATAAGTAGGTATTGGTCATCCCCAACGGAACCAAATAAATACTCATGTCTGAGATGCCAGGCAACGTCTTCAACGACGCCCTCGTGGACCTTGAAGATCTGCGTAGCATCAAGAGACTTGTTCTTGGGAGTGGCGTTGATGTCCCATAAACAAATCTGAGCATCATCAGACCCACTAAGCAAATGGCCTTGCTTGAACTTACTCCAGGACAGCCCATACCCCTCAGTGCTATGGCCCCGAAGCCTCAAATCAGGACTGCATGCCCCATCCAAAGGTGGCTTGGACGGATGCTTGCTGTAGTCGAACACAAAAACCTCAGCGCTGACAGTCTTGGTGGCTATAATAAAAGGATTCTGGGGCATATAACGAGCCCTATTGACCTCCCCTTCGTGATTGATCTGCTGAATAATTTGGACCTTGCCGCTGGCGCATCCAAAACCACCGAGATCGGAGCGATCGTGGTCGTAGTGGCGAGCGTCGTTCTCAGAGTCCTGGAGGGGGAGCTGGACCTGGGCCAGCATGAGGTAATTGGGCTCGTTTTCAGAGGTGTGGGTGCCCAAGATCATCTTTTGAACGGAGTAGTCCTTGCCGGCAGGCTCGTCGCGGTCGGGAAGCCATTCGACGGTGAGAGAGGGCCACTCGAGGGCGTGGGTAATGACCAGATCGTAGAGGAAAGGGGTGTTCTTTTTCCAAATCTTGTACTCTTCGTTGATCAGCCTCTCCTCAATCTCTCCACGCATTTCCTCCTCGTCCTTCCCCATTATGTCTAAATTAATTGCGTCAGGGAAATCTAGGGTTCTTATCTTTTGGGTTCCCACTTCCAACTTCCCGCCAAGGGGTTTGATTTGGGAGCCAAACTAAGAGAGAGAATTCCTGAAACCCTAGCCTAGCAGGATTTTATACGGGTTCTAATAATTATACTTTTTATTTTATACCATGCCTGGTAGATGCCTCCTTCCTCCTCCCTTTACTTTACACTAGGGTTTTTCTTTTTTTTTTTTTTTTGGGGTTAGATTTATTTTATTATTATTTGGCCAGTGCCCTTACAATATGAAAACATACTCATTAATTTTATTTATCCCCTCAGATAAAAGCACGTTCCCTGTGTGGAATAGATGAAATGAGAACGGGTAAAAAGATGAAGCAATACTCATTTTGACGAGTATTTCTGATAGAAAGGACTAGAGGAGGCCATTGCTATTGCAGTGGCTCCTAGTCGTCGAGCAGAGAGGTAATTATATTGTCAATGGAGTCGCAGCAGGTATTCACAATCCTTTACTATTAACGTTATAAAAGTCAATTGTTTTTATTACCCCTTTTTTTAAACCAAATTGAATTATTTACAAAAACATAACAAGGAAAAGGAAATAAGAATCATGAGATCCCACAAAATGAAATGGAAAAATCACACTCCTTGCTCCAAATGACCCAGTGTGGAGCAAAAGGGACTACCCCTCTGCAACAGATAGACAATGATTCCCAGGTAACTCTCATCAGTCAATGCCCAATGTTGAATAGGGTTCGAACCCTCCCTGCCAATCACAATGAGATCAAATTAATCAACTCTCCATACTCCACATTGCCCAAACTAGATAAAAATCATAATTAAAACCCCCTGATTAGGTGAAATCTATGAAAGATCATAACTTTCTAACAATCCCTCTGCCTATCTTTAGAAATATAATCTATGATGCAGCAGATCCCGGAAACATAAATGCATCAAAGCTCATAAAGAACTAATAAAAAAAAAACATATTTGCAACAAATCAACACCTCATGAACTAAGGCAGAGATCAAATAATCTCATATTTCTACTTTCGTAGAAAGAACAAATTTAATTGTCGATCATTATTAAAATGATTCACTCACAGAGCAGTCATCATGAACACGCCATATCGTCTCCCCCAGAAGGTTTGCCACAGTGAGAACTGTCAACTGAGGAAAATAGTTCTGCTCAGACACTGGTATGGTGTTTGTTATGATTACTTCTTGGAAAAGACCACTTGACAACCTCTCTATTGCTGGAGGACTGTGTAACCATACAAACAAACGGATGAGTATGATGAGCATTTAATAGTACCATTGGATATAGCAGTCTTTATCAAAGATATACATACAACAGAATGTAGTAAAACAACGACTTATGACTTCACCTACAAGGCTTTTGCAATAAGTACAAAAAAGCAACCAATATCACCCTCTGTGGAGAGAATATAGGTACTTGTGATCTCCAACAGTCGGTCGGATTTCATTGTGATAAATGCATGCGAAGGAACTCAGAATGGAAGTCATTCAGTTGTTTTAACAGCCTGGTGCCAGATTTATTCCAGACACTCAGTTAGACTTTTATTACTGTCAAAAAAGATAATCACTTCTTTTAGCGTTTGGTTGCTTGAGCATCAATTGCCTTCATAGCATTTCAAACAAAGTTCATTAATAAATCGCAAACTTCAACAGTTTTGAGGGGAACTAACTTCCTAAAACAGCTAGAAGAGCATTCAGGATAAACTCAAACTTTTAATATATGTGGAAACCCCTGCACAAGGTGAAATTGCTCAAATATGTAATTATAAGGAAACAACTTCTGCTGACCAGATTTTCACACTATGCTCTAGAACTACCAAGCATCCATGAGCCATTGAAAATCCAGATACCTAAAGACGGCATGCGTACTGCATGCATACACTTCCCGTGCCCCTTCTTGATGCAATAGAGCTGCACCTTTGGCAATTGTCCCTGTGAAGCCCACAACCCAATAATTAACATTTACTAAGGAATCAACAACTACCATTCACATGTTAACACTAGATAAACCAGAAAATATTATATAGCATGGCCAATATATCCTGATTCTAGGACACAACAAATTATCATCTGAATCACATTTTTCCCAAAAGATAAAGAGATAATACATAACTAACCAGCCGTGTCAATCATGTCATCCACCATAACTGCTACCTTTCCTTTCACATCACCTATTAAATTCATCACCTACAAGATAATAGTTGTAAGTCGAGTTCAAATTGAGAATACATAGTATTACTTTACAGATGAAAACGGGTGATGAGAAAGAGTAGAAGAAATAAAAGGATCAAGCATGAGAATGGAGTAGACATTGGAATAGAAGAGTGTTATTTAATCAGTTTTAAATAATTTTTTCATGTACATAGCCAGTGCACAGCCGCTACATTACATGATTTCAATTAGTTAATATCTATCATCTATTGAAATGATATTAACCTGCCTTGCACCCTCTATATTACTCTCTACTCCGTTTCTTTTGAGTTCATGATTATTCACATTTCTATCCATCACGTTCTTTTCACCCCAAATATTGAAATCTTGATCAATCAAGACATATTCGAAAAAGAGAAACGATATCCTGTCCTATCCAAATATGAAGCATAACACCACACCCAAAATGAAGTAGATCTCACCTCTGCAACATTATGCCCATGACGCCTTTTATCAACAATTGCAAGAGGTGCATCAGATAATTTTTTGGCAAAAGCACGAGCTCTGGCAACACCACCAACATCTGGTGAGACTACCACCAAATCATCGGAACATATTGTCTTGCTAGCAAGATAATCAAGAATCACAGGCTGGAATTGCAGAGAGAAATATTCATAATGAGCAAAAAGTTTATATAGCAAATGTTGCTGACACAGAATAGACCAGCATGCAAGAGGAGCTGATAGAGCATGGATAAAGCTTTTGCAGCAACAATTCATAAGTCAATGTCAAAACAAAATATGAATATAAAGCAACTGATGATAGGAAGATTATATTTTAAGCTTTTCTTAAGTACTATAGTAACTTGAAACAAATTCTAATTCAGATTTTTTTTTTTTGAAAAGTAATTCTAATTCAGATTCTTGTACCATACTCCAATATTTGTGCTTAATGCTTATATGTAATATAGATTTATTACCTCTAAAAACAAAATATTGAAGGGATATATATAAGGTAATTACCTGACCATAAACATGATCCACAGGGATATCAAAGTAACCCATGGATTGCCCAGAATGAAGATCACAAGCAAGAACACGGTTTGCACCAGCTTCAGTAATCAAATTTGCTACGAGCTTGGCAGCAATAGATTCACGCCCTTGAGTCTGGAAGAACAGTGGACAAACATAACCATTCAAGCAATATTTATGTGTTCAATTAAGAACGCATGTGATCAGGCGCACTAGGAATTTTATTTTATTTAGTATCTTCTTTAGCTTAGGATTTTATTTTCTTTATTTTATTTAGTTTGAGATTATTTTTCCTATCTTTATTAGAATTTTAGTACTTTAAGTCTTTATTTAGGATTAGAATTATTATTTGATTAGGATTTATCTTAGCTATTATAAATAGGTGACCTAGATATAGGATTATTATTATTATCTTTTGTTATTTTGAATATTTATTCAAGAGGTTTATTTGAAAACCCAATTATCTTTCTATTGTTCCCAACACAATCAATCCTATTCTAGCCCTAATTGTTGAGTTTTAATTACCCTAAACCCTTTGGCTACATCAGCATGTGCAGAATATAGTTATTATTTCAGCTGTCCCTTTGCCATATTGAAGACTTCTAAAGCTTCATACTTGGCAACAGTATCCTTTCTTTTCTTTTTTGCTTTTCTAAATCCAGGGACTTCATGGTTTTAATGGATATTTGGAAATTCTAAAAAGCCAACATTTTGAACCTGAAGAACCAAATTCCAAGGAAATAATTCCACTAAATCCATTTCATACTTCAATTAGCTTGTTTGGAATGAATATAAATCAAGAGAATTAGGTTAACTTCCTTTGCTTAGAACAATACAAAAGGACATAGATTCAACATTTTAAAGCCAAAAATAAAGAGAATTTTATCACATGAATGAAATGATTCCAAGTAATGGAATTAACAATACTTCAACTGGATAGTAGGAACTAAATTCCATTTGATCAAGCATTCCAGAAGTATTGAAAGCAAGCAAAAGATTGCAGTAAAATTCGAATAATTGTGCATAGTTGGGGAAGAGATACCTTTCTATCAGCCCTGGCATAGCCAAAATAGGGAATGACAGCAGTAATATTCTTAGCAGAAGCCCTTCGACAAGCATCAACCATAATGAGAAGCTCCATAAGATTCTCATTGGCAGGAGGACAAGTGGGCTGCACCAGGTACACATCACACCCTCTTACACTCTGTTGCAACTGAACATAAATCTCACCATCAGCAAAACGCTTTATCTTGATTTTCCCAAGCTCCAGACCCATATAGCACGCGATTTCCTATTCAATACAGAAATAGAAACATCAAAAATTACACAAACAGAAATAGGTTATAGATTTAAGATAGCCAAACAATCTGAAAGAAAGTATTTTAAAAGTATATTATCATATAGCATAACAAACTCAAAACCTGAGCTAGAGCAGGGTTAGCAGTGCCAGAAAATATTCGGAGCCTTGTGTCGTTTTTGTTGATAGAGCTTTCCAAATGGGAATTTGAAGACAAAAAGGTGGGCAATGCAGGGCCTGTGGTGAGGAGAGGAAAGAAAGGCTTTCCATTGTCGAACTTCAACGGCTCGACCACATTACATCTCTAAAACACCGCAAACAAAAAGCCCAGGATTTAGCTTAGCTGGATATTCATAACAAATTCAAAAAAGAAAAAGGATTTGAATTAACAGCAAATAAAAGAAAAAGGGAACTCACGAAGCGGTGTCGGAGAGGGAAACGAGGGTGAGTCTTGAAGAGAGCAGCGGGAGAGAGTGATGAAGTGGAAGAACAGAGCAGAGATGAGGCCATGCATTCAACCTGGTTTCTAGTCTTTATTTAGGGTTTCAGATGCTTCTCTTCATCTTCTATTCAACTGTCGACTGTTGTTGTCGGTGTTGTTCTAGTGCTCGGTAGAGGCTTAATACTAATACTAGGACCTAGAAGATATTTTGTTTTTGGTAGGCATTTGACCTTGAACCCAAAAAAAAAAAAAAAGCCCTTTCTCTTCGCAAACAAAACATTTAACAAATCCCCAAGCCCTCAACGTCTTCACTCTTGATTTTGCAAAGGAAAGCCGTCAAAGAATTATTTACGGGTTCAGAGAGCATGTATGAGTGTAGCGAGCTCAGCACATGTTTTAATCAGCACTATTTCTTTCCCCTTATTTTCCTATCCTGTGTAAAGATTCTTTCTTTGGGTACAAACTTTGTCAAGAACCAAGATTATTACCCTCTTCAAATCAATCAAGTTTCTGATTTTCATTTTTGTTTTTCCTTTTCTCTATCATACATCTAACAAAGTTTGTCTATTCCGCGGTAAATCCAAACTAAAAGCCCAAAACTTGCAAATTCGCCCGACTTGACAGTTTACCGTGACAACTGTTCAGCCCCATCATACCCCTATTAATAACAGCCATTCCCAAGATAAAAATAATCGAAGGACGCAACAAATACATTTCACATGGAAACCGATAAAAATAATATATTTATCATGGAAGCAACAAAGCTTCGTTCCTCATACCAAGATGCATATAAGTCACGATCACGTTCAACTGCCTGAAGCATTACTTCTATTAGCTAGCTGTGCACAACTCAGAATGGCTTCAGTTTTAGGTCTCGACAAATCATAAGCAACTAAAATTTATGTCACCATCAGCGGGTTCACAGCCTCCACCTCCCCCAAGAACTGGGGGCAGAAGAACAACAAAAATAACACAGGCACAAAATAGAAGCTGCTGTAAAGCCAACCACTCTGTTTCACTTTCAACCAAGGGTAAACCCTTCAGACCTTTAATTGTCAGCTCTGACACAATTTAAACCCTCCATTGTAAAATCAGAAGTTGCAAGATTCATGAAGAAACTCCATACGGGAGCAGCGCCGCAGCCACAATTCTACCTTCCTCATTCAGTATGTTATAAGTAGATGCAGCATTTCTCTGCAACAGGAGAAACAAAATATTAAGCACCGGATTGTGGTCAAAGTTGGCTCCTTTTGGTGCTTCTAATTTCAACATTAAACAAGCATCAGCAAACAGCATTTATGCACATGCATTAATCAAGACAGCAAATAGACAGATAGAAGTCAAACACAAAATACAAGCACATATATGTACGTGGAATTCTAATGAATGAACGTAAAAGAGCTCTTGATGCTTAAAGCAGGCACATTGAAGATGGAAAATAATTGAGAAACTAGTGCTGAAACTCAGTCTCTTAACCTCCACAGAAATAAGGTTTGTACATAAGAAAAGAAGAGTGCAACCTCTCAGCCTTCGTGCAAATGAGAAAGGCCTATAATTTGATGACTTAAAGTTTAGGTTAATAATTTAATTCAAATCTGCGAAACAACACATAGCTTTGTAATTTAATTCAGCCTCAAGTATGTAAGGGTTGGCAATAGATTGACCAGGAGAGGAGGGGAGGTCCAACCCCTGCCATGTAGGAAATTAGTCACACAGGTATATAATATACAAGCAAATAAAAACTTTCAAATGCCAAAATTAAATTTGTCAAACTCAGTAGCAACTACAATACCGCAATGAAAATGATAATACCGAGTCTAGAGCTTCCAACTTCATGCCAGTAGATCGGATGAAGTGCCTGAGTTCAGGATCTACTGCTTCAATGTTCCTTCCACAGCCAAGAATCAAGATTTCTACAAAAAAAAAAAAGAATAAGAAAAAGAATAAGAAGAGAGGCAGAGAGAGAAATGCTCCATAAGAACCAAAAATAGCAGAAACAAACAAACAGAACACATGCATAAACAAGCTTATTTCTTTGTCTAACTGTGCCCGGCAATCATACTCAGCGTTGTTTGTTCTCCAGAAATAGCACTTTGCATAGCAGCATGTGACACTACTGGAATGCTAAAAACAGAAGTGCAATGCTGAAAGTAACATGTCCTAGTTAAACCATTACAAGAGATTTGGCCCCAAGACAAAATGATATCATGAACTAACTATAATTATTCCTAAAAGAAAAAAAATATCAGCCATAACATAGAGATGTCACAGGTGATGGCTCATAAATACAAAAGCTGAAAAAGTCTGATAGATGTAAAAAACCAATTATCAACATAGAGAGACTGAACTGCTTTTGACAGTCAAACATCGGCCACTCTAACTGTGAAGGACAGGCGCCCAACAAGAGGCTTATGGCCAGGTGTGTATCTTTGCATTAATATTTCTATTTTAATACCTGAGTGATATACCTAAACTCTAAGTGCCGTGCAACTTAAATTAGGTCCACAAGATGATTGACCCCAGGGGATGCATCATTGATATTCTCTATTAAGCATCAAATTTCTTCTTCATGTAGTCTCACCTGGAATAGGTCGTATGATTTGGAAGATAGATAAGCTGCACAAAGAACAATAAAGATATAACGTGAGATATTGGTGCTCTAAAGTTGCAATATTTCATTGTTCCAGGAGATAAATTGTTAGCCAGCTGAAGCTTGTGCATAATACAGACATGGCACTAATCATTTTGATTAGGGGACAGAAAAGCTGAAGCTTTTGAAGAAAAGTATTATTTAAATTTAGTTTCACTGTAAGACTATAGTTCGAAAACTGTTATTTGCTACTGGCCTCGTACATAGTAGAAAAAATGATAACCACCGGGGAATAGGTAAAGTGAACAGAAAATGTGATTGGAGAGTGCAAGCAAGAAGGATTTTAGCAATGGCTAGTATAAGAGACATACTAAATTTTAGATTAAGTAAGCACAGCAGAAAAGCATTGAAGCACAATTAGGGAAGCCAATACCTGTCGGGAGTAATTTGAGAAAACTTATTGGGACCCCAAGAAGTGAGCAAATTTCCCACACAAAGCAAGCTGCCTTCATAGTTGACCCCATTCACGGTGAATCCTGTGTCGGTATATCTGCCATATCAAAGCAAAAAACAAAGGAGGGGGGGAACACCCAGATGAAATTTAAGGTCAGTGTTGGAAAAGAGAAGTTGGATTTGATGCTAGCTGATATAAATTAACGAAAATAGGAAGAAGATATACCCTTGGAAACGAAGCTGGTCTTCGGGGACATTATCGATGAGATTGATCTGATCGTAGAGAGAAAAAGCGCGTCTGAGGGATGGCAAGGGCTGACGCCGGGTTGAAGAGGGTGAGTCCTTCCTCAGGCTTCTGATCAGCTTGGGCAGCGTTTCTACTGCTCTGCCTCTCGCCGCCATCTTGTTCAATATTCCTCTACCTCTGCCTCTCCCAAGGCTGAAGGCTTTCGAAGGCCTCAACTTTGAACTGGCTGCCCATCGGCCAAGCCCAACCCCACAGGCCACAGCCACAAATGAAGGCAAGGCAACGACCGCGTTTTGCTGTTTTCTTTTATTGCAAGTAACGAGTCCTTTCCCCTGCTTCGCGAGTGTTTTTGTGCAGGGGAAAAAGTTTTCACTTGGAGCTTTTGTGTTTTCAAGCTATGATATGATTTTGTGTTGGAAGAACAAGTTTTTATCACATTAGTTTCAATCATGATTTTTAAATGGGTCGAATTGAACCAAGAGAAATAGATTAATTTGCTCAAGGCCAATTTAGTGGCTTAGGCCATAACCTGCAGCTAAAAATATACTAATGATTAGTTTAGACTTAAAGGGAAATATTAAAATGAAGTTTTTTTTTATTAAAATTAAAAATAAATTATTAAAATGTTATTTTTTAATTTTTTGAGACGTAAAAATAAGTAAAAAAAATAATTGTTAGAGATAAGTAGATACATATTATTGTTAGTTTATTGAAAATAAAAAAATATAATTAAAAATTAATACTATTCTAAAAGGAAGAAAATAATAAAAAATTAAAATTATTAAGCACATATTTAAAAAAATAAAAAAATAATTTTAATAATTATTTTTTATTTTTATATATTTTTTAAGTTTTATATATTTAATATAATTAATTATATTATAATCATTATAAAATTATAATTTTTTAAAAAAATTAAAATTTCCTCGAATTGAAAGCCTAAAACCATTGATTGGGTGGCTTCACCCAAGGCCCGGCACTGAGCTAGAGGCCACTGGCCAGGAAATGGAAATAAAAAATAGAATATGAATGTGAACATATCTATCTCTGCTGCTGCAAGTTGCAACTCATGAACTTTTGTCTATTATAATTATAATAATAATGCTCAATGCTCGACATAGAGAAATGAAAAATGCCATTAATTTCTCCAGTTTCATCGCAGAAGCCGAGCGACTTCTTTTCTTCCACAATCCACAGTCCTTTTTTTGTGCTTTATTTATATCACAACACAATTAACATGGCATTGATCTTCAAAACATTCCAGCGCAAGCAAACACCATGACACCATTGACCATACATACTCCTTAAACTTTAAGCTCTGCTGCTGCCTGCCCATCATTGCTATTATCTTCTCCACTCCTTCCTTCGAACTTTATATATTTATACCACTTGGCGCAAATTATGTACACCACTAGATCAGCTGTTGTCAAAGCTGCTAACAGGAAATAAAATCTGTCTAGATGACCTCTGTTGAGGTTTCCTGGGATCCATCCAGGCATATCATCTCTTGTAGATATTTTCATAACAATTGTCACCAGCAAGCTACTCACATAATTCCCCAGTGATATGGATGTCATGCAAAGTGCACTTCCAAAGCTCTTTAACCCATCTGGTGCCTGCCCGTTAAAGAACTCTAATTGACCAACATACATGAATACCTCAGATGCTCCTATAAGCATGTACTGAGGAACTTGCCAGAATATGCTCAAAGAGCTGGCACTTTCGCAGCTCGGGCAATCTTTGTTTGCGTGCTTTAACCTGAAAAGCTCTACAATTCCAGCTGAGACCATTGCCAGTATAGCTATAACAATGCCAATCCCCATCCTCTGGAGCTCGGTGAGGCCCTTTGGTTTTGTCTTTATTCTTGCAACAATAGGGTCAAGAACTCGCCTGTAAATGAAAATGAATGTTGCCACACTAAGTATGTCAAAACTAGACATGCTCGCCGCTGGGATGTGGAAGTCTGAAATTGTAGTTTTCATGGCAGCTCCTTGTTCTACGAAGAGTGATGCCATTTGAGTGAAAACCACAGAGTAGAGTATGGTGCATAGCCATATTGGGAGGAGTCTCAGTATGCATTTGACTTCTTCAACTTGTGTTACCGTGCAGAGAGACCATGGATTGCGACCATCGATATTTTTCTCTTGCCCATCAGCATAATCCCTGGGTGTCATAATTGCTGCTCTATCCAAAAACCTGGAAAAATGAATATGAATACAATGTCAATAAAGTTATCTTACGAACAACTTGATATAATCTAATTAGACTCGAGAGAATTTTTGTCGAGTATTTATCAGAAAGCACGTGAACAATTTTGCAGAAGAGAGAGAGAGCAGATGAACCTACTTGAAACCTTCTGTGTGGAGTATCTTTCTAGCCCCATTCGGGTCAGATTCTTTTTTTTCCACTTCAAACAAATTGTCTCCTCCTGGTGTCATCTGAACCTTCCATTTTCTTGTTGCAGCAACCAATACTTGGCAAAACCTTGAGAGAGGGTTGCCCGTAGGTCTGAAGTGTCTATACCTGGGTGTCCCGATCAGAAACAGGACTAATGCCACAAAGGCAGAGGCAGCGGATGCCCAAAATCCAATTACCCACATGCCCTGATCCTCAAAATAGCCCAATATGGTGTTTGAAAAGAGTGATCCAAGGTTCAAAGCCAAGTAAAAGTAGCTGAAGAAGGCTATTTTTGAGTGCCCTTCTTTGGGGTCTTCCTCATCAAACTGATCAGCCCCAAAAGTGGCGATGTTAGGCTGGTAACCTCCGTTCCCAAGGGCTATGAGGTATATGGCAAAGTAGAAGAACACGATATGGAAAGCGGAGTGAGATCCGCATGGAGTGACTTCATCACCACAGCCGCTAGGCTTGAGTAAGAATGCAGAGGTTGAAACCGATAACAACACCAAACCCTGTGTTTAAACAAAACTTGCATTAGCAAGGAATCAACAATTGAATTTCAATTTTCTACTGTATGGATAAAAAATTAGTACTACGTGTGCACGTACATGAGAAAGATGAGAGAAGTTGTTTGTAACTTACAACAACAAAGACAGCCTGGAATATGGCACAAGTCTTGTACCTTCCCCAATAAGAGTCACTAAGAAAGGCACCAAGCAAAGAGAAAATGTAGACCGTCCCAGTCCATTTGCTGACGTTGTTTGCAGCATCTGCGTTGTCCTGGCCCAGAACCCTTGTTAAGAATAACACCAGGTTGACCCCAACTCCAAAGAATGCCAATGTTGCCAGCCCTTGATTAACTGATGGAAGTAGTTTGATTTGAAGGAATTAGAGATTTGATTAGGGGAAGAAGGAATCTTGGATAATTAACATGTGATGATGTGAGGCAAAAACAAAGGGATCACGTAAACCATGTGAAAAAAAACCTAGTGGGCAAGTCGATATTGGTGTGGTAAGGGGAACAGAACACAAGTGCTAAACCCGTGTTCAAAGTGTAATTTGTTGACTATCCGATACGAAAAATGCTTTTCATACAAGAAACTCCTAGGCACAAACTTATTTCTAGTACTAATTAAGATTGCCGTGTACAGAAGCCATGTTAAATGAGCGTATTCTCAAAACTCTTTTAGAATCAGAAAAAAAATAGTAGTACCAAGTATTCCAACAATTCTACAAGGAGAAGTTGGTTCAAACATACATGCATGTATGTACCTGCTCTAATTGCAGTGTAAGCTTGGAGATTTACCTAGAAGTAGAATTCCAGCAACCCAAGTTCCAGTTTTGCCTCGAATAGCAGGACGACCATGTCGATCCACAGCTCCATCTAAGGTATATGACTCTTCCTCCTTTATCATCTTCTTCTCAAAGCTCACCTGATAATTTCAACGTATACAGCTTAATTATCTGCAATTTTAAGGATAATAATAAAGAAAAAATTGAAAGAAGATGCTAGACGTGGAATAATAATGCCCAACAATTCTTTATTGAAGTAAGAATTAATTAATGAGTTTGATTCCTTGTGTTTAGAGATCTAGTCCGTAAATTAAAAATAATGGTGTTAAAATTCTGATTAAGAGGACTTTTCTTTTATGCTTCGCTGGACTTGGAACCAATTAATTCCTTGCGATGTAGATGCAACACAGTCTAGCAGCCTAAGACAAAAGTCGCAATAGTCAAGAAAAACTACTTTGTACGACCGTAAACAGTTCCATGATAACATGGAGATACTGAATAATACCTAACAAATACACGAGCATCTATTTTCCCAACTAGTTAGTTAAGCACTTTAATAAATCACAATCGTAGAAATATTTAAAATCTTCTTGTTGAAAGCTTATTTTTATCAAGTGTATAATCTATTTTCTATAATCATCTATATATAGGGTGCATCAAATTATAAATTTTCTCTCACTATACTCCAAAATTTTGTTCTAAAAAGAGAGCAAACAGAAATTCCCTTCTTCATCCAGGACAAACAAATCCTACTACTAATTAACTAGTGGAAATCCAATGCCAACATATGTATCGATTCATTACTTGTTAAAAAGAAACAAGAACAAGGTACGCAAACCACCTGCTTCAAGCTAGAACATCTCATTTTAGTACGAAATTGACCCTGTTTTGATTTAGTGGACTCTGCTTTTCATATCCTATATCTGTTAAATTATATCCTTTTTCTTTCATGAATAAACAAGTTATATCTACCTAGATAAATATATAAATAACATATGGTTATCACATATTAGCAGTATACACAAAAAAGATAGAAAGAAAAATCTTTTGACCCTTTTGTTTTCTTTCATTTGTTCGTCTCCGACCCTAGAAAAGCAGATTATACGAGAATATAGGAAAGGTGAAGAGGCAAAAGCAAATCCCAAGGCATAGCAAATATCTCATGGCATGCAGCACAGCTTTATTCTTGTGTGGTATATATATGGTGTGAGGTTAGCTAGCTTGCCGGAAGAAACAACATCAACAGAAATGGTACTAAAATAGACGACCCCATTTCATATAGATATAATATTAGCAGAAACCCCCTCGTGAAAAGGCCTTCTGCAAAGGGTCATCTGCTTCTCTCATGATCTAGCTAGCTTGCTGGTACGGGTTGACCAAAAGAAGAAAGAAAAAATCACCAACCTCTTTGCAATTGTTATTTAGACAAGCCATGGATGCCAACTCACAAAAACGAATACTAACTATCTCAAACTACCAAGTAAAACAAGCTTGGGAGAAGAGACTAAAAGACCAGCTAAGGAAGAGAAGAACAGTTTGAAGGCAATGGCTACCGGTGGATGGGTTGTGTTTATATAGAGGAAGCCAGCATTCAATGGACGGCTGAAATTTCATGGGTGAAGCAACAGGGATGGCCCACGTGTACAGGGGGAAATTAGGAAATGAAAAGGAAAGCAAAAAGCGTTGGGAAGCAACAGGCTTGGACGGGGGCAGAAGAAAGAGAGTCGTGATATTGCTGGATATAGTGATGAGATGGCCAATTGACCGCCAGCTTCACCAATATCATCATAACAATTGACTAGAATCATATCACTTTCCCATAGGGGGTGCTGGTTGTGACTAAGCTGTCCTGATATTGACGTGCTTTGAAAATGTCCCTTTTTCTTTTTTTTTTGTTGATTGAGAGACATGCTCTTTATGCATCTGATGATTTATTTTCTCTGGTATGACTTGTGAGTTGTGAGTTGTGATTCGTTGTAGGACCCTTGAAGGGTTTATTGGTGTGCAGAATCAAGTCAATCAACAAACAAATATTTGTTCAATTTCTTTTAGGCTTCTTTTTTTTTTTTTTTTGAATAGTTCTTTTAGGCTTCTTTTCCAAGGGAAATTTGGCAATTGCTGATTTATTAGCTGCCTTTTCAAGTGTCTGGCCTCATTAACAGGGAAATGGAGTATTGGCAAAGCTATTATTTGGGACCATTATTGGGGGATACACAAATGTATCTAGTGAAGGGTGTTTCTTGGACAACTTTTTGCCACATTTCCAGGACGTTAAATCAAAGAAATCACGATTTTCTCTTTGATGGACCATATCCTAGCTACGTAACAATTTTGCTCCTCGAATTATGCAAGACTTTTGCAAGAAAAGTTGAAGAAAAGCATTGATAGCTGGGCCACTGTTGATAGCCAGCAGATTTACTAATGATGTAAAAAAGCTGATCTCCAGCCAGCCAAAGCTTACATTAAGATAAATACACTTAGAATCAAGAAACTGATCAACAATTGAATGATTCAGACGTGATTTATATGATGTTATGACGTGGAAAAAGGGGCAAACTATCTATGGACGTTGAGTAGACAACATTGATGCAACGCATGTGGACGCTATATCTATACTTTAATTTTCTTTCTTTTGTTTGCTCACTTTTCATGTGCAGGTTAGACTGCACGACCACTTTCAAGTTTCAAATTTCAACAAGGTGGTCAGCAATATCATACCATCTGCTGCAGTCCGCCCCAGGCTCCAGCACCGGAGAAGGCATCCATGAGTCATCTAAATGGAATTCTGCAGACCACGACATTGTGCAGCAGCCAAGTATGTCCAGTTTCTTTCTGATGACTTTATTCCATGCATTATTATAATTAATTACTACTAGCACTAGTAAACCATTAATCTAGAGAGAGAGCGAGGTATCAAATTAAAATAATTTGCATATTAGACTGAGATCTTGGCAGGGATCGATGCTGTTGTTTGATGTTGAGCAGCTGACTAGACTCACGATCCGACCACTTGTGACTAATCAAGCACGAGGTTTCCAAATATAAAGTAATTAAGGCCTTGCATATTCGTAAGCTTCCTTTCCGAGTTGGTTCCATGCGTGATGATTTTTTTTTTTTTTTGGTAATAACTAGCTGCAAGTTACTGCGGCGCCTTGAATATCAAAACAAATGTTTTACGTGACCTGATGCAGATGCAGAACCAGCCAAACAGTGCAACCATACATCAATGACCTTTATGGCGATAAAGCAAGCCTCAGCCTACTACCTAGGAAGTATCAATTGTCTGTCCCTCAAGCTTCCCTCTCTTTTTTGCTAGGACTGAAAGAGATGATATTCCCACGCAAATAACATTAACCTCAATGAATTTGGTTGGAACATTCTAAATTAAATAATAGGCTTTGAAACTCAATAAATAAATATATATGTATATATACACATACATGTACCTATGTGTATCGTTCAAATTTAATAATTTTATTAAATTTCTATATATATATATGTGTGTAGGCATCATTCTTTTTGTTGATTATTTATAAAAGAGGTATACAATAAATCCATGTATGTAATTGGGTCTATATATTCAAAAATCACCAAAATTATATGATGAATTAAATACCTCAATAAAAACCCCAAATTAATGACTTTGGTTTCAAATGGATTATATATATATGTTTAATAGCCTACTTAAAAAAATTAGAGTCCTTATAGAATTAAACCATTAATCTTTTATTTCCTAATAGAGAAGAATTCTATTTTATAAAGGGAGGTAAATATTTTATATCCATAAACCCTTCCATTCCATCGTAAGAGTCAAATTAAAATTCTATTGATAAAAACAACTAAAATCTTTAGATTAAAATATCAAATCCTATCACTTAAAATGTCTCATTAGAAACAACATTTAATTTGATAAATCTCTTGTAAACATAAACAAATTTGATTGTAAATGGCTTCATTAATATCTTTATAAATTTTTTTCATATAAGATACAATTTTTAGGGAAAGATAATTCAAACCCAACTCTTTGAATTAAGATATACATATGGACCTACGGTCAAATATCATTATTAAATTTAAAAGTCTTTAAACTAAGAAAATTTTTCTTATGATTTGTTGGTGGTGAGTGTAACTTATATTTATGCCATGTATACCTATTTGAGCATATTTTACGAATTAATTAATGATCCCATCGAGTTAAGAATTACCACGAAATTTTGGACGTGACATTACCACAAACACAAGTTTTGAGAATATAAACGACTACTTTCTAAATTAATATCAACCACTCAAATTATGATCAATGGTCTGTCCCAAAAAAAAAGTATAATCGATGGTCGTATATATTTTCTTTCCTCAAGTGCGTGGTACTAAAATTTCAATGGCCATAGGTCCTCATTTGTGTTTATTTCTATTGCCTAACAATTTCTCATTTATTGATCAATAACTCAAAGTAATTTACACCAAGCTTTATTTAATAAAAGAATATATTACCTAATTAATTTGATACAATGAATGTCGAATTATTATATTAATTACCTAACCAAGATTTATTTAATAATTACCTAACTATTACCTAACAAATTAAATACATAGATAACTGTTAGGTAATAGGTATTATTAATTGGTTGTTAAGTTGTAATATCCATATGCATATGAAAAAAGTTTATGATTGTTACACTAATATATATGGTCTCATGAGAAACTATATCTTTGTGGCTAATTATTCAACTTATTTCATTGTAAAGTGAATATGGATTATTTTACTTAAGGTAAGTATATATCAACAAATAAATATGATTGATTTACTGTAAATATATATATATATATATATTAAATGCGATCAAGTTGTAATTATCAGATTGCCGAAAGGATGATCAGATGTGTCCATCCAAGTAATTAGGTATGCCTAATGCCTAGAAGACTAGACATGGGCGGGCGTGAAAGCTGAATAACAAAAATCTTTAACGAACTATATATGTGGTTCCTTTTAATTTGAACATCCAACATTAGAAGATATTTGTTTTTTAATTTTTGTTTTGTAATAAGGTTTCAACTCCAATAGGTGAAACAGGATTCATGAATCCAGCTAGATGTCACTTGCACATATAGCTCAAATGGGAACAAAATTCCAGTGAGAATCAGTGGAATTAAGTATAAAAATCTTGCAAGTTGAAGGAATTCGTATGGTAACGCAAAAGTAATTAAAGATAAGCTACAAGATAGACAGAGCAACTAACATTTGCACAGTGCAAGTGGACAATAGTGATGGCTCTGCCCTGGCTGGCTTTGTGGTGCCTTTTCGGGGCAAGAAAGAAAGCCTCCAAATGGGTAGGTTTAGACTTTGTGTCTAACTCGGCTTTCCATAGTCCATTTATTAAAAGCGGCAGCACGTATTCAATTGCACCACGGCTTATTTCCTGTCGCTTATCAATGTCTAAAGTGACAAGTGGTTACATGTGATCTTCGTGAATAAGCACACTCAAATATCTCATGCAAGGTTTGCTTATCAGCTAATTTGACATTTTCAGCAGCCTAATCAGCAAGTTGCAAGGTTTTCAAACCTAAGGTATACCCTATACCATAGCTTGCTCCTTGTTTTCTTGCTTGTGTCCACTTTCTTGGATAAGCATCGGTTGACTACTAGCTAGCTACAACTTTAAAATAGTCTTGTTACGATAACCACGTTGATTTTTACAATATATGAGCTTCACGCCAAGCATCTTTTTCAGGACGTATCTCTTTAATTAAAATATGTCTCACAAACAATGGGAATAAGGAAGAGATAAGCTCGTGCTCATATTCTGTATAACGATGCCTCATGTCATAAGCAAACACAAGTAGACCAAGTCATTGTGTTTTGCCTCTCTTTTGTTATGAATACAAGGCGGTCGCCAGGGGATGCAGATATAGATAGAGCGATAGGTAGGATGAATTTGGTTAGGCAGGCGTTATGCATATTTTTTGGTTTTCGGTTTTTGGTTTTTGGTTTTGTTCACGGCATAGGCATAACGCAATTATGATCCATCCAAACGTTTGATGTTGTAGCTTTGTTTTTCAATGGAAGGAGGCAGAGCCACTATAACAAATAGGCCTGTTTTGGATGGATTTAGTGTCCAAGGGAGCAAGCCCACCCCAGTACTCGAAAGAAGCGGACACTTTTGGGTGGCCCTGGCCCTGGCCCACCTCAAAAATACACTATTTTTGCTTTTTGGTTATTTGTGCCAACAGCGAACAGGCAGCAACAAGAAAAGAAGAGAATTATCTTGACGATGAAATGAAAAGCTGGCAGAGAAAGGCGAGGCAAATGGCAGCGGCTTTTGGGGAAAGTGAGATTTTGCATAAGGGCAACACCACAACTCTCTCTTTCTTCTGGAAGTAACCAAAAGTAAAAGAAAACGAATGAAATGGGAGGTTCCGCCTAGCTATTTACACACTCAAACCCTGTACTGTACTGTTCTGTACTGTGCTGCAGTAACCATCCCCAACCATAAATAATAAAGAATATGTCTCTACGCTTCGCCTCACGTGCTGCCGATCAGCATGTCATGTGACCACTTCTCTCTTCACTCATCTTGTTTGAGTTAGTTGAATTACTCTGCCGTGTGTTTGTGTTTGTGTTGCCCGGTATTCAGTCAGTACCCATGCTCTCTTCTCGTCTGTTCATGCTTTCCACTAATTTATACTTTTATTATTATTATTATTACGTAATGTTACCAAAAATCGTTCCTTGGGTTTATTATTTATACAAAAAACCCTATTTTATATTATCACATCAAAAACTCACACTTGGAGTTACTATTGTTCTTTCAATTCACAACAAACAAAAAGGAAAAAAGTACTCGCTTGGAACCCCCCATTCAACTCCTTATTTTAGTCAACTTTCTTTCTTCCCACTCCTCAGTCCTGCCTCCCCAAATTCTCAAGTCTTGTTCCAAGTTCCTACTATACTCTACTATACCACACTTACTCTATACTCTACGCTGGAGTCCTCCTGCTCCTGCTGCTCTTGCTTATCCTATTATATGTGAACAAAGGCCGACCAACACTGATGGGCTGCTTTCAGTCCAAAACCACCCATCTTCCATCTCCTGATCAAGATCCTCCTTCTCCCCCTCCTCCTCCTCAAACCAACCCAGATCTAGGTTTCCTTTCTCTCTTCCTAGAGATTAAACATTTTCATTTGCCCATTCTATTTATTTGCTGATGATGTTTTTCTATTATTATCATTAATTATCAGATGGGGACGGGGAGCAGTCGTCGTTGCCCGCATTCAAGGAGTTCGGTCTGGCGGAGCTGCGGGCGGCGACCAACGGATTCAGCAGTGAGCTGATAGTTTCAGAGAGCGGAGAGAAGGCTCCGAATGTGGTGTACAGAGGGAAGCTGAAGAACAATCGAGTGGTGGCCATTAAGCGATTCTCGAGGCAGTCATGGCCTGATCCTCACCAGTTCGTTAACGAAGCTGCTGGGGTTGGAAAAGTCCGCCACAAGAGATTGGTCAATTTGATTGGCTGTTGCGCCGAGGGAGACGAGCGCTTGTTGGTCGCTGAGTATATGCCTAATGATACCCTCTCTAAGCATCTTTTCCACTGCACGTCTTTTTCCTTTTTTTGTTTCTGTCTTTTCTCCTTTCTAAAATTTTCTTTCTTGATGTTTTTCTTGAAAAGAAAAACACCATCATTCAATGGTTGCTTTATTTATGTATGAAACATGAATAATGCAGGGGAAAAACAGCCTTTGCCATGGGAAATGCGCCTCAGAGTTGCGTACCATATTGCACAAGCCCTTGATCACTGCAACGCTGAAAACCGTAAAATTTATCACGATTTAAATGCTTACAGAGTTCTTTTCGATGAGGTACGCTTTGCCCATTCCCTAATTCTACCACAATATTTATCTTAACTGTGCTTCCATGGCTTTAGTAAATAGTGCTCATTCAAGAGGACGTTGAATGACACCTTGTTTACTGTTACTCTAGTTCAGGTTGGGACTAGCTTCATCGTTGTTGTATCCCATTTATTCTCAGCATTCTGTATAGTTCAATGTTTGAATCTTTTGGACATTATGATATGTGTCAGTTTCTTTTCGTAGTGGGTGAAAAATGGTATTATTTCTGTAGAATTTCAACCCATACTCATTGGAGAGCCTTTTAATGGTTCGCTGCATCTCGCCTGGCAAGGTCCTTGTGGTGTGGGTTTGGGAAATCTCAAAGTTGATTGTTTGAGCAGGATAGAGGATTATAGAGAGTAGCATTGCCAAAATAGAAATACGGCCTGTCTTTAAAAGTATTAAATTGCCATGTAAATGTTTAGATTGATATGTGCTTCTTGTTTATGACTTGCATCTAGAGACAGACCAGTTGCCAGCATTGACATTGAACTTTGCTGTTTATTTTCTGCTTTTAATTTCATTTATTGCCAGGATGGTGATCCTCGATTATCTAGTTTTGGATTGATGAAAAATAGCCGAGATGGAAAAAGTTACAGTACTAATTTGGCTTATACTCCTCCGGAGTTTTTGAGGACAGGTATATTCTTCTGATTTCACTTGTTCACCTATGGACTACTAGGATTTTCAACTTTAACAAACTAATTTGTTTTTCTTTTTTAAACTTAAAATAAGAAAGAATAGATATTTTATGGCCCTTTTGGAATTTAAGGCATTTAATTACTGAATGGATATTTTTTCACTGCTGATAATTTGAATGTTCAACTCTGCAGGCAGGGTCATCCCTGAGAGTGTTATTTACAGTTATGGAACTGTTCTCTTGGATCTCTTAAGTGGAAAACATATTCCTCCCAGTCATGTATGATATGTTATCCAAATTAATTTGGTTGCCCTCCAATGTATTCCTTGATTTTTTATTTAGTTTTTTATAGATAACTTTTTCGTTCTTTATTTTTTGCTTGCTAATATTGCTCATAAAGTTCTTAGTGATGAAAATTTGCTTTTCTGGTAGAATTTGGATGAATCTATTTTGAGTTTCTTTGAAACTGTTCCTTTGATAATTGAGCTTAGGATTGGAATTCAATGATGATGCTGTTCATCTAAGAAGTACCTGGAACTGAGGCTTTTGGTGAATTTTTTTGTACATTTTGGAGCTTGTTTAATTAATTAAGCAATTAAGACCTCCTGCCAAGCTTCACAGGACATTGTTAATGTTGGGAGGCTTAGAAAGTCATGAAAAATGTGTAAAATGTTAGCAGAATTCAAAATGTCCTAAAGTAAAAGTCTTTAATATTTACTTTTCTATTCTGGAACAGTCCTATGGATAATATCATATACCTGGACCTCCATATATTTGGTAGTGAGTTTCAGCTGTGTCCATAAGATCTGTCAAGGAAAAAAATGGCAATATTATCTGTATGAGGCTCAAACAGACACCAAAATCATGTGACTCTTACACTGTTTGAAGGATGGTACCTTCTCTTGTATATCTTTTTCTTGGGCAAGTCTTACTTTGGGGCTGTGACGTTTTGATTTTGGGCTTCTTTTTTGGTGAATGGTGAATGGTGACATTCTGCTCATTCATTTATTTTGGTCTTTGTTCTTATAAGCTTCTGAGTATGCTACAACTTCATCTGCAGTCAATGTTGTGTACATTGGTTTTAACACTATCGCATGACTGTTGATTCTCCAGGCATTGGACTTGATAAGGGGAAAGAATTTATTGTTGTTAATGGATTCTTCTCTGGAAGGACAATATGCTAACGAAGATGCCAGCGAATTGGTTGAATTGGCTTCAAAATGTCTTCAGTATGAGGCTAGAGATCGACCTGATATTAAATTCCTCCTTTCGGCAGTGGTACCTCTTCAAGCGCAGAAAGAGGTGAAATTTTCAAGTCATTGAAGTCACCACTGTTTCAATTTTGAAGTGTGTGATATATAGATGCATCTTAAACCCTACTAAGTTAATAGGTTCACATTGCTTTCTGTAGGTTGCATCACATGTTCTAATGGGTCTATCAAGAACCCCATCACCGTTGCCAACTATGCTTTCTGCACTTGGAAAAGCATGTGCTAGGATGGATCTTACTGCAGTGCATGATATCTTGCTTAAAACTGGTTATAGAGATGAAGAGGGTGCAGAAAATGAGGTGGGTTACGGCTATCTTACTTCTCAATGGTGCAAAATGTTCTGTTATTGGGCCTGAAAAACAGACAGAAGTAGTAGGCATTCTTGAGAATCTGTAAGGACTTCAGTTGTGGGCTTCTATTGGTTTTGTTAATTTAATAGTATAGGAATTTATTGAAATGAATTTGCATGTATTGTCTCCCTTGGGTGTTTTCTTCTTGTCAGCACAGAAATTGTGGTTGTTCTGATATCATTGGCTATGCATGGTTTCATTTCCTCTCTCTGTTTCTCTCATGATCTAATTTGCTGCCACTGTGTTATTGATGAAGCTGTCATTCCAAGAGTGGACACAACAGGTTCAAGATATGCTGAATACAAAGAAATTTGGGGATATTGCATTTAGAGACAAAGATTTTAAAAATGCTATTGAGTACTACTCGAAGGTACCTTTCTTTCTCTTGTAGATTTATTTACAATTCACAAGCTTGATGGCTGGGATGTTATGTTCAAAAATAAGTTAGAAATTTTGTATTTTTTTTTCTTTTGTTTGGAAAAATATAAATTGGCCTTTGTTGAATCTCCAAAAGGTAGTTCAACCTGCTGATATTTTAAGTAGCTATTCCATGTTCTCTTTAACTATCCAAAATAAGGCTTTATATTTGCTTTGGGTATTATGGACTTGCTCTAGTTTGATCTCTCTCTGTTTGCACTGTGTTTTGTGTTAAAAGTCTGTTCATTTTTTCCCCTAAATGCAGTTGGTATCAATGATGTCTGTCCCTTCTGGTACGGTATTTGTGAGAAGAGCCCTCTCATTCTTGATGATTGGTCAACCAGAATTTGCCTTGAGAGATGCCATGCAGGCTCAGGTGTGCTTGCCCGAATGGCCCACTGCCTTCTACATGCAAGCTCTTGCCCTCTCCAAGCTTGGAATGGAAACTGATGCGCAAGACATGCTCAATGATGGAGCCTCATTTGAGGCAAAGAAGCAGAATGGCTGGCGTGTCTAAGCAGCAATGTTTTAAGCTTTTAGGTGGTAATTCTTTCTGGATTCTTTTCCCCATGCATATCGTCGAGCTGCTGAGAGCTTGGAAGATGGAAGCGGGAAGGAAGTCTGTGTGTGAGGACTATTTTGAGTCAAGAGTTGTTTTATTATGTTAAAGAATAGTTTGACATAGAGAAATGTATAAAGGATACTAAGCATGAAGAAACAATTAGAGTAGTAACTGACCAATGACTTTGATACTGGTGATGCTGTTTTTTTGGTACAACTTTTCGTATGAGCTATTGTCATTATGAATCGAAGGGTGGTACGGTGTATGAAGAGGGAGGGCGTGAGAGTGAGGTTGGGCGGTTGAGATGTAACGTCAGATGGTGCACAACGTTATTGGGAGATTAAAAGGGAAAATTGAATGGAGGTCAAATTAGGATGATGTTGTGATTATTTCATTTTTCATGGTGGTTTAACAGAGCCAGCCAACCAGCAAGCATTGATAAAAAAACAGAAGCAACATCTTTTTTCTTTTTTTGAAAAGCGAAGCAACATTATTTTAATTCATGGGGTTGGCATTAGCTAACAAAGCATTGTTATGTTAAACCCAAAAAAGAGAGAGAAAGCATTGGGTCGATGGTTCATGGTTCAAAAAGACGAGAATATTCTGTTAGGACAGAAAGATAATTGAAGCACGACGTTCTCAAGGAGTATAAAAACAGTAGCAGTAAGTGGTAACTGAAAACGTCCGAGAAAGGCCAAGATTAACTCCGAAAAGATAGATGGCAGCGTTGTGCTATTTACTATTTAGACGCCCCTGCTGGGATGAAAATACCGACAGAGAAGTAAAAAATTTTTACTGTTGTCATAAGGAAAGGAAAATAAAAGGGAGGGGGAACAATAACACTAGCCATTAGGACGGCAGAAGCGGACAAGGAAGAAAATAGGTCAGTTCCTCCTTCATCCTTCCTCAAATCTGTTTTCCATCTCGTTTCTTCCGGACCTCATCCGCCCGTCGCTACTTTCTTTTCACCCATGCTCTGTTTTCAGCCAATTTTATTTATTTCTTTGCAGCTCAATGTCCATTTTTATTCGTTTCTTTAGGCTTTCTTTTCTGTTAGAATTACGCCTCCTGAATTCTTTAAAAATGGGTTTTTTAGACCTCTGCAGAATTCAATTTAATGGATCTATCTATGATTTTAATTTTAATTCCAAAGCTTCTTGTTTTTCCCGTTTCACTTTAAGCTTTTGTCTTTCTTATAGCTAATACTGGCAACAGAAAAGATGGTATAATCCTTATTCTAATCAGCCCATAACCAAGTTTTACGAAACATTGTTATAAAGAGTACTAAGAAACGATACGAGTAAGAGATTCACAATATTTGGAACCAGTCTTTATTCTTTGACAACAGTGGCAGAGCATAGTTTGTGGGGGAAAAGAGTGTTTAATAATGCAATTGACAAGGTGTTTAAGATTACTGGGCAATCATCTAATGGGATCATTTTCTTTAAGAGTTAAGGGAATCGATAAAATTATGGAATCAGGCCCTAAAACAAAGTCACAGTTTACAGGAGAAAGAATAGAAGCACGCCCCTAAGTTTTATTTGGTACATTAAAGTATTTCGCTATAGCTCTATGCTTTGTCCCCTATTGTTTTAAGCGATTGATCTCCATGCTTTAGGGTTTAGATGGCTGTGCACAGATTACGTTCAATCCTTCTGCTGCTGTACAAGTCCTTTTCTGTTGCTCCTATTCTGAATTCCTGATATTGTCGTTGAATTAGTTGAGTTGTACCAAATAGAATAACCTTATGTGCTTCATGCAGATTTTCATTTTATGGATAATAAGACACCTAGGAGAGAGGGACCAGGGGAAGTGACACGGGAGTCACTCATTGCTATCTCCTCCTCTATACCGGACAAGGGTGTTGTTTCTAAACTCTCATCAGATAATTTGAAATGTGAGAAGCTGGATGGAGGAATAGATTGTGATGGAGCCGAAGAATACAGGTCTGCGCTGATCTCCATATCCTATTCCCAGTCACCTGACAGTGTGAGCTTACCATCTACACTGAACGGACTGAAGAGTTAGACTTGATGGTGAAAATTCGTCTCCTCTACCCCTTTTTTTTTTTTACTCTTTTGCCCTTCTTGAGAGACTTTGGGAGGAGTTTTCTGAACCTCGTGAATGGGTGCTTGTATTGTATCGTTCAATCATGGTCTGTTACGATCTAGAACTACTGTCATTCTGTGTGTGTGGACTTGTAAATAATATTGGTGAAACTGCGGATGTATCTGTTGAACTCAATTGTTTGCCATATGAACCTCATAGACTTTGCAGTCAAAGCATGCTTTCTTCATGGGTCTTTTTCATCAGTTCAATGCATGCTTTGCAGATTCTACTCCTCTTTTAACTTTTTGTTGAAATGTGTTATTTGATGCGATATAATCAGGGAGGTGATGGGCTGGAGTCGAGCTAAAATCGATTAGATTCGTTAATCCATAAGCCAAGTATTAAGATACCCATCCTTGGCTCGATATCTAACAAGTGGAGTTAAATTTCTTGCCAGGTCGAACTATAAAAGCTCACACAATGTAGTAACTACAATTAATGTAAACTAAACCCTAAGCCCTAACCCCAAAGAAGAATAACAACTAGTACAACTGCCTACTTTAGTACTTGTAAAACTAACAACTAACAACAATTAATGGTAAATCTTAACCTGATGACAGTACAATGTGTGTGGTCATAACTGATGAATGATGTTGTTACTGCATTATATCGGGGGTTGGGATTGTTCTTTCATCTTTGAATAAGATTTCTCTTTTTCAAGTCCAAAGAATAAGAAATTATTTAAGGAATTTAAGTGTCCACGTCCTGTACGTATAAGAGAAGAATGCAAAAAGCCAAAAGGCAGTGAATTTTATTTTTCAAGGTTGGAGAGACGTCTTCTCTGTTTCTTTTTTTTGTATGGCTAACTGATTACAGGAACGTGTTGTGTTGCGTTTCAGTCGCAATCAAAGATCTCAATGACAGACATGATCAAAGAAGGATCTAATGTCAGCTACCACCAATTCCTTCTTCTGTGCTAACTTTAGGGGACATTTGATTTGCCTTAAAATCTCGTGGCCCTTGTGCTTTCTACCAAAATTTAGTGGTTCAACACTTGCGCTTGGTGTATAGAACGCCTATTTATTTCTACAGACTTGAGAGCATGAAAGAAGAAAGGAAGGAAAAAAAAAATGACGGTGCCCTTTGACCTTTGTGATATATATACACAGGCATTTATAAGACATGATAAAATCCCGATCCCTTTCATCTTTATCACTTTCAGTGATAGGATATTGTATATTGTGGCTCTAACAGCCATTGTGAACGCACGATATAGAAAGACTCACATCCTTGAGAGAAGTCTCGAGTTTGATATACAAAAATTGGGGGTTAAAGCTGTGCAGCACCCTGCAAAGGAGATGGGTTCGATGTGGATGGTCCTCTTGGCAATATTGGCTGGCTTGGCGTCTATAAAATGGGTTCTGGAGAGAGTGAATTGGTGGCTGTATGAATCTCAGTTGGGTGATATGCAGTACTCTCTGCCGCCAGGGGATTTGGGTTGGCCTTTTGTTGGCAACATGTGGTCTTTCCTGCGAGCCTTCAAGTCCGACGATCCTGACTCTTTCATCCGTTCCTTCGTTCCCAGGTACTTTCCCTCACCGCTCTCTCTCTTCAAGTTTCTGTATGTATTTATATATAAGTTGATTTGCCCCAAAAAAAGTGTATGCCTGTAGTGATATACAGACAGAAGTGCCTGTAATGATATACATACAGAAGTGTCCATCTCTACTCTTGAGTCTCTCTGGGAATAGCTATCCCCACCAGCTAAAATTGACGATTAGGCAGGGAAAGGAAAGGAAAATCCAAATAGAATTTGTTGGGGTGGAGGATCGTTTGAAGTAGGGAAGTGGTTCAAAGTGGAGCAGCTAACTGTTTGTCTTTGCGTGTCATCTCTGGGGAAATACTTTTAATTAGTGCGGAAAGGACATTGAGAGACGTCATGCAAGACGTTTCATACTTTGATTGAGAGCGAGAGAGAGAGAACGGCTGGCCTCTTGTTGTCATTTATGCTACCCCATCTAAGTGTTTTGTTTAATTACAATAATATGTTGCTTTTATTAATGGCTTTTGCGTTGGCTTTGGCTTTGGCTGGGGCAGTTGGCTCTCTTGTCGCTTACTATTATTGCTATTTGCTAAAACACGCGTATCTACACATTCCACTTCACTATCCTAGTCCAAGACTTGTGTTTTTCTGTTTTAATGGGAGTCGGTGAACACTTTCTTCTAAAACTTGGCAAACGTACACACACAGCGTCTGTTTTACGTTTGGGTTCGGCTTGCAAACAAACCCGACACTTTCTCCTTTTCCAGCAGAAAGCTGATAAATATTGAACATTTCTCTCTCTCCTTAACACTTGCAATTTACAATCCAACATGTATAGCTATCGTGGTCATGAAGGAAAACACCAAGTATCTATGCAAACTTGAATGGTTTTAGGCACTCACATGTTTTTAATAATGCCATAAAGTAATGAAATAATAACTTCACAAATATTTATTTCTTCTGAATAATGATACAATCATTATCAAATACTTTTAACATAAAAAACCAACTTTTTTTTACAATTTTTTATTTTATTTTGTATAAATAATATACTCTAACTCTCCAAAAATTAGGCATTTCTGTACATTTTTATCACAACTTCATTGATGCACGAGCTCATTTCCCAACGTGCTAATAACTTTTGCTGTGGAATTGAACAAACCACGCAGATTCGGACACATTGGAATCTACAAGGCCTTCATGTTTGGGAACCCCAGTGTAATTGTTACAATGCCCGAAACATGTAAAAGAGTATTAAATGATAATGACGCATTTAAGCCTGGATGGCCTACCGCCACAGTGGAGCTCATAGGAAAGAAATCATTTATTGGCATTTCTTACGAAAAGCACAAGCGTCTCCGCCGTTTAACTGCAGCTCCTGTCAATGGCCATGAAGCACTGTCCAAGTACATCCAATACATTGAAGAGAATGTAATATCTGCCTTGGACAAATGGTCCAAGATGGGAGCAATTGAATTCTTATCGGAACTCCGAAAGCTCACTTTTAGGATAATAATGTATATTTTCCTCAGCTCAGAAAGCGAAGAGGAAATGGAAGCCTTGGAAAGGGAGTACACAACGCTCAACTATGGAGTTAGAGCCATGTCAATCAATGCCCCAGGATTTTCTTACTATAAAGCCCTCAAGGTGAGATTTTCTTACTTCTTTTCTTGCATGCGAAGATGATTATTGAACGTTAACAAGGGATAGAACTGGGTTTTCCTTACTTCAGGCTCGGAAAAACTTAGTGGCAGTGTTTCAATCTATGGTGAATAAGCGGAGAAAGCAGAAGAAGATGAATAACTCAACGAACAAGAAAGACATGTTAGATGCCTTGATGGATGTCAAAGACGAGAAAGGTGAAACATTAGATGACGAGGAAATCATTGATATCATGTTGATGTACCTGAATGCAGGCCATGAATCTTCCGGCCATACTACGATGTGGGCCACTATTTTCCTGCAACAATACTCGGAATTTCTAGAAAAAGCAAAGGTAACATAATTTAGAGCTTTCATTTGCTGTTTTTTATTAATTAATTTACTTTCTTGAGCATTATTAAAGCTTTCGTTTGCTGCTTTTTCATTAGACATGACAATGTTACAGGCGGAGCAAGAGAGGATCATTAAAAAAAGGCCATCAACACAGAAGGGTTTTTTTTTTTTTTTTTCATACTAGAATTTTCCGCAGGCCCAACTATCCTGTTAAATTTTATTAATTATAAGGTCAAAGGACAAAGGAGGGGGACATAAACCGTACCTCCAACATTACATGCCTAAAATGCAAAATCGTAAAAGCACCTAGAGTAAGGATAGCCATCTTAAGTGCATAACTTTTGGTGTTACAGAAGTATGGATATTCCTTACTATTACATTGAGATACTAAGCAAATTTGGATTTTATAACAGCAAATGTAAACGAGGAGTACTACTCATTTACAGTTATCAAAAACGGACATAAGGTAAATTCAATCTGTCTAACTTGAGCATTCCATACAACTCACCTTGTGTTTCGTTGAACACACAAAGGTTTGAATGATTGTGTCCTTCATTTGACAGGAAATCTGCTGCTTGGTTGCCTTCTCGAAAGATGTGTGAAATGCGGTAGGAAAAGTTGCTCAGACATTGCCTTATGGACTCTAGCAAATATCTTATGTCATGATATCATTTTTGGGACTTCTGGATTAGTTGGATCGCCACCAATGCATCCACTTCGATCCACAGCTTTTCAACGTGGCGTTCTTTGCACAAAAGAAGTCCTCGAAGTAAAGCCCTCAATTCTGCCTGTAAAGAATTACAAGAACCAATATTCTCAGAAAAACAAAAAATAAGGTTACTTGTGTGATCTCGAAGCACTCCACCACTAGCTGCTTGTTGACTGTTCCGTGAACTACCATCCACATTCAACTTGTATTCACCTATGGAAGGTTTTTTCCAGAAAAAAATATGAGGAGCTGCTCGTCGCTTCGGTTGAAAATGCTGACCCCACATGGTTGCTATGTCTGTGTCTCCTTTCCATTGCCATTGTTGTAAAAGGGAACCATCATAAAGTTGTCTCAATAGCTTCATAATTCGCCATATAACTCGAGCAGGATACAGACCAGATTGCCTGTGCTTTGCATCATTTCTTTCTAACCATAGGAACCAGCAAATAAATATTGGAAGCAATATACGGATATGACCTTTTTTGACAAAGTCCCCAGAATAATTCCATGCCCATAAAATTTGAGAAACCTGTTTGGGATTCAAGACATGGATTTGAAAGAATTTTGCAAAGAATTCCCAAACCTGTTTTGCTACCGGACTCTCCCATAGGACATGTATTAGAGATTCCTCTGAGGAGCAACATAAACATCTCGAAGCTAATTGAAAACCTTTTTCCTTCATCCGTAGCTCAACTGGTATCCAGTTGTGTAAGACCCTCCATAAGAAAAAGGAAACTGATAGAGGGATGCTCCTGTGCCAAATGAGAGATCCTAAGGCGTGTGGTGCTTGTCTCTGCCTTACTGTCTCCCAAGCGCTCCGAGTAGAGAAATCCCCATTTGATGTAAGTGTCCAGTATGCAACATCATCTTGAAAAATTTTAAAGGGTACCTGCAATATCTCAACACAGAAGGGTTTAACCCTTAAGGAAATTAGAGAAATGGACTATCTTTCCAAGGTACCTCTTTGTTATATTTGGTGAATTTTATGGTTTGGGCAAAGATTGTCTGATGTTGAGTACAAGATGGAACCTTTCATTTCAGTCATTAATTTTATTTATATATGAAGGTGATTGATGAGACGCTTCGCTTGATAACATTCTCATTAACGGTCTTCCGAAAGGCAAAAACAGATGTCAATATAAGCCGTAATTTGACATTCTAGAATTTCTTAATTTAGGTCTGTTGATGAAATACTCCAAAATCATACATTACTAATATTGTTGCATGAATTTCTCCTTTTTTTTTTTTTTCAGGTTACACCATTCCCAAGGGATGGAAAGTTTTAGTCTGGTTCAGAAGCATTCACTTGGATCCTGAGATTTATACAAATCCAAAAGAATTTAATCCTTCTCGATGGGATGTAAGTTTTAGAGTGCTTTCTTACTTATTTAAATTAATGCTTTTGCTGTATATCTATGTGCATCAGCCATAAGCATAACATATTAGTTATAAATTGTACAAATCTAAAAATCTGTGCAGGATCATGCTGCCAGAGCAGGGATTTTCCTGCCTTTTGGAGCAGGAAGTAGGTTGTGCCCTGGAAGTGATCTTGCCAAGCTTGAAATTGCTATTTTTCTTCATCATTTTCTCCTCAACTATCAGTAAGTTATTTTGCAGTGTCAATTATTTATCTTTATATATAGTTCATGATTTCATTATAACGTGATTATTGGCTTACACATCATTTTTTTAATAATTAAAAAATGTTATATCATCACAGTCACCAACAATATTTAAGAAAAATGCTGCAAGTCACGGTTTGGTGTCTGATAATGCCTTTAAGCACCAGGTTGATTGGCGCATACTTCAAATAAGAATGAATTAGTAATATTTTCCTTTTGTTCTGGTGTGTTGCAGGCTGGAGCGGCTTAATGCTGAGAGTAAAATTAGGTATTTACCACATTCAAGACCTGTAGATAATTGCTTGGCGAGAATTAAGAAACACCCTAAGGAAGAAAAGTGAAAAATATAAGTAGGGTTGTACCTATGCTAGTAATTTCTTTTTATAATAATGATGATAATAATACTAGTAATACTGACGATGATGATGTTGGTGGTGGTAGCAATATTTCACAAACAGAGGAACAGGAGGTATTGTTCAAGGAGATTAATGAACAATGATCCACAAACAAATGCACAGCCATTCAGGTCTTCACTAAAGTTTTTTAGGGTTCGAGGTTCGAGGTTTGGGATTCAGAGTTTAGGTTTAGGGTTTGGGGTTTTTTTTTAATGCTGAAAGTTCTCGCAGGGCCCAGCTACCTTGTAAAAGTTTTATTAATAATAATAAAATTAAGTACAAAATGGAGGGGGATATGAACCGGACCTCCAAAGTTGCATGAGCTTGAGAAACATAAAGAAGAGTACCTAGAATGAAGTGTTTCATTTTATGATCATATTCTTTACTATCGTCATGAAATTGAAACACTTCTATATTACAAAAATCTATGAGATTTGCTAAATAAAGAACGTAAAAATAAATTAGGAGTACTACTACTTTACATTTTTTTTAAATCGAACATAATGTAAACTAACTTTGTTTAACCTAAGAATACCTCTGAGTTGACTTTCTGCTTGTGAAAAGACTTGCAAGTTCTAGTGCATATGCCCTTGATTTAGAGATGCTCTACTGCCTGGTTGCCTTCTCTATGGATGCACGAAATTCGAAAAGAGATACCACTTAGGCAGCTACGGATGGAAGCTAACAAGTACCAAGTCCTTAAGGATCTCTGATGGCCCTCTTGTATCATCTTGACCACAACTTTTGCATCCATTTCAAACCAAAGTCTAGTAACATTATGCCCCATGCATAAACGTAAACCCCTATGCAATGCCATTAATTCTGCTTGTAGTGAATTATGAGGTCTGAAATTTTCATAAAACCCAAAAATCATGGTATCTGTATGATCTTAGAAAAGACCACTTCCTACAGCATTTTGAGAATTAAGCTTGGAGCTACCATCAACATTCAACTTAAACTCACCTGTTGATGGTTTGTGCCAAGAGAAAATTTTAGGGGGATGTGGGGTTGCTTGCTGAAATGTTAGCCCATATGCTTGAGCAATCTGTAAATCACCCTTCTATTGCCACTAGTGAAATTACCTCATATGGAATAATTGGTGGATAAGTTTTAATACTCTCCATTCCACTTTGTTAGGATACATACCTAGGTCCATATGCTTCGCATCATTCCTTTCAACCCATAAGAATCATAAAATAAATAAAGGCATTAATGTACGTATGTGTCCTTTTTTCGTAAAGTCACCAAAATAATACCATGCCCATATAATATGCTGAACATTCTGGGGGCGAATGATGTTGATATGGAAAAATTTCATAAAATAGTTCCAAACCTATGTAGCAATTGGGCATTCCCACAAAACATGCATGAGAGACTTCTCTGAGTTGTAGTGTTGGCATTTTGAAGCAAACTAGAAACCCTTTCTTTTCAACCGTTCTTCAACTAGGATCCAATCCTGTAACAACCTCCAAAGAAAGAAAGAGATAGTTAAAGGAATGCTATTACAGGACACGAACTTCCACCAAAGTTTCATGCTAAAGGCCTTAAACACATCACCTAAGCCACAAAAGTCCAGTCCGCCTCACCAGATGGAAAAGTGGTCTTATGCTAAGGGCCCTAATGAATATGTCTAGTACATGTTGAACCACGACCTTTTTTGATCCTTTGTAGAGTGGCACTCCCAAATATGTGATAGGCAAGCATTTTTGAGCAAAACCAGTGGCTGGGGATATGATTTGTCTTCGCGAGCTTGCCATATTTCGATGAGTGATGAAACAACTCTTAGAATGGTTAATTTGTTGCCTGGAAATCTCCTCGTATTCCTGTAAAAACGTTAGAATTTTCTGCAAGGAGGATTTCACACTATTAGTGAATATAATGATATCATCTGCAAATGCCAAATGGCTAACTAACATGGAGCAATTAGAGATATAATGCAAGGAAGGGTATTTGGTGAAAAGAGCATGCAATCCTCGGGATAAGTATTCCATTGCCGAAATAAACAATAAAGGGGAAATCGAATCGCCTTGTCTGAGTCCCTTTTTTAACTTGAAGTAACCCACGGCCCCACCATTAATTAGCAAAGAGAACCAGCAATTAGAAATGCAACGGCGAATCATACCAATCCATTTGGAATCAAAATCCAAACTGCTGTAGCATTTTATAAAGAAAATCCCATTCAAGCGGGTCATATGCCTTCATCATATCCAACTTGAGGACTACATTTCCTTCCTTTGATTTTCGGTCAATCCTCCCAATAAGTTCAACAGCAAGTAGGATATTATCACTAATCAATCTCCCTTTTGCGAAGCCACTCTGATTCTCTATGATAATGGATGGGAGCACCCTTGCGAGACGGTGAGCTAAAATCTTACTAATGATTTTATTTAAAACATTACATAGACTTATCTGTTTAAAGTTGCTCCATTGCGAGGCATTGCGAGTCTTGGGCAAAAGCACTATTGTTGTAGATGTGATTCCCCTTGATAGATCATCTCCATGAAAAAAATCAACAACTGCGTCCAGGAGGTCATTAGCAACTATATCCCAGCATTGTTGATAAAAGTATGAGGAAAATCCATCTAAGCCGGCAACACTATCCTTATCAATATTAAACACTACCTCTTTTGGTTCCTCTCTAGATGGCACTGCACATAAGCTCAAATTATCATTGTCAGAAACAATAGTAGGAATCAATGAAGCATCAAACCTGGCCATATTACACGATTCCTTTTTCATGATGGAGGAAAAAAATTCCACTACAGAAGACTTCACTACATCTGGTTTCTCGAACCAGTTGCCATTCGGATTTTGGATCTTGAAAATATAGCTTTTGATTCATTTCTACTTTACCCGCATGTAGAAGAACTTGGTATTGCGCTCACCCTTCACTAGCCATTTTATACCAGATTTCTGCTTCTAGAATAATTCTTCAACACTAAGACAATGATTGAGTTGAGCATAAGCTTTATTCATTGCTGCACGATTCTCAATTGATTGTTCTTGTTGAAAGACTAATGCACAATCTACAACCCTTTGTTCTGCCACCTTCAAGTTGTGGAAAATGTCACAAAATATCTCCTTATTCCACCATTTTAGAGCCTGTTTCAATTGTTGTTGCTTTGCCCAAAAGGCTTGTATACTCGATTCGGTGATGGGAAGGTTCCAATTCTGTGCCACAAAGTTTTTAAACACATGATAAAGTACCCATGCATGCAAGAATCTAAAGGATGAAGGGATTCTGTCTTGGTTTATAGAGCATGAAATCAATAAAGCATAGTGATCTGACTCATCTCTATTTGGATGTTGTATGCGTGTAGAAGCAAAAAATTCTGCCCAATGATGATTAAATATCATTCTGTCCAACCGTTGAAACACACAGTTATTAATCCAAGTAAAAGGGTTCCCTTCATAACCACCATCTAGTAGACCACAATCATGTAAAGTAGTAACAAAGTCTTCCATGGAGCCACTATGCGGCATTGCTCCATTTAACCGTTCTTTACTGTGTAAAATGACATTAAAGTCTCCCCCCACAATCAACGATGTTTGAATATTAATTGACAAATTCCTTAGGCAGTCCTAAAGATCTAATCTTTCTGACCTGGTGCATTTTGCATAAATGAAAGATGCTAATAGAGGAATTTTCAGCCATGGCATGGTTAGCTTAACAAGCAGACATTGAGCATGATCCAGCAACACTTCACAACTCAGATCAAACGAACGAAACAACCATATCTTTTGAGAGCAGTTCTTAAAAACTTTTTCAAAACCTAATTTTTTTCTGATAAAGCTAGCTTTAGAGGTGTCAACCATGGGTTCCAAAATTACTAAAATTTTAATTTTGTGCATTAAGTGTAATTTTTTGATTCTTTTTTGAATAATAGCACTAGAAATACCTCTTACATTCTAGATTAGTGCACTGATCATGATTGGTTTGGCTACAAAGCTCGCTGAGATGGAATTGTCATTAGAGACCCTATCATTTTCCCCCATATCGATTGCTTTTTCTGAGGCTAAGCTGAGAATTTTACCAATTGAAGTTGCAATGTTTGAATGTCTCCTATGTTGCACCCATGGATGGACTTCCATTTCTGCAAAATTTATTTCTAAAGTCAAAGGAACATCACTTAGTTCTTTATTATATATGCACTTACCAGAGGCGGACTCCTAGGTGGGGGGAATGTCAATTTGGCCTGCCATCCCTTCTTGTAAGCATGCAGCGGATGAGGTAGTCTTGATATTTCCCTCTAAGCTCTCAGCTCGACTTACACCCTGTCCCCCTATTGGGCTGTGTTCTCCACTACCTTCCAAAAAATTCACTAACACATTTTGGCCTCTTAACCCACTTGCTGCCCTCTACTGTTGCTCCCCTTGCAGAGAAGGGTTTGCTTGTTCTAATCGCATGTTTGGTACGCAGAATTGTCAGGAATAGAATATAATAGGTATTCTGTGGGAATAGAATAAGGTGTGAATAGAAAAGAATAGTTATTACTTTGTTTGGTTCAGTGAATGAAATAGAGCATGTATGACTATTACTATTTAATGCAGTGTTTGATTGGTAGACATAAAATTAGAATAAGAAAGGAATAAATGATAAAAAGACAAAAATATCCTTACTCATATAACTTAGTAATTTTCGTAAAAAACTAAAATTATCTTTATTATAATTTGAATATGTAAATTGTCCCAAGAGCCAATTATCTATTATAATTATATTTTATCCCAATTTGTAAAAATCATTATAATTTAATAACATATTTTTATAAATGAATAATTATTTTAAAATATTAATTATTTATATTATATTTTATCCATCATAATCAATTAAAAACTATGATAAATTTTAATTTTTAGTAAATTCTTCAAATATTATGAATCATTTTCAAAACATCCCCATAAACAAATTATATGAGAGAATAAATATATGGGGAAAAAAATGAAAAAAAAAGTAGAGGTCAAAAATCATGTATTCTATCTTTTTATTTTCTTTTTGTATTTTATTTTGCCCACTACTTTCCATGACTGAGCCAATTTCGTTGGTTCCCCTAGGCGCATGTTTTTTTTTTCAAATTTTTTTTTTCAGAACTCTCCCAACGCCTCCCTCCTTCTTTCATAAATGTCAAATTTATAAACTTTTTATTTAAAAATAACCACTTATAAGCCCAATAAAAATGTGTTACTTAAATCCAATTTCAATATGATTTCAATTTAATAACACAAACGGCCAATATTGATAAATTTGAAAGGCAGGCAATGCCAGATTGGAGCTTAAACAGATAGAAAAAATTCTGGTAGAAAATGAAAAAAGCCATTCCTACAAACAGCATAAACAAGCAATGCCAGATTGCATCATAAACAGGGAGGAAAAATTATGGTAGAAAATGAACAAAGCCAATCCTACAAACAGCATAAACAGGCAATGCCAGATTGCATCAACAAACTCCACATGCTTCAAAAATTTACAATGCATGACTATGAATATCCAAATATTATACAGGCATTCTCAATATTCCAAAGCACACCAGAAACAGCTCTTCGTTTCAAAGCATGACGGAAACAACCCTTGGTTCCAAATCCCTTGATGTTTTAATTGTTCATAGTTTAATCTATTGGCTAAAGGAGGTGGCAGATCAAGTTAGAGGTCGCTGGAATCTCAACATTTGCATGAATCTCTTGGGTAAATCACAAGAAACCCAACTTTTTCACACAAAACCCTAAATCATCCTAACTAGAGCATTAACAATCAAAGGCAAAAAAATAGGGATCGACTTGGACTATGGAAGAGAATCACGAAGCAATAAATTCAAATCAAATCGGCGTTGCTACTGGTAGAGAAAGAGGGAGGACGATCAGCTGCTTTCTAGAGGGAGGAAAATCGAGATAAAGCTCGGCTACGAGAAAAAAGGGATAAAGGGAAATGAGGAGGAGAGAGAAAAAATTATATTATATATTATATGAATATAGTTGTAATTTTTTTAAAATAATAAGGATATTTTAGTCTTTACATATATTCAGTAATTCTGTGAGCTGTGAAATAGGTATTATCGAAAAGGGGGGAGTTGGTAGCGGAATAGGAATTTCTTCATAATTCTTATTCTTTGTCTTATCTTTCAACCAAACGCAGTAATAAAAATTGACAGAGAAGGGGGAATGGCTAACCAAACATGCGGTAAAGGTTTAAAGAAATAATTTTTTGAATTTTCTCCAGTATCCTTCCATTGATTTGTGCATCCACGTCCCATCTCCTGCTGCATGCACTGTGAAATCCCTATCTCTCATAGCCGTTACACTCTTTGGAGGGCCCCACTGGTCATATTCGGTGGTGGGGGGATCTGCGCAGACCTACCCACTGCTGCTGTCCTATCAAGCGGCTGAAACAAGCTTTTTTATTGTTATTTTTTTCCCCGTCACCTGCTTGCTTTGACATCCCCATTTCTAGTTCTAAAAAAATACTGCCCCTTACTGGTGCTATATCTTCTGCTTCCCTTAACCGTTCAGGCTGATCTGTCTTGTCCTTCTCGCCATGTGGCCCTCTGCTTTTTGGCAGCAGTTAAGTGTCTGATAATTCTATTTTATAGAATTATTTTATTTCAATTTTGTTATTAAATTTTAGCTAAATCCTTAGTTTTTAATTATAATTTCTTAATTTTTAGTTATTTTTATATATTTAGTTTGTTTTTAAGTAAGTTATTTATTTTTATGTTATTTCCTTTAATTTGGTTAATATTTATTAGTTTTTATATTTTTGGTAGGACCTAAAGTCATTGGGTTTAATTTTGGAAAGTAAGATGATAAAAGATCCAGAAATCTGCTTGCATATGCTTCAGTATTTTAGTCATATCTCGAGCTACAGAACTCCAATTGCTGCGATTCTTTGACCATTGGAAAGCTAAGAGACAGAGCTACAACTTTCATGAAGATCACTTTGCCCAGTTCTGCCTCAAAGATGGAGAAAATCGCATCGGAATGTTGCTGGACGTACTGTGCCGGGAATGAAAATTTGTAAAGATTGTTAAGTGATTTTTTGGGCCTCTCATTATGTTTTAAGCCCAATTAAACCCTAAGTCAACTTGGAGAAATCTAGGTTAAGTTTGTTAGTATATATAGGATATTTGGAGACCTAAAAAGGAAAACCTTTGGAGATTCAAGAAGCTAGAAGTTGAAGCGGAAACCCGGAGATCAAAGCGGCAATTATTTTGTTTTCTTCTTTAGCTTTTATTCTTCTTGTTGTTTTCAATGGTTGAACTTTATACAATGTTATTTGATTTTACAATTATGAGTAGCTAATTTTCTTTTTCTAGGATTGCAATTGAACTCACATGTAGTCTAAGTTTTTAATCTTTTTCTTACTTATTTTCAATGGGAGTTGAATTGTTTATTTCAATTTGTTCTTAATGCTTTTAATTGCCTGATCACCAATTAAATTGATTTAGGAACCTAAACAAACTTGGGAGAGGGAGTTTAGAGTAGACTAAAATTGAAATAGCATATGATCATGTTAAATGATTTGCGTATAGGATAGGGATATGCCTATAGGCCATATGTAGCCAGATTAGAGCCTGAACTTAATGAGTCTGTTTTAATTTCAAATCACATAGGGATATGATGTTTTGGTTAAAATAGATATTTTTATAGGACGAGTCGGGAGACCCTTATAAATAATTTAGGACTCTAGGTTAGCAATTCAACCCATTGAAATAAGTTAAGGAGGAGAAGTAAAATTTAGATGAAGTGTCAGGGATATTGTAATCCTAGGCTTGTTTAATTTGATATTTTCTCCAATTATTACTATTTTGATTTTTTGTTAGATTAAATTTTAGTTTATTAGTTTTATTTAATCACTTAATTTAGATTATTTGGATAAAATTAAATTGTTTTAATTTTAGTAATTAGTAAAGTTTTAGATCAATTCTCCGTGGGATCGATACTCTACTTGCTGATATACTGTCTATTCGATACGTATACTTGCGTAGTGGATTTTTAACTGACAAGTTTTTGGCGCCGTTGCCGGAGAATTGTTTCTAGAATTTTTATTAATACTAATACCAAGCAAATTTAGTTTTAATTCAAATTTTTTTTATTTTATTTTCAGGTACTTTTGGTTGAGGTGATGAATTATAGTAACTATCAGTGGACATCTGAATAATTTGTGCCTAGGAGGGTTGCTAGTGATTATGAATTGGCTATTAGTGCTTTAGCAGTTGAGGTAAATGCTTTGTCTCAAAAAATGGATACTTGGGGTGTTAATGTTTTTGAAAGTCCTTTTGTGGCATGTGAGCTTTGTGGAGATAAGCATTCAAGTGATTGTTGTCCAACTTATTATGAATCAATGCAATTTGATGAAAACTTCAATGGGCAACAAAACAATTCGTACTCTAACAGTTACAACTCATGGTGGAATTACCCAAAATTTTCATGGAATAATGATCAGGGTCCTACATATTCATCAGAGCCTATTTTCCAGCATGATTTCCAGTCACAAGTTAGAGCCCCTATTTTTGAGAAGAAACTAACTTTGGAGGATATGTTTATACAATTCATGACAAAGAATGACGCCATCATTCAGAGTCAAGATGCCATCCTTCAGAGTCAAGCAGAATCAATACGAAATCTTGAGACTCAAGTGGGCCAACTTGTCGATTACATCAACAATATGCCTCAAGAAATTTTACCAAATGACATTGAGCCTAATCCTAGAAAAGAAGAATATGGTAAGCATCTTGATGAGGTACATGGCAAGAATGTTGTAGATGATGGAGATAAAGTAGATCAAGGAAATATTTCTAGCAATCAAGTTCAAGATGAAAAAATTAAGCAAGAAGAGAAAGTATCTACACCACCACAAGTCAAGCCATATGTGCCTCCCATTCCTTTTCTAGATATAATTGATAAGTTACCTAAGGAGGCTATTGATATGGAAAATTCAAATAAGTTTCTTGAAGCTTGTTTGGTTCAAGATGCAACAACCAAGGACCAGAACGAAGAACTTACAAATGTTGCATATGTTTTGAAAGCTACATCGAAAGTGCATTATCCAAGTAGAACTCAATTTGAGAAGTTGGGTAAAAGTCAGCCTATTCCACCATCTTGGGTTGAGCAAGCACCAAATCTTGAGTTAAAGCCACTACAACCTCATCTTAGGAGGAGACTACTTTCACACCTCAAACTTTTTCCATGCAAACTCAAACCTCCTTAAAGGGTGAATGGAGACCTCAACTAAAGTCAAGCTAATGACTATAAAGAAGCGCTTCTTGGGAGGCAACCCAAGTTCCTCAACTTTATTTATTTTCGTTATTTTTTTTTTCATGAGTTTTTATTTTATTTTACTACTTATTTATTTAGTAGTTGTTTTTATTATTTATTCTAATTTTTTTATCTCCTTTTGCAAGTAATCGGTTTTCAAAGAAAAAAAAAAGAAAAAAAAATTTTTCAAAAAAAAAATCAAAAAAAAAATTTCAAAAAAAAAATCAAAAAAAAAAATTTCAAAAAAAAAAAAAGGCATGAGAGCCGCGGCTCTCAAAGTGAGAGCCGCGGCCCCCATATGTGCTGCCCAAGCAGCACATATCCAGCAACATTGAGCGCCCCAAAAACGCACAATGTCATTTATTTATTTATTTATTTTTTTTGCTTATTTGTCTTGTCTTTTCAGCCACACTCATTCTTTTATTTGTTTATTATTTTCTTTTACTTTTTCCTTTCTTGTAATCTTCAACCGCACCATCCCATTTGTTTTTTTTTTATTTTATTTTGTTTCTTTCCCTTTTGTCTTTTCCCAACACATCATTCTTTTAATTTATTTTTTTTATTCTACTTCTTCATTTTTTTTTCTTTCCCAACGCACCATCTTTCTCTAATTTTATTTTTTACTTCTCTTACTTTTGTCTTTTCCTAATGCACCTTCCTTTTAATTATTGTTTATATTCTATATATTTTTTTTTCTCTTGTCTCTTAGCCGCATAACCCTTTAAATTCTTTTTAATTGTTTGCTTCTTCTTTTCTTCTCTTCTTTAACAGCTTATTCCTTCATTTATTTTATTTTTATTGTTATTTTTTCTTCTTTCTCTTGTCTCTTCAACCGCACCATCATTCTTATTATTTTTTTTTCTACAACTTTTTTCTCTTAAAATTTTTGTTTCTCTCTTTACCTTTTCATTTTTTTTCACAGTAGTTCTAATTTTTATTTTATTTTTTATTTTTATTTATTATTATTATTCGTTTCACTCACCACATTCACTCTTCCCTCAAGAGAATTTAGGTTGCATCTTAAAGAGTGGGATGGATGTCTACTTGTCCTTCATTGCTTATGAATTTCGACACTGCGAATGATTTTAAAGGTGACGACGCAACGAACATGTAGTTTGCTACTTCGAAGTTAGGGGAGTATTCTTGTCCTTTTTCTTTATTTTCTTTTATCACATTGAGGACAATGTTTATTCTAAGTTTGGGGGTAGCATCGCAATTTTTAATGTTTAGTTCGCTTTGGTTTAGAATTTGTCTTGCATGTTTAGTTATATTTTGCATGTTTTGCATGTTTCACTTGTGTTTTCTTAAAAAAAAAAAAAATTGAGATAGATGCGCCTTATTCATGAATGTCCCAATCCTAGGATGATATTTTAATTACCTTTTGATTCTTAGCTTTTGGGAAGCATATAGTTATGATTTAATTTTATGTGATATTCTTGTGTTAATTTTATTTTAGAGTGTGACTTCCAATAATTTGAGCACTATACTATTTTACTTAGAATTTTTAGGTGATTCAAAGAAAATTTATGTTGATGAAAAAGTGTAGTGAAGTCATGAATTCTAGAATTTGTTTGATTCTCTCTCGAGGTGAAATCTTAGATAACACTTAGGATAGAAAGTGATTTAGGCCATCTTTGGACTGTTTGAGCCTTTTGAGCCTACCTTGTTATATTTATCCCTAGTCACCCTTTTTGAGCTTAATTTACCTTTTCTTTGTAATTACCTAATTATGTAGCCTTGGCCTGTCTGTTTAAATCCAATAATTTGAACCTTTCACCTTTAAGTATTTTAATCTTTCTAAGGAATGATTTAAGCTTAAAGAATAAATTGAGGAGAAAGGTGAAAAAAAAAAAATGAAGGTTGTTGGAAAAATTACCCCTTGTTATAATTGTCAAAAATAAGTTTGGGGGTTAAAAAAAAAAAAAGAGAAAGAAAAGAAAGCAAAGTGCGGTACAAAGGAAAGTTTACTTCAAGTTTGGGGGTGTTGTAAATATATATATATATATATATATTGAGCTCTTTATGTGTCCTAGATTGATTAAGTGCTTAGGGTGAATTTGAGCCTAAATATATCCTTTATCATACCTTGACCCTAGCCTTACATTACAAGCTTGATAAAGACCTATTGATTCTTGAATAAGTGTTAATCTACATTAGTGGAGAGAGAGATGAAAAGCAAACTTATGGGATCCAAGTACTAATCTATGCTTAGATTTGGCATGAACTAATTTGAATTGCATGATATTCTTTGTAAAAGAGCATTCACACACACACGGAAGTCCATTCGAAAAATAAAGTTTCACTTGAATTGATGCATGAATTTAAGGATTAGTTGTATGTTACCTTAAGCTAGAATTTGAGTTAATTTCTGAGAAAAAATTGAGAAATCATGATTTGGTATTTCTATCTCTCGTTCAAGGATTTTCATGTTTGTGTTTTCTTTTTGTGATTCTATTCTTTTGCTCGAGGACTAGCAAAATCTTAAGTTTGGGGGTGTGATAATTCTATTTTATAGAATTATTTTATTCCAATTTTGTTATTAAATTTTAGCTAAGTCCTTAGTTTTTAATTATAATTTCTTAATTTTTAGTTATTTTTATATATTTAGTTTGTTTTTAAGTAAGTTATTTATTTTTATGTTATTTCCTTTAATTTGGTTAATATTTATTAGTTTTTATATTTTTGGTAGGACCTAAAGTCATTGGGTTTAATTTTGAAAAGTAAGGTGATAAAAGATCCAGAAATCTGCTTGCATATGCTTCAGTGTTTTAGTCATATCTCGAGTTACAGAACTCCAATTACTGCGATTCTTAGACCATTGGAAAGCTAAGAGACAGAGCTACAACTTTTGTGAATATCACTTTGCCCAGTTCTGCCTCAAAGATGGAGAAAATCGCATCAGAATGTTGCTAGACGTACTGTGCCGGGAATGAAAATTTGTAAAGATTGTTAAGTGATTTTTTGGGCCTCTCATTATGTTTTAAGCCCAATTAAACCCTAAGTCAACTTGGAGAAATCTAGGTTAAGTTTGTTAGTATATATAGGATATTTGGAGACTTAAAAAGGAAAACCTTTGGAGATTCAAGAAGCTAGAAGTTGAAGCGGAAACCCGGAGATCAAAGCGGCAATTATTTTGTTTTCTTCTTTAGCTTTTATTCTTCTTGTTGTTTTCAATGGTTGAACTTTATACAATGTTATTTGATTTTACAATTATGAGTAGCTAATTTTCTTTTTCTAGGATTGCAATTGAACTCACATGTAGTCTAAGTTTTTAATCTTTTTCTTACTTATTTTCAATGGGAGTTGAATTGTTTATTTCAATTTGTTCTTAATGCTTTTAATTGCCTGATCACCAATTAAATTGATTTAGGAACCTAAACAAACTTGGGAGAGGGAGTTTAGAGTAGACTAAAATTGGAATAGTATATGATCATGTTAAATGATTTGCGTATAGGATAGGGATATACCTATAGGCCATATGTAGCCAAATTAGAGCATGAACTTAATGAGTCTGTTTTAATTTCAAATCACATAGGGATATGATGTTTTGGTTAAAATAGATATTTTTATAGGACGAGTCGGGAGACCCTTATAAATAATTTAGGACTCTAGGTTAGCAATTCAACCTATTGAAATAAGTTAAGGAGTAGAAGTAAAATTTAGATGAAGTGTCAGGGATATTGTAATCCTAAGCTTGTTTAATTTGATATTTTCTCCAATTATTACTATTTTGATTTTTTGTTAGATTAAATTTTAGTTTATTAGTTTTATTTAATCACTTAATTTAGATTATTTGGATAAAATTAAATTGTTTTAATTTTAGTAATTAGTAAAGTTTTAGATCAATTCTCTGTGGGATCGATACTCTACTTGCTGATATACTGTCTATTCGATACGTATACTTGCGTAGTGGATTTTTAACTGACAGTGTCCCCATGTAGAATTTGGTTTCCACCCATGGTGTCACTTTCCCGATCCTGCTGGCCATGCCATGTAGCGGACCTTCCCTCTGGTGATGCCACGGGTCCCTCGACCCTGACTGGTGCTGTCACGTCCAAGGGTTCTCGGTCAAAGGCCCTCGTAGGGAGCTGCATATCCTCACCATGCAAACTGGGTTTTGCTACCCGAGCAGCCTGCTTTTGCTGCATTTTTTCCTTCTTTTTTTTGCTTCGACCAGTTTCCTTACGTTTTGCAAGATTCTCATTGTTTGCCGAGGGCTCTCGGTCCAAAGAAGCATTTTCTGGGCATTGTTTGCCCACATTCTGCACACTGGGGTCTGCCATCTTGTCAGTCAGCTCTCTTTTGACTTTTTTTAATTTTTGTTATTTCGATCTCTAACCGTGTTCCCGCGTCTCACTGCATGGCTCTCACTCATCCCATGCTCATGCAATTTTTCTGCATGCCCTTTCATTGGTTCATACCTTAGTAATCGCTGGGCCATCCCTTCTTGTTGTCCGTCCGAACGATCGTGACTGGACGCTTTTTTGCCCAATTATAACAACTGTAAAGTATCTTTTTTTCTTTTTTCCGCCTATGGATCACCTTGCACAAGTTTCTATTGTTGTTGAGCAGCGACCGACTCATTACTTCTCAGCTCCTGAACCTCATTCATTTTGTGACACTCGACTGCCGAGCTCTCTCTCCGTTCCGCCACTCCGGTTGACATACCCAAAAAAATATTTTACCCTCCTTGGGTACTGTTCATTGCCTCTGTCTGCCCCTGTTTTTCGTGGTTTTTCTGTTTTTCCCATTCTGCATCTCGAATTGCTTCAAAGCGGTTAGATATCATTATCCGCTCATTTGTCTGCTCCTCTTGGACGATTTCCACTTCTTTGGAGTCCTTTGCTCCGCTCTTTCCAGGTTTTACAGCAGCCCTCCATTACTTGTTCTATTTCTGCTTGTCCCCACGAAGCACCTCTTTCTGTTTCTCTTCTTTTCGAACTCGATCTGCACCTTCTTCCCTTCGAACTCGATCTGCACCTTCTCCCTGTAAACCCAAATTTGGGTCATTTAGCCTCGAACTCTGGATGTCGAAATGATCAACCTGCTGCTTCCTTGTTCGAGATGACTACGATATTTTGACCCCCAGATTATCTGGTTTATTACCGAGAACCATACAATATGAAACAGCATGCCCTACGTAACAACAATGCGAACAATAATCAGGCAGTTTTGAAAACTCCACCCGCTGTGTAAAGCCTCCTGTCATGTTCTCGATTTTTTGATCCCGACTCACAATCAAAATTTGGTCCAATGGTGGTTTTCGACAATCATATTCCACACAGACCCGAGCCACGCTGGGACAGCTACCATTTGCCGTTGCTTCATCAACGAAAAGAAGCTTACCTACTGCTTTGGCAATCATCAACAACGCAGATTTTTCTTGGAGGTGCTTACGTAGACTAGGAAAAGAGATCCAAACAAGGACCAAAGAAGATTCTTTTTCAGGTTGAAATTCCATTGACCACTTAAAAACTCTCATCTTTTGATTTGCAATGAACCAAACTTGGCAGATCTAGATCTGGTCAAAATCATGCTCATTTGCAATGAGCCACTTGATTTCATATGCTCCAACCAAGCCTATTCCTTTAAACGCCAGTCGAATCTCTTGCATGGGCGGCATTCCAGAGAACTTACCAATGATAGCATGCTTGAAGGGCTCAGCCAGCAGATCCAACTTGTCATCAAAAAAAGAAACGGCAGGCCGATCTTTGTACCAGAAACTTTCACGAGTAGGCGGGATGAGAGGTGGCTTTTCCCCAGCCGCAACAGACAAGAAAGACTTTTTGAGTGTGCGGGGGGATACAGGGGATTGGTTTGTGGGTTGTGCAGCTTGCGGCTAGTCATGGGAGGATGACTGCATCAGCTTTTCACTTCTAGGGGGGTTGGGGGTGGTCAGCTTGACGCATGGGGGTGCAGCTGCCGCCGATAGGAAGTTAGGCGAAGGATCCGGCGGTCGTCCAGCCGCCAAACCGTGAGTGTTTGGGAGGGAGGGAAGGCATGTGAGTTAAAAGAGCATTTTTTATTTTTTATTTTTGGTTTAGGGTTTGGTTTTGGTTCAGGATCTAGGATTCAAGATTTAGGATTTAAGGTTTAGGATTTAGTTTTTTTTTTATGTTGGAAGTTCTCGCAAGACTCAGCTACTTTGTAAAAGTTTTATTAATAATCATGAAAATTAAGTACAAAAAAGAAGGAGACATGAATCGGACCTTTAAAGTTACATGAGTTCGAAAAAGATAAAGAAGAGTATTTAGAATGGATTGTTTCATTTTATGATAATATTTTTTACTATCATTATAAAATTAAAACACTTTCATATTACAAAAATCTATGAGATTTGCTAAATAAAGAACATAAAAATAAACTAGAAGTATTATTTTTTTACATTTTTTTAAAACGAACATAAAGTAAACTAACTTTGTCTAATCGCAGAATACCTTTGAGTTGACTTTCTGTTTGTGAAAAGATTTGCAAGTTCTGGTGTGTATGTCCTTGATTTGAGAGATGATCTGTTGCCTGGTTGCATTAGCTATGGATGTGCGAAATCCTAAAAGAGATACCACTTAGACAACTACAGATGAAAGCTATCAAGTACCAAGTCCTTGAGGATCCTTGATGGCCTTCTTGTGTCATATGGACCATAACTTTTGCATCCATTTCAATCCAAAGTCTAGTAACATTGTGCTCCATGCATAAACGTAAACCCTTATGCAATGCCATTAATTCTGCTTGTAGTGAATTATGATATTTGAAATTTTCAAAAAGCCCAAAAATCATGGTGCCTGTATGATCTCGGAGAAGACCACTTTTTGTAGCATTATGAGAATTAAGCTTGGAGCTACCATCAACATTCAACTTAAACTCACCTACTGATGGTATGTGCCAAGAGAAAATTTTAGGGGGATGTGGCGTTGCTTCTTGAAATGTTAGCCCCCACGCTTGAGCAATCTGTAAATCACCATTCCATTGCCACTAGTGAAATTGCATCCCATGGAATAATTGGTAGATGAGTTTTAATACTCTTCATTCCATTCTGTTAGGATACATACCCAAGTCCCTATTCTTCGCATCATTCCTTTCAACCCATAAGAACCAGAAAATAAATAAAAGTATTAACGTGTGTATGTGTCTTTTTTTGTGAAGTCACCAGAATAATACCATGCCCATATAATGTGATGAACATTCTGGGACGAATGATGTTGAAATGGAAAAATTTCACAAAATAGTTCCAAACCTGTGTAGCAATTGGGCATTCCCACATAACATGCATGAGAGACTCTTTTGAGTTGCAGTGTTGGCATTTTGAAGTAAACTGGAAACCCTTTCTTTTCAACCGTTCTTCAACTGGGGTCCAATTTTGTAACAACCTCCAAAGTAAGAAAGTGATAGTTAAAGGAATACTTTTATGCCAAATGAGATTAAATCCTGGGTTTACTGGTTGTCGTTGTCGAATAATCTCCCAAGCGGACTTAGTAGTGAATTGTCCATCCGAGGGAGGTTCGCAATGTGCCCTATCATCACTAGAGAGGTCAATCAAAATTTTTAGATTTTCCAACACAACATCCTCTGGAAACACATTGTTCAGCTTATCCACATCCCAATTACCATCATTATAGAAAGATGAGACTTTTGTCATTAATGAAATATATGATGGAAACCGATCAACCAAGGGAGCTTCACCCATCCAACAATCATGCCAAAAAATAATTCCCCCTTACCAATTCGCCACCTAGTGTATTGTTCAGTAACTGGGCAGTTGACTAGCATCTTTTTCCATGTTTGGGAATCATGAAGTTCCGGTTGGACATACTTCGGTATTTTGCCAACATAGTATTTGATTCTCATAAATCACGTCCAAATGCTATTATAGACACAAACCTCCACCAAAGTTTCATGCTAAAGGCCTTAAACACATCACCTAAGGCACGAATGTCCAGTTTGCCCTCATTGGATGGAAGAGTGGTCTTATGCTAAGGGCCCCGATGAATATGTCTAGTACCTATCGAACCTCCTTATAAGAAATTATTGAACATTCTGTCAATTTTCTCAACAACACACATAGGGGGTTTAAGGTCTTGTAGGAGGTAAATGGGAAGAGAAGACAATACACTGCGCAATAACGGTATTCGTCTACCCAAGGATAAAATTTTATTATCCCATCCTTTAATACGTTCTTGAATCTTATCCACCAATTCATCAAAAAACATTACCTTTTTTGGTCCTTTGTAGAGTGGCACTCCCAAATATGTGATAGGCAAACACTTCTTAGAATGGTGGCTTGGGATACGATCTGTCTTCGCGAGCATGCCACATTTCGATGAATGATGAAGCAACTCTTAGAATGGTTAATTCGTTGCTTGGAAATCTCTTCGTATTCTTGCAAGAATGTTAGAATTTTCTAAAGGGAGGATTTCACATCATTAGTGAATATAATGATATCATCTGCAAATGCCAAATGGCTAACTGACGTGGAGCAATCAAAGAGATAATGCAAGAAAGGGTGTTTGGTGAAAAGAGCATTCAATACTAGGGATAAATCTTCCGTCGCCAAAATAAACAATAAAAGGGAAATCAAATTGCCCTACCTGAGTCTTCTTTCTAACTTGAAGTAACCCATAGCCCCACCATTAATTAGCAAAGAGAACCAGTAATTAGAAATGCAACGGCGAATCATACCAATCCACTAGGAATCAAATCCAAACTGCTATAGCATTTTATAAAGAAAATCCCATTCAAGCCGGTCATATGCCTTCATCATATCCAACTTGAGGACTACATTCCCTCTCTTTGATTTTCGGTCAATCCTTTCAATTAGTTCTTGAGCAAATAAGATATTGTCACTAATCAATCTCCCCCTACGAAGCCATTCTGATTATTTGTGATAATGGACGGGAGCACCCTTGCGAGGTAGTTAGTCAAAATCTTAGTAAAGATTTTATTTAAAACATTACAAAGACTTATTGGTCTAAAATTGCTCCATTGCAAGGCATTGTGAGTCTTGGGCAATAGCACTATTATTGTTGATGTGATTCCCTTTGGAAGATCAGCTCCGTGAAAGAAATTAAGAACTGCATTGAGGAGGTCATTAGCAATTATATCCCAGCATTGTTGATAAAAGTATGAGGAAAATCCATCTGGGCCAGCAACACTATCCTTATCAATATTAAACATTGCCTTTTTAAGTTCCTTTCTAGATGGCACTGCACATAAGCTCAAATTATCATTGTCAGAAACAATAATAGGAATCAATGAAGTATCAAACTTGGCCATATTACATGGTTCCTTTTTCATGAGAGAGGAAAAAAATTCCATTGCAGAGGACTTTACTACATCTGATTCCTTAATCTAGCTGCCATTTAGGTTTTAAATCTTGAAAATATGGCTTTTGATTCATTTTTTCTTAACCCACATGTGGACAAACTTGGTATTACACTCCCCATCCACAAACCATTTTATACCAAAGTTTTACTTCCAGAATAATTCTTCAACACTAAGATAATGATTGAGTTGAGCATATGCTTGGTTCATTGCTTCTCGGTTCTCTATTGATTGTTCTTGTTGGAAGATTAATTCTCTATCTGCCGCCCTTTGTTCCGTCACCTTTAGGTTATGAAAAATGTCTCCAAATACCTCTTTATTCCATCATTTTAAAGCCTATTTTAACCTTCGTTGCTTTGCCCAAAAGGCTTGTAAGCCTGAACCTATCATAGGGAGATTCCAATTCTCTGCCACAAAGTTTTCAAATCCATGATGAAGTACCTAAGCATCTAAGAATCGAAAAGATGAGGGGTCTCTATCTTGGTTCGTAGAACATGATATTAGAAGTGGACAATGATCTGATCTGTCCCTATTCAGGTGCTGTATATGTGTAGAGGCAAAAAATTCTACCCAATGGTGATTATAGACCATTCTGTCCAACCGTTGAAACATACAGTTATTGGTCCAGGTAAATGGGTTTCCTTTAAAGCCGCCATCCATTAAGCCACAATCAAGTAAGGCAACAGCAAAGTCTTCCATAGAACCACCATGCAACAATGCTCCATTTAACCATTATCTACTGTGTATGATGATGTTAAAATCGCCCACAATAATCCATGGTGTATGAATATTAATTGACAAGCTTTTCAAGCAATCCCAAAGAACTAATCTCTTTGACCTGGTACACTTGGCATAGATAAAAGAGGCTAACAGATGGGCTTTCAACCATGGCATGGTTAGTTTAACATGCAAACACTGTGCATGGTTTAGCAACACTTCACAACTCAAATCAAAAGGATGAAACACCCATATCTTTTGAGAGCAATTCTTAAAAACTTTTTCAAAATTCAAATTTCTTCTAATAAATTTAGCTTTAGAAGCATCAACCATGGGCTCCAAAATTCCTAAGATTTTTATTTTATGCAATAGCTGTAATTTCTTGATTCTTCTTTGGATAATAGCATTAGAAATACCTCTCACATTCTAAACTAGTGCACTAATCATGATCGAGTTCTAGCTTCAAAACTCACCGAGATGGAATCCTCATCAGAGACCCCATCATTTCCCTCTATGTCCACCACTTCCTCTAAGGCTAAGCTGAGTATTTTTCCAATTGAGACTACAGTGTTTGAGTATCTTCTATACCGCACCCGTGGATAAACTTCCAATTTTGCAGAGTTAGTTTTTGAAGCAAGAGGAATATCACTTATCTCTTTGTTATAGATGCACTTACTCGAAGCGAACTCTTGGGTAGGAGGAATGTCATCTTGGCCTTTTATCTTTCCATGTGTACATCCTTCTGTTGAAGCAACTTGCTTCTAGCAATCAATTCTCTCGATCTGACATGCACCCTGTTCAGCTATTGGGTTGTGTTCTGCTGACACTTCAATCGATTCTCTGATGTTTGCAGGCCATTCCCATGCAAGATAGCCATTGGTCCCTCCAATGGTGCCTTTAAATAATTTTTATTCTTGTCACTTGTGTTTGCTTGCGTAAACTCTTGCACCAGTGTCCTATCATACACTGCAGTTGTGACTAAAGCCATTTCTCTCCCAGACCCACTCAATGTTTGCTGGCCATCCCCATGCAAAAAAGTCGTTGGACTCTCCAATGGAGCCTTAAAATGATTTTTATTCTTATCACTTGTGCTTGCTTACGTAGACTTATGCACCAATATCCCATCACATATTGTAGGTGCCGTAAGAGCCATTTCCCTTTCACTTGTGACTTTCCTTATAGGGTCCCTTTGATCGGACAAAAGTTTAGCCACTACTGCTATTGCGCCATCAACATCAGCAGGCGATGGCACGAGGGCCAATGTTTCTCGGTCTAAAAAGGCTTTATTTAGGTATTGGTTGTCCATTCTCCGCAAGCTGAGTTCTGTCACCACGTCCATCAACATTTGTTGCTTTATTATATTTTTGTCATTTTTGTCGCAACCCGCACTACCACGTTCCCCTATTGCATGGCTCTTTTGCTGTCCCAAAATGTGAAAATGCACTTGCGCATCGCCTCTCGAAACCTGTAACTCTACAGAAAAACTACTTCGATTTCTGCTCTGTTCAGTTCACCGTTGCTGTTTAAATTAATATTCTTTGAATATTGTTTTCCCGCTCCCTACAGACTCATCTCAGTCCCCTTGTCAGTCGGCTTTTGTTGATGTTTTTTATTTTGTCATTTCTATCATGTAACGCCTTCTTATGTTCCCCTTCTGCATGGTTTTCAAACTCCCCATATTTATGAAAGGCGCCTACACGTATCCCTCAACATTTTGCAATTTTGTAAAAAAAAAAATGTTTCCGTTTCTACTCCTCCCTGTACGGCTTCGCTATTCTATTTCTTTGCTGTTTTCCATCGCTTGTCCGTCACATCCCGAAATGCATCGCTTGGGCCACTTCTTTCCACCAGGTGCCCAACAATAGCGGGAATGGGTGCCTTGTGTTCATTTGTTGCTGCAGTTTCCTTCCCTTGTTCTTTTTGCAGTTTATCGGTGACTATCCCTCCAATCGTCACGTTTTGCTTTCCCTTGGACTCTTTATTCTTTTCAGCTTTAATCGTGTTTTCCTCACCCGAAGTTGTAGACCGAACTGTACTTAAGTTCGTTCCCTCTATTCTATTCAGTTGCTCATCGCTCACCTTTTGGTTATCTTTTTCGACTTACAGAACCATAGTCTTTTCCTGAAAAGCTTTTGCCTTTTCACCTTTCCTACGTTTAGATGCTCATTCGGCATGATTTTTTTCCCCCTCAATTGCGCTCTATTAACCCCTATTTCCTGACCTGATTTTGCTTATCTTCCCTATTATCTAAAATCATATGGAAACAATTTGAAACTGGAATGTTGGCCTCTTTAGGGATACTTTCTGAAGCAATCTCTTTACCCTACCTATCCTTAGCCCCACTGGTCCCGGCTTTGATAACCTGTTGCCACCGTTGACCTACTAGTTCCTCTAGGCCCAAAGAATTTTTTCTTTTTTCCAGATTTTTTCTTTTTTCCTGAAACTTCCTATTACCTCCTTCATACCTCGTATTCTTCTCTAACGCAACCCCCCGAAATGTTTCTGACTTACCAATGCCCCATGGTTTGTCTTTATTTCCCAATACTAAGCAGTCTACCTCCTTATGACTTACGTGACAACAATGATCACAGTAATCCGGCATTTGAGCAAACTCCACCCTTTAAGAGTACCTACTCATAACTGTGCTCGTTTCCCTATTTTGAGCCACTATCCAGACCTAGTTTACTGGATGGTTCCTGCAGTCATACTCTATACATACTTTGGCCACACTTGGCCTTGACCCATTGGCCGTGGCTTCATCGATAAAGACTGGTTTCCTTACCATGTTTGCCATCAGCAACAGAGCTGATTTTTCAAACAAATGAGCCTTTAGATTTGAGAAGGAAATCCATACAGGTACCACAACAGATTTTTTCTCTAGTTCAAATTTTAGAGTCCACTTAAAAACTCTCATTTTCTAGTTTGCTATAAACCAAGCCTACTTTGTCTAAATCCTGTTGAAGTCTTGTTCATTGGATAAATAGATGAGAACGTGTTTGTAGTCTAGCCATCTGACTTCATAAGCTCTTGCTAAACCAATTCCTTTGAAAGTAGCTCTAACCTCTTGCAGCTTTAGCATCTGGGAGAATTTTCCCACCAGAGATAACTTGAATGTCTGTGCTAAAGTTTGTATTTCATCCTCAAAAAATGCTGCGGTAGGCTTGTCCTTGTACACAAAGGGAACTCGGGTAGAGGGCACCATCGGGGGTTTGTCACTTGAAACGATGGTGAGGAAAGGCTTTTTCTGGAAACCAGGGGATGATGGCTATTGAATTTGGGTTTGTGTGGTTTTTAGGCAACCTTGTGAGTGTGATAGCTGCGACTGTCCTTCTGTCAAGAGACTTGAGGTTGGTGCAGACCCCCTTGGGAAAGATGACAGTGCCGAAAGAGGGTGGTGGGGAGGGTCTGGCCGTTGGCCAGCCACCATTCCTTGAGCTTGGGGGAGGGGAGGAAAGTGCTTGAGGTTGAGAGCGTTTTTTACTCTCTTTTTTGGTTGAAGTTTTGGTTTTGGTTTAGGATTTAGGGTTTAAGGTTTAGGGTTTAGGGTTTTGGATTTCGAGTTTCGAGTTTTGAGTTTTGGGTTTTAGATTTTAGGTTTAGGGTTTAGAGTTTAGGGATTTAAGATTCAGGATTTTTTTTTTATGTTAGAAATTCTCGCAAGGCCCAACTACCTTGAAAATGTTTTATTAATAATCATGAACATTAAATACAAAAAGGAGAAGAACAGAAACTGAACATTCAGAGTTACATAAGCTTGAGAAGGATCAAGAAAAGTGCCTAGAATAGAATGTTTCATTTTTTGACCATGTTTTTTATTATCATCATAAAATTGAAATACTTTCATATTATAAAAATCTATAAAATTAACTGAATAAAAAACACAAAGATAAACTAGGAGTACTATTCCTTTATATTCATACAGGTAAAAGAATCTATAAAATTAAGTTAGCTTACCTTATGTTTGGGTAAAGGAATTTATAAACTATGAGTAATACTCCTTAAGTTTGAGGTTTGGGGTTTAGGGTTCGGGGTTCGAGGTCAGGGTTAGGGTTCAGGGTTTAAAGGTTTAGGGTTCAACGTTTAGGGTTTAAAGGTTTAGGGTTCAACGTTTAGGGTTTGAGGTTTGGGGTTTGGGGTTTGGGGTGTAGGGTTTGGGGTTTGGGGTTTAAGGTTCGGGGTTTGGGGTTTGAGTTCAGGGTTCAGGGTTCAGGGTTCAGGGTTCAGGGTTTTGGATTTTTTTTTATGCTGAAAATTCACGCAGGGCCCAGCTACCCTATAAAATTTTATTAATAACCATAAAAGTAAGGTATAAAGGGGAGGGAGGCATAAAACCGTACCTTTAGAATTACATGAGCTCGAGAAAGATTGAGAAAAGTACCTAAAATCTATGACCATTTTCTTCACTATCATCATAAATTTGAAACATTTCCATGTTACAAGATTCTATGAAATTTACTGAATAAAAACACTAAAATAAACTAGGAGTACTACTCTTTTACATCCATTAAAATCGAACATAAGGTAAATTAAGGCGATCTAATTTTAACATGCCATACAATTCACCTTGTGCTTCAGTGAAGACAGACAGATTCTGATGAGTGTGTCTTTGCTTGGAAAGGAAGTCTGCAGCTTGATTACCTTCTCGACAGATGTGCGATAACCGATAAGAGAATCCGCTCAAGCATTTTCTTATGGACTTCAACAAATACCTTATCTCATGGGATCCTTTTTGAGAGTGTTGGATCATCTGAATAACTATCTGTGCATCCATTTCTATTCAGCGCTTCTCAATGCGTCGTTCTTTGCATAGAAGTAATCCTCGTAGAAGAGCTCGTAATTCTGCCTGCAAAGAGCTACAAGGACCAATATTCTCTAAGAAGCCAAAGATAAGTTTACCTGTGTGATTGCGTAATACTTCACCACATGCTGCATGCTGACTATCTCGGGAGCTGCCATCCACATTCAACTTGTACTCATCCGTGGATGGTTTTTTCCAATAAATAATTTGAGGGGAGGCATGCTGTTTGATGAGAAACTTGAGACCCCACATAGTTGCTATGTCTGTGTCGCCTTTCCATTGCCATCGTTGTCTAAGAGAGCCATTATGTAACTGATTTAACAGTTTCATAGTTTTCCAAATGACGCGATCAGGATACATATGCATCTGCCTGTGGTTAGCATCATTCCTCTCCAGCCATAAAAACCAACATATGAATAAAGGAATTAAAATACGGATATGGCCCTTTTTAACATAATCACCGGAACAGTACCGGCCCAAAGAATCTGAGAAACATGTTGAGGATTGATAACAGAAATTTGAAAAGGCTTTCCAAAAAAATCCCAAACCTGTCTTGCTATTGGATTCTCCCACAAAATATGCATTAGTGATTCCTCAGCTCCCCTTTTCCTATCTTTCATCGAATATTTTGTGAAGCAACATCTCTACCAAGAATCATTCTTTTCCATACTAGAGAATCGTGGAGCTTTGGATGCACATATTGTGGTATTTCGCCCATACAGTATTTTGTTCGCAGGAACTGTGTTCAGAGGCTTTTACCTGTTCGGAATCTCCACCACAATTTCAAGGTAAAAGTCGCACAAACATTATTCAGATTTCGGATGCCAAGTCCCCCTTCTGAACATGGGAAAGTGGTGCTTGCCCAAGAGGTCCAATGCATCCTATGACTATCAGCTGAATCACCCCGTAAAAAGCTATTAAAAATCCTTTCCACTTTTTCAATCACTGTCATCGGTGGTTTAAGAACTTGTATCAAATACATCGGTAGTGATGATAGAACACTCCTCAACAAGGTGATACGACCCCCAAGTGATAAAATCTTGTTCTCCCAACCTGAGACACGGTCTCGAATCTTATTAATTAAAGAATCAGAAAGAATTACCTTTTTCGATCCTTTATAGAGTGGAGCTCCAAGATAGGTCACTGGAAGTGTTTTATGTTGAAAGCCAGTGGTGTGAGAGATGATTTGCCTCATCGAGAGTGGACAACCTTTAGCTGTAATGAAGCAGCTTTTTTGATGATTAACTTGCTGTCCTGAGACTTGTTCATATTCCTGCAAGAAATCCAAAACCTTCCGCAAAGCTGAATGGCATCCATTAGTAAAAATCATAATATCATCAGCAAAAGCAAGGTAACTAATAGGCATTAAGCAGCCGGATAGGTAATGCAATGAATTATAGTGGCTGAAAAGGTTATTAATCCCCCTAGAAAGATATTCTGTAGATAAAATAAAGAGAAAGGGAGAGATAGAGTCACCTTGTCTTAGGCCCATCTCGGACTTAAAGTATCCCACCATGGAACCATTGAACAGCAGGGAGAACCAACAATTAGAAATGCAAGCCTTAATCATACTTATCCAATAAGAGTTGAAACCAAATTGCTCCATCATTAGGAAAAGGAAATCCCAACTCAGATGGTCGTAAGCCTTTGCCATATCCAATTTTAAGACCACATTACCTTCCCTTGGTTTGGCGTCAAGCTTACCCACTAGCTCCTACGCTAATAAGATATTGTCGCTAATAAGACGACCATTGACAAATCCACTTTGATTCTCTGAAATGATAGATGGAAGAATTTTGGACAACCGGTTTGCCAAAAGTTTAGTTACTATCTTGTTTAAGACAGTACATAAACTGATGGGATGAAAATCACTCCATTGGCAGGCATTTGGCTTTTTTGGCAATAGGACAAGAGTAGTAGAAGTAATGCCACGTGGAAACGGAGACCTCCTAAAAAAATCTAGCACTGTATCAAGAATATCTTGCTTGATTATATCCCAGTAAAGTTGGAAAAATAGAGATGAAAAACCATCCGGGATGGCTACACTATCCTTATTAATGTTAAACATTGCATCTTTAACCTCCTGAAAAGACAGTTCTACACATAAAAAATCATTGTCAGCAGAAGAGAGAATTCGAGGGATAAGAGAGGTGTCAAACCTGGATATTTCACAGTTTTTTACCTGCAACAACTTGTGAAAATAATTAACAACAGAGTGTTGTATTAGGTGAGGATCATCTAAAACATTTCCCTCAGAGTCAAGAATCCGAAATATATGGCTCCTCACTCTCTTTTTCCGTATCCACATATGAAAGAATTTTGTATTGCGTTCACCCTCTACCAACCATTTCACACCTGATTTTTGCTGCCAGAATGACTCTTCAATGCTTAATTGACTGTTGAGTTTGGCATAGGCTTTATTCAAGAGATTACGATTTATAATTGAAGGATCTTGTTGAAATTTTAATTCTCTCTTTTCTGCCTCTACCTCCGTCAACTTCAGCTTTGCAAATATATCTCCAAAAATCTATTTATTCCATCACTTTAAATCTCGTTTCAGACATTGTTGTTTGAGCCAGAACGCCATCAGACCAGAACTCATCACAGGAACTTTCCAGCTTCTTGTGACAAAGGGAAGAAAGTCATGATGCTTTGTCCATGCATGAAGGAACCGAAAGGTAAAGGGTCCCCTTTGACTGACAGTAAGATAAGAGATTAACAAAGGACAATGATCTGATCCATCCCGGTTCAAGTGCTGCACACGTGTAGAGGAAAAACATCTAGTCCATTCTGAGTTATATACCACCCTGTCCAGCCTTTGAAAAACATGGTTGTTGGTCTATGTGTAAGAATTTCCCTCAAAACCCGCATCAATCAAACCACAGTCCATCAAGGCAGAAACAAAGTCTTCCATTGACCCATTATGGGGATGGGCACCATTCAACCGTTCAGAACAACTCACAATTGCATTAAAATCACCACCCACTAGCCAAGGTCCTTGTATCTCAACAGAAAATAAATGCAGCATATTCTATAACTCTAAACGTTCCTGCCTAGTGCACTTGGCATACACAAAGGAAGCAAACAAGTGTTTAGGAAGCCAAAGCAGAGATAATTTCAAATGCAGGCATTGAATATGGTCCGTCAGAACTTCACAACATACTTTCGCAGAAGAGAAAACCCATATTTTATCTGAGCAGTTGCAGATTACCTTATCAAAGCCAAGTCGTCTTCTAAAGTATTCTGCCCGTGTTTCACTTACCATAGGTTCCAAGATAACCATCAGTTTAATGTTATGCATCATTTTCAATTTTTTCAAGCGTCTTTGAATTGCTACACCAACAACTCCTCTCACATTCCAAATCATACTACTAATCATGGATGGATTCTGGCTGCGTAGCTCACTGAGATGGAGTCTTCATCAGAGGCCCCATCAATTTCCTCCATATTCACAACTTCATCTAAGGCTAGAATGGAAAAGTTACCAATCGAGATTGAGGTGTCAGAATGTCTCCTATGTTGTACCCATGGGTGAACCTCTAGAACGGTCGCAATAGATTCTGAAATCGATGGCACATTACTTGTTTCCTTGTTGTACATGCATTTACCTGATGCTGACTCCCGAATAGGAATGTTATCTTCGTTGTTTTCCATCCACTCTCGTAAGCATGCCTTTGTTACCACAGCTTGCATCTGATCACTTTGACTCACACTCGGGGAATTACCTTGTTTGTCGTCTGGATTGAAATCTGTGCTGCCATCAGCCTTGTCAGCTATTACACTGGAATGAATTGCATATGCACCTTGATCGTCTAATAGATTATGTTCTCCACTGCCTTCAGCTAAATCAACCGACTCTTGTTGGTTCCTCGACCCACTTTCTATTGTTTGCTGGCTGCTCCCATGTAATGTGGCCTTTAAAAATTTTTTTTTCTTTTCACTTCTACGTGCTTGCCTGGGGTCTTGGCCTAATGTCCCATCACACTCTACAAATTCGGCTATAGATATTTCCCTTCCAGGCGCACTAGAATTTTGCTGATCGTCCCCCTGTTCAAATACCGTTGACTCCTCCAAGGGTGCCTTAAAATAAATTTTATTCTTTTCGCCTATTTTTAGTTGCGTAAGCTGTTGGTCCAACGTCCCATCTCGTACTGTAAATTTAGTTGACCCACTTGTGGTTTGTTGGCCATCACCTTGCAAAAGAGCCGTTGGGCTCTCTAAAGGAACATTAAAATAATTTTTGTTATTGTCCCCCATACCTGTTTGCATCAGCCCGTGCACTAAAGTCCCATCACAATTTACAATTGCTGCCAAGGTCCTTTCTTCTACGCTAGTGATTTGACTTGATGGGCCCCTTTGACAAGACAAGGGGGAGGGAGGCCTTGCGTAGACCTTTTGCTTGTCCATTTCTTGCAAACTTGAGCCTATTACTCAAAAATTCAAATCCTCTAAGTGTGGTTCTTTATTTTTTATTCTGTCCGCTGCTTGGTTACACTAGCCAGTCCCGTTTAAAGTGTGACTTTGCCTTGATTTGCTTGCAGTTGGGTCCCGCTGGTCCGGTTTGTTAGTGGGGGGTAAGCAAGGGACTCGTCTATTGTTGGGTCGCGTTTGTCAGATTGGCTGGGGGCTGGGTGTGTGGGCAGCTTTCCCGTCGTTGGGTTTCGCTGATCAATCTGGTTGACGGAGGGGTGCATAAACCTTTTTCGGACTGTAGTTCCTTCTGTTGGTTCCCTTGGGCTGTCATTTCCCGCAGTTGCTGGCACTGTAGGCTTAACTTGGGTAAACTCATGCTCTAACGTCTCTTCCCTCTCCATCAAGTCTGCTGGTTCCATGCCCTCTTTACCCTTACCAGTGTGTGCAGGGTTCCGCTGATGTGACAAACTGCTTACGGGTTGTTGTCCTGCCACTGAGCCCTTTGGGGCGTCGTTGCCAACAATTGTCGGTCTTGTGGCAAGTGGGTCAAGCTCAAAGGAATTTTTTATGGGTTGTTTTTCTCTTTCTTGTAACCTTGGTTCTATTGTGCTTGAGGTTGGCTTTGGGAGGATTTTTTTTCATTTTATTCATTCAGGTGGCTGTCTTTTTACCATGCTCCACTGCGCAGTCCTGCGCATCATTCTCCCTGAGCTCTGTCCTTTCTTTGTCTGCCTCGGTCTTTTCATTTTCAGCGAGCTTTCTATTTTCATGCAAAGTCGTAACGTGCTTGTTATTTTCATGCAGATTTGCTTGTATGTCATTTTCCAAAGCCTTCAGTCTTGTATCTGCATTTGCCACCGTCTCCGCTTCTTTTAATCCGTCACTGACATTCACCTGCTGACTTGGAGCCCCTTGTTGCTCATTCCCTATTTGTTTTTTCCTTTCCTTCTCTCCAACGTCGTTTATTTTTTCCCCATGAGATCCATATTCATGAAACCTCATCTGCATCGCTTCTTCTGTATTCTGTAACTTTTCAAAATTTTTCACTACCGATCTTGCACCTTCCGAAATGTCATTTTTGGGTTGTCCTATCGCTCCTTTCGTCTACACACATGTAGTTGCTTGGAGCTCGCCGATTGACGTTCCACTCTCATCTTGCTGAGGTTGCCCATCTGCACCGTGGACAAAAACCATGGGCTCGTTAACTGTTGCAATTTCCTTTGCGGCCTTAGCACTAATCCCATGCTCGCTTTGCTTTTGTTTTGCGAGCATTAACGGTACCCTATCCTCAGTCACCTCTAGTGTCCCGTAACGGTTTGAAAGCAAAACCTTAGACTTGCCATGATTTTGGACCTCTGTCAAAGCTCCGTCAGCCACCTTTTCTCTACCCTGTCGATCTTTGGTTCCATTGGGTCCAGCCCTACCCACCGATTTCCACTGTTGTTTTGATGGTTCATCAGGGCCCTGATTTTTTTTTGTTGTCCATATGCTTCCAACTACCTTTATATCCCATTGACTTTTCTATCACCTACATACGGGGATATTGAGATGTACCAGCACCCAATGCTTGATTTTTATTTTCTAACAAGATGCATTCTATTTCCTTGTGACCTACATGACAACAATAATCACAGTATGTTGGCATTTGAGAAAACTCTACCCTTTGAGTAAATCCACTCGTTACTGCGCCCGTTTCTCTATTCTGAATCACTATCCAAACCTGATCCACCGGTGATTTTCTGTAATCGTACTCTATACATATTCTGGCCACACTTGGCCGTGATCCATTAGTAGTGGCCTCATCAACGAATAATGGTTTCCCAACTATTTTAGCTATCAGCAGCAAGGTTGATTTTTCAAACAAGTGAGACTTTAGATTTGGAAAGGAAATCCATATGGGAACCACGGTAGATTCTTTCTTCGGTTTAAATTTTGGAGTCCACTTGAAGACCCTCGTCTTTTGATTCATTATAAACCAAACTTGCTTTGTCCATATCCGATTGAAATCTTGTTCATTGGATAGATAGATGAGAACATGTTTGTAGTCTAGCCATCTAACTTCATAGGCCCCTGTTAAGCCGATCCCTTTAAAAGCTGCTCTAACCTCTTGAAGTTTTGGCATCTGAGAGAACTTACCCACAAGGGATAGCTTGAATGGCTGAGCTAAGGTTAGTATTTCATCCTCAAAAAAGGCAGTAGTCGGCCGATCCTTGTACAGAAAAGGGTCTCTAGTGGGGGGTATCACTGGGGTTTTTCTCTTGAGACAATGGAAAGGAAAGATTTCTTCTGGGATATAAGGGATGGTAGAGACTGGTTCTGGGTTTGTGTGGTTTGTGGGTTGACATATGAACATGGCAGCTGAATCTGAACTTGTGGGACTTGGAGGCTGGCTTGTGGTGGTGGTGGTTGTAACTGGGGGGTGGTGGCACCGGAGGTGGGTGGTTGAAGGGGTCTAGCGGTCGGCCAGCCACCATTCTTTGAGGTTGAGGGAAAGGAGGAAAGTATGTTGAGTTGAGAGGGTTCTCTATTTTTTTTTTTGGTTTAGGTTTAGGTTTAGGTTTGGTTTAGGTTTAGGTTCAGGGTTCAGGGATCGGGGTTTAGGGTTTGGGGGTTAAGGGTTTGAGGTTTAGGGTTTGGGGTTTAGGGTTTAGGGTTTAAGGTTCGTGGTTCAAGGTTCGAGGTTTGGGAGTTAGGGGTTTAGGGTTTAGGGATTAGGGTTCAAGGTTTAGGGTTTAGGGTTTAGGGTTTAGGGTTTAAGGGTTTAAGGTTTAAGGATTTAAGGTTTAGGGTTTTTGGATTAGGGTTTTAGGGTTTAGGGTTTAGGGTTTAGTAGTAGGGTTTAGGGTTTTAAGATTTAGGGTCTATGGTTTAAGGTTTAAGGTTTTGGGTTTATGGTTTTTTAAGGTTTAAGGTTTAGGTTTTTTTAGGGTTTAAGATTTTTTAGGGTTTAAGGTTTAGGATTTAGGGTTTTGGTTTTAGGGGTTTAGGGTTTAGGGTTTAGGGTTTAGGGTTTAGGGTTTAGAGTTCAAGGTTTAGGGTTCAGGATTGAAGGTTCAGGGTTTTTTTTTTATGCTGGAAATTCTCACAGGGCCCAGCTACCCTGTTGTCGTTTTATTAATGATCGAAAAAATTAAATACATCAGGGAGGGGGACATAAACCTTACCTCCAGAATTACAGGAGATCGAGAGATAATTTGAAGAGTACCTAATATGAAAAATTTTAATTTATGTGCAAATTTGTTATTGCTATCATAAAATTGAAACTTTTCCTGATTACATAAATCTGAATAAATATCTAAATAAACCGCGCAAAAATAGGAAATTAGGAGTGCTACTCCTTTACATTTATTTGAAACGAACATAAGTTAATTTTGTTTTATCTAATCTCATAATCCCCTTGAGCTGACCTACTGTTTGTGAAAATACCTGCAGGTTTTGATGCAAATGTCCTTGGTTTGAAAGATAATCGACTGCCTGATTCCCTTCCTGGTAAATGTGCGTGATACGGAGATTAGTGCAACACATTTATGGATGGAAGCTAACAAGTATCGAGTCTTAGAAGAACCCCGATGACCCTCTTGTATCATTTGAACTACTATTTTCGCATCTATTTCTATCCAAAGTCTACTTACATTATGCTCAATACATAAAAGCAACCGTCTATGTAATGCGAGTAACTCTGCTTGTAACGAATTATACTGTCCAAAATTTTCTGAAAAACCAAAGATCAAAGTACCTCTACCCTCAAGATTTTTGTTTTTCTTAATATTTTTCCTAAAGGTCCAGTACCTCTACCCTCAGATTTTTTATTTTTCTTGTAATTACTACTCTCCCTTTTTGTCATCATCAAGTATCAATCCTTAGAAGGAGATGGCGTGGATTCAAGGGACATGGTTTGTTCCCACCAAGGATTTAGGGGAACAGGAGAGGGTGGTCTTAGAAGAGGTTGAGAGGCTGCTTCAAGAGTTTACTGAAGAGGCTGAGGAGATATCTTTGTAGCTTTTTCTGGAGTTGCATGATCAGAGACTTCTATTAGGGCTTGAGGAGTGCTTTCAGGAGGTGATTTTGCTTTTTCTGCCAATCTTGAAAACTTCTTTGTTCTTGGAGGTACTAATTTTTTTATTGTCTTCTTTTGTCTTATAGCAGGTGGTTGAGGCTTAGATGCAGGAGTTGTGCCTTTTGCTTTTGCTTTTCTTTTGTCTTTCCCTTATTTTGTATCTTCCTGTTCTGAGGTCATTGCTTGGGCATCTTGAACTGTTACTACCTCTTTTTCTGCTTGCTCTTCTCTTACCATCTGATAGAAAAGTCCCATGACAAACACTTCATTAGAATGAGGAGGGGATGCTTCTTGTTCAAGCTGTGATGGAGGCTGATGCTCAGGAGAACCAAGTGGTGAATCAACTACCATAGTGTCTTGATCAGATGTTTCCCTTTTATGCTGAGGTGGTTTTGTGAGGTTCTTCAAGTTCTAGTTCAAGGTCATGATGACCAGGGCTTGCACTCTGGTAGATTGATCCTTCAGCTTGGAATTCAAGACTTACATCTTCAAACTCAGATCCTTCTAATTGCAAGGCTGATCCTTCAGCACCTTGTCTTTCTAGTGCCATGCTTTCAGTAGCAGATAAGTCATCATCAGCAGGTCCAGATGGTATGTCAGATTTTGCTTTTAAACTGGCCTCAATCTCGTTCATCCTTTCTTCCATTTTTACAAGCCTTGCTCTTTGATCAGTGAGCTTGGCATCCATTCTCATTAGCAGATTGAACATAACTTCATTGGAGAATGGAGATGCTACTATTTCTAGTTGTGCAGGGGCTACCTTTGGCTGAGTTTGCACTGAGGTGATCTTGGAGGTCTTACTGAAGGTATCCCCATACACCTTGTATCCTATCTTGATTAAGATACCTAGGTAGATTGGTTGGTCCCTGCTTTTGACTATATCCATATCATACCTCTTGGCCCATACTTTTTTCTTCTTAACAAGGGATGTGATCACATTCTCATATGGCAGATGGATCTTCTCTAGTTTACATGCTGCCCTCATCCTTTCAATCATGAACCGTCCAAGGTTCAGAATTTCACCAGTGAATGCATGCTCCATCAGCCATAGGTCTTGAAGGCTGATGTAGCTTAAGCTACCACTCCTACCATGCAAATTTGCAGCAACAAAGTAATGTAGGATTCTAAATTGTGGACTAATGATCAGTCCTACATTACTCTTTAAAGAGAATTTCTCTTTCTTTCCAGTAACAATTTCCCACACAGATGCAGGATCATATTTGTCAGGCATTTCATATTCTCCATCTTCTCCTTCAATTCCTTGTAAGTTACTCAAATCTGAAGTTGTAACTAAAAACTCTTTTCCATTCAAAAATACATTCAGGTTATCCTCTGAAAAATCCTCTAAATTATCAAGCTCTATTTCACTAAATGCAATGTTAGCCTAGAATTCTTTAACTAAGCTAGCACTATACGTCCTGTCTTTGAAAGAGCTATACTCTTTAATCCTCAATTCATTAAAATAGTCTGTTAGGTTGGTTTAGAGTTCAGGCGTTTCACTGAAACTGTCCCAGTCAATATGCTTCCCGCATGTAATGGGAGCATTCTCGATTTTCCTAAACCTTTCTTCATGAATTTTGTTCTTAAATTTTAGGGATAAAGCAGTTGATGTACCTTTTTCTCTTTTGCTCTTCTTTCCCAATTTTCAATCTTCTTCTCAAACTCTTTCCTAGTCTTCTTTGTTACAGAACTCGATGCCCTTTTTGTTTCTTTTTTGGGTGCTCAGCTTCGGGGTTTTCTTCTGCTGGTCTTTTCCCCTTTTTTCTTTGCTAGCAAATCTTTGAGTAGAGTCGACTTGTTCATTTCGATTTCTAAAGATGATTTTCACTTAAGGTTCCACGATGTGACAGAAGGAGGGTTCTCGGTTGATTTCAAAAGATGAAGGAAAACAAATGAGATTGATAGGGTTGAGAGCATCGGTTATCAGAGGGTTAAAAAGTGATTGGTAGTTTCTAACTTAGAAACCGTCTACCTCCCCCTTTATCAATTGCCTCATTTTCCTAAAATTCAAAACTCCCTCTAATATTTTTACTATTTACTACTACAGGTTTTCCCTTTTTATTTCATTACTCGGTAAACACAAAAGTTCATTACTTTAATCCATTAATATTCAGCTGTCAGTGTTTTTACTCTAATGAAACAGAATGCTCTTAGTTGACTGAGTTTCACACTTTAGTCGACTAAGTTTCTTCTGTTTTCTTTATTCAGTTCAAACTTCTCACTATAGCTCTTCCAAACAACACATTCCTAGATTTCTTCTAATCTCACAGAATCTATCCTCACTAAGGGGTTTTCTAAATATATCAACAAGTTGATGCAATGTGCTCACGAATTCAATATTGATTTCACCCTTAGTTACATAGTCTTTAATGAAGTGATGTCTAACCTCAATGTGTTTAGTTCTTGAGTGTTGTACATGATTCTTTGAAATATTTATAGCACTGGTATTGTCACAATATATTGGAATGTTATTCATTGATAATCCATAGTCTTTTAATTGTTGTTTAATCCATAAAACCTGTGCACAACAACTTCCTAAGGACGCATATCTGCTTTAGCAGTGGACAATGCTACAGAATTTTGCTTCTTGCTTGACCAGCATACAAGCATGCTGCCTAGCAGCTGACATGTTCCACTTGTGCTTTTCCTATCAGTTCTACTTCCTGGAAAGTTAGCATCTGAATATCCTACAAGGCTGAATAGTGATTCTTTTGAATACCAAATTCCTAAACTTTGAGTTTTTATGAGATATCTAAATATTCTTGTCACAGCAGTTAGGTGTGTTTTTTTAGGTTGAGACTGAAATCTAGCACATAAACACACACTAAACTGAATATCTGGTCTGTTTGATGTTAAGTAAAGAAGAGATCCAATCATACCTCTATAGAGCTTTTGATCTACATCTTTACCTTTCTCATCAACATCAAGCTTTGTAAATGTACTCATTGGTGTGCTGATGGATTTCAATTTTAGCATATTAAACTTTTTGAGCATGTCTTGAATGTATCTATTTTGGCTGATAAAGGTTCCTCATTTGCATTGCTTGATTTGAAGGCCAAGAAAGTACTTCAATTCTCCCATCATGCTCATCTCGAATTCTCCCTGTATTTCCTTAGCAAAGTTCTTGCAAAGAGATTCATTAGTAGCACCAAATATAATGTCATCTACATTTATCAGAACTATAATTAAATCATTTAGGTATCTTTTGATAAACAGTGTGGTGTCAATGCTACCCCTAACATAGTCCTTTTCTACCAGAAATTTTGATAGCCTTTCATACCAAGCTCTAGGAGCTTGCTTCAATCCATATAAGGCTTTGTGAAGTTTAAAAACATATTCTGATTTTTTAAAGTCTTCAAAACCAGTAGGTTGTTCAACATATACCTCATATAGAATGATTTCATTAAGAAATGCACTATTCACATCCATTTTGTATAGTTTGAAGTTCATATGACAAGCAAAGGCAACTAATAATCTTATGGTTTCTATTCTAGCTACCGGAGCAAAGGTTTCTTCATAATCTATGCTTTCCTCTTGATTATATCCCTTTGCCACCAATCTTGCTTTATTTCTCACAACATTTCCTTATTCATCAACCTTATTTCTAAACGCTTATTTAGTGCCAACAATATGATGATTTGAAGGCTTAGGTACTAGTGACCACACATTGTTTCTCTTGAATTGATCCAGCTCATCTTGCATGGCTAAAATTCAGCTTTCCTCTTTTTCAGCTTCTTCAAAACTTTTAGGTTCAGTTTGAGAAATGAATGCTGAAAATTCACATGTCTCCCTAGTTCATTTCCTAGTCTTAACTCCATGAGATATGTCACCTATGATTTGTTCTTGAGGGTGATCTCTCACATATCTCCAACTTCTAGGTAATTCACTATGCTGGATTTCTTGTCTTTGTAGATTTTCAAGTGGTGGAGCTACGGGTGCTTCCCTATATGAGTCTTTCTCATTATTTTTGCTATCATTTAGACTCATTTCTTCTATGTGTCTTTCAAGATTTTCTAAATCTTTATCATCCTCATGAGCTTCCTTTTCAACATGGATTGATTCATCAAAAACAATATGGACAAATTCTTCAACATTTAGAGTCCTTTTGTTGAAAACTCTATAAGCTTTTGAGTTGATGGCATATCTCAAGAACATTGCTATATCACTTTTAGCATCAAACTTCCCTAATGGTTGTTTTCCATTGTTCACAACAAAGCATTTGTAGCCAAAACTCCTAAGGTGAGAGATGTTTGGTTTTCTTCCTTTGGACAGCTCATATGAGGTCTTTGACATGATAGCTCTAATTGAAACTCTATTAAGTATATAAGCTGCTGTATTGACAGATTTAGCCCAAAAGTACTTAGAAAGATTGTTTTCACAAAGCATGGTTCTTACCATCTGTTTCGATTTTCTATTCTTTCTTTCCACAACTTCATTTTGCTGGGGTGTTCTAGGTGTTGAAAAGTTATGTTCCAATCCCTTTTCATTACAATATTTCTCAAACTCATCATTTTCAAATTCTCTTCCATGGTCACTCTTAATCCTAATAATAGATGTACCTCTTTCATTCTCAACTTTCTTCCAATATCCTATGAAAACTGATAATGCAACATTTTTGTGAGCAAGAAAGTAAACCCAAGTAAACCTAGAATAGTCATCCATTATCACTAAGCCATAGGATTTTCCATCTAAACTTGTGGTGCTAATAGGACCAAAGAGATTTATGTGCAGCATTTCAAGAAGTTTCGATGTTGACACGACATTCTTAGCATTTCAAGAGGTTCAAGACCTACATCCACTACCTTGATTATCCAACCAAGGATTTTCAAACCAAACACTAAAACGGTGGAATTCACAAGCTTCCACCAAGCTTTTACAATGACTTTTCCAAGGCTTAGCCACAACCTTTACACTAGTTTTTCACGAAATCAACTAAAACTCAATGTGGTTTTTCAAGGCTCAACCACAACCTATCACTAGTTTTTCCCGAGATCAACTAAAACCCAATGTGATTTTTCAAAGCTCAACCATAACCTATCACTAGTTTTTCCTGAGATCAACTAAAACCCAAGGTGGTTTTTCAAGGCTCAACCACATCCTTTACTCTAGTTTTTCACGGGCTAAACTAGAACCCCAAGGTGGTTTTTCAAGGCTCAACTACAACCTTTATACTAGTTTTTCACGGGCTAAACTAGAACCCAATCCCAACTTTTCAAGGCTAAGTTGGAACCTATAAGCATCCAAGCAAACCTTACTTGATGCAAACACTTAGAGTGAAACACTCACTCTAAAAATACAAAGATGAAAGAGGAAAGTACCTAGTGATCACACGGTTGATCTATGTGGTATAAGTTTAAATGCTAAGCACAAATACAAAGAATAGACGTTGAGGTTCAATGAATAGTACAAAGGATTTTTAGGTTTGCTACTCTTTTTGGCTCGAATATGATGATGTCTTTTTGTGTGAAGCCAAAGTGTGCTCAAAGTACTCTTCAGTTATCAAAAGTTGGTTCATTGGCATTTGAAGGTCCTTTTATAGTTGAAGAAGCTTGTCTGATGGCTATGGGGACGTTTATGACCGTTAGAAATAGTTTGGGGAAGGTTTTAGCCATTATCTTGTCCTGTAGTGGCTTGACGGATGTTGCAGACAGAAAGCACTTAGTCGACTAAAATTTTTCCTTTGGTCGACTAAGTTGATTCTGTTTCAGACGCAGATTCCAGAGAGCGCTTAGTAGACTAACTCCATTTTCTTGGTCTACTAACTCAATTCTGTTTCTCACCAGGTTTCAGCCTTCCACTTCTACACTTTGATCTTTGTTCAACCAATAATCTTTCTTTTCATATTAGGGGACTTCCTTAACATTGATATTCCTTGTTCTTTATCCAAATCACATTCTTAGGTGTTCAATAAGAAGATTGATATATTGTCTCATTTATGAACATTTTTCCTGCACACTTAGGTAAAAATATTAGACACAAATAACATGAGAATGTTTTATTATCATCAAAAACTAATGGAGCCAACGAAAAACCTTTAAAATGCTTAAAATGACCTTAAACATTCTTAAAAATAGTTAAAAAAATCTTTGAAAAAACCTTAAAAAATCTTTAAAATTCATAATAAATAATTACAAAAATTAAAAATCCTTTAAAATCATAAAAAATCTTTGAAATTCCTTGAAACTATCTTCAAAACCCTAAATATGCTTAAAAGATCTAAAAAATACTTAAAATCCATAAAAAAAATTTTTAAAATGCTTCAAAATACTTCAAAAATCTTTAAAAAAATCCTTGGAAACATCTTAAAAATATTTTAAAATTCATGAAAAAAACCTTAAAATACTTAAAATGACCTTAAATATCCTTAAAAAGACCGTAAAAATCTTTGAAAAAAATTTAAAACATTATAAAAATTCGTAATAAAAAACTTTAAAAATCTATAAAATCTTTTCAAAACACTTTTAAACTCTTTTGAAATCTAAGAACAAAACTATAAAAATGGTTAAAATAACCTTAAACATTCTTAGAAGGAGCTAAAAAATACTTGAAAAAACTTTAAAAAATCCTTAAAATTCGTAATAAATAATTATGAAAACTAAAAATGCCTTAAAATCATAAAAAATCTTTCAAATTCTTTGAAAAACATCTTAAAACCATTAAATATGCTTAAAAGGATTTTAAAAAATTCATAAAAAAACCTTAAAATACTTTAAAATACTTAAAAAATCTTTAAAAATGACCTAAAAAACTTTAAAAATTCATAAAATTCTTTGAAAATATCTTAAAAATCTTTTAAAATATATGAAAAAAACCTTAAAAATGCTTAAAATGACCTTAAATATCCTTTAAAAGAGCTAAAAAAATCCTTGAAAAAACTTTACAAAATCCTTAAAATTCATCATAAATAATTAAAAAAAACAAAAAATCCCTTAAAATAATTAAAAATCTTTCAAATTCCTTAAAAAATCTCTTAAAATCTTAAATTTGCTTAGAAGGGTCTTAAAAATGCTGAAAAATTCTTGAAATAGAATTTTAAAAATGCTTCAAAATATTTCAAAAATCTTTAAAAAATTACTTTAAAACCTTAAAAATCTATAAAATTCCTTGACACCAGAAAATTTTGTTGAAATCTATGAGAAAGACATTAACAATGCTTAAAGTGACCATAAATATCCTTAAAAATACCATAAAAATTCATTAAAAAAGCCTTGAAATTGCTTAAAAATCTATTTAAAATGGCTTCCAAAACCTTAAAAATCTTTAATATTCCTTGAAAATCCATGAAAACATCTTAAAAATCCATAAAAACCCATGAAAAAAGCTTAAAAATGCTTAAAATGAGCTTAGACATACCAAAAAAAAAGGCTAAAAATCCTTGAAAAACCCTTGAAAAATTTGTAAAAATCAAAATAAATAATCAAGAAAAATAACAATTCCTCAAAACATAAAAAATCCCTAAAATTCTTTGAAAAATCTCTTAAAAACCTCAAATATCTTCAAAAAGGTTCTTAAAAATACTTAAAAATCTATAAAAAAGCATTAAAAATAAAAAAAATCTTTTAAAAATGGTTTAAAATACCTTAAAAATCCCTAAAATTCTTAAAAAATTCTTGAAAATACCTTAAAATTTTTATTAAATCCATAAAAAAAGCTTAAAAATACTGAGATTGAGCTTAAACATGCTTAAAAAGAGACTAAAAATTATTGAAAAAGCCTTAGAAAATTTTAAAAAATCAGAATAACTAATTAAAAAAAATTAAAAATCACTTAAAAACATAAAAAATCTTTCATATTCCTTGAAAAATCTCTTAAACACCTTAAATATCCCTAAAAGGACTATAAGAATACTTAAAAATTCATGAAAAAAGCCTTAAAAATGATTTTAAAAACCTTAAAAACTCATAAAATTCTTAAAAAATTCTTGAAAATGCTTTAAAAATCCTTTGAAATTCATGAGGAAAAACTTAAACATTGCTTAGAATGACGTTAAACATGTTTAAAAGGGGTCTAAAAATCTTTGAAAAAACCCTAAAAAATCATTAAAAAATTTACTAAATAATTAAAAAAAAGTAAAAGTCCCTTAAAAACATAAAATTTTTTTCAAATTTCTTGAAAAATCTCTCAAAAACCTTAAATATACTTAAAAGGACCTTAAAGTGCGTAAAAATCAAAGAATAAAACTTTAAAAATGCTTCAAAAATATTTAAAAAATGAGTTAAAAAACCTTAAAAATTCATAAAATTTTTAGAAAATCATTGAAAACACCCTAAAAATCCATTGAAATTTATGAAAAAAGCTTAAAAATGCTTAGAATGACTTTAAACATGCTTAAAAAGGGCATAAACATCTTTAAAAATACCTTAATAAATCCTTAAAAATCGAAATAAATAATTAAAAAAATTAAAAATCTCTTAAAAACATAAAAAATCTTTCAAATTCATTAAAAAATCTATTAAAAACCTTAAATATCCTGAAAAGGACCTTAAAAATGCTTAAAAATCTATGGAGAAAACCTTCAAATGCTTCACAAAATTTTAAAAAATGGCTGAAAAAACCTTAAAAATCTATAAAATCCCTAGAAATTCCTTGAAAACACCATAAAAATCTTTTGAAATCCATGAAAAAAAGCTTAAAAATGCTTAGAATGAGCTTAAAAATGCTTCAAAAGACCCTTAAAATCTTTAAAAAAAATCTTAAAAAATCCTCAAAAATCAGAATAAATAATAAAAAAATAAAAAATCACATAAAAACATCAAAAAAACTTTTAAATTCTTTGAAAAATCTTTTAAAAACCTTAAATATCCTTAAAAGGACCTTAAAAATGCTAAAAAAATCAATAAAAAAACCCTAAAAATGCTTCAATGGAATTGAAAAATCTTTTAAAAAATACTTAAAAATCCTTAAAAATCTATAAAATTCTTTGAAAACACCTTAAAAATATTTTGAAATCTATTAAAAAAACCTTAAAAATGTTTAGAATGACCATAAAAAATTTGTAAAATGAACCTAAAAATCTTTAAAAAAACCTTAAAAAATCTTTAAAAATTGTAATAAATTGTTAAAAAATTTAAGAATCCCTTAAAAACATAAAAAAATATTTTAAATTCTTTAAAAAATTATTAAAATTTTAAATATCTTTACAAGGACTTGAAAAATGTTTAAAAATACATAAAAAAATTTAAAATTGTTATGAATATTTTTGTGAATATCTATTTATTCTATCTATATCTAGATTTGATGTAAATTAGATTGGATTAGGATTTAATCCATCTAATCTCCAAGTGTTATCTAAATCTTGTAAATTCTATCAAGATAAGGGTGTTATTTGCCTATAAATAGACCCTCTCAATTCATTTGTAAACACACACTTCAATAAGATTTCTTTTCTCCTCCTTAATACTTTCTTTATTCTCTTTAATTATTCTTTCAAGTTATCTTTATTTGTTTTTTTAAGTTATTTTTCATAACACATTATCAGCACGATTCTCTAATCTCTCTAATATCTCACACTCAAGCTTTACAAAATCGAAGTTTAATTTTTTTTCAGGTGATTTTTGTTTATTGTCACCTTATTGTTTTGCCCAAATTGTGCCAACTCATAATAAGTCAATTTATAATTTTATATTAATTGTTTTCATCAGTCAATTTATTGTTTTACTTGCCAATTACAATATATTGAGTAATACTAACATTTATATTCTTGTTTTAAGCTATCACAATGTCAAATCTTACAAAGCTTGAATCTGTGGCCTTTGATATTACTGGCAAGAACTATCTACCTTAGATTCTATATGCTGAAATCCATTTAGATGCTATGGGTCTTGGAGACATAATCAAAGAAGAAGATGAAGCATCCAATCAGGATAAGGCAAAAGCAATGATTTTCCTTCGCCACCATCTTCATGGAGGATTAAAAATTGAGAATCTTACAATAAAAGATCTAGTCGATCTTTGGAAAAGTCTAAAAGAAAGATATGACCACCAAAAAATAGTAATTCTGCCAAAAGCTCATTATGATTGGATACATCTACGATTGCAAGATTTTAAAACTGTAAGTGAGTATAGCTCAGCATTATATAGAATTAGTTCTAAACTAAAATTGTATGGAGAAAAGGTGACAGATGCTGATTTGTTAGAAAAAACATTCGTTACTTTTTACGCCTCAAATGTGCTCCTACAGCAGCAATATAGTGAAAAAGGCTTTAAGAAATACTCTGAACTGATTTCATGTCTCCTTGTGGCTGAGGAAAATAATGAGCTATTGATGAAAAATCATGAATCTCGCCCAATTGGTTCTGCTCCATTCCTTGAAGTGAATGCGACATCATTTAGAAAATTTGGTCGTGGTCGTAATCGTAGCCGTAATCGTGGACGTGGAAAAGGTCGTCATAACCGTAGTCGTGGTGGCTACACAAATTATTATTCTGATAATAAGAATGCCCACAAGAAGTGGAAGAATAGTGAAGACATACAAAAAAAGGACAAATGTAGACAAAATAAAAAGAATATAGAAAATATTTGTTATCGATGCGACGTGAAAGGCCATTGGTCATGTACTTGTCGTACACCAAAACATTTTGTTGAACTTTATCAAGCCTCACTAAAAGATAAAGGAAAGAATATCGAAACAAATTTTGTTGAAGATGATAGCCAAATTGATATAACACTCTTAGATGTTGCTGATTTTTTTACTGACCTTAAAAGACGGATTGATCATTTGATTGATGATGGGAATCCCAATAATGAAATTTTTTAAATTATTTGTTCGTGTGTTTTTACAACTCTATTAAGAACTTGATATGTTTAGTATAATTCTATTAAGAAGTTAAATATGTCTATTAGGAAGTTCTTTTTTTTTTTTTTGCATTTCAATAACAAAGTTTCTATTTAATGTTCTCTTATATAAGTTTCTTACTATATATGTTTTATTTTCTTGAAGAAAATATGGACATTCTTTTGGTTAAACCCAAGATCAATGATGAAGGTATATGTCTAATAGATAGTGCTACAACGCACACTATATTTAAAGACAAGAAATATTTTTCTCACCTGACAATGGAAGAAGCTAATGTCAATACAATTGTGGTAGTACAAGATTAATTGAAGGCTCCGGAAGAGCCAATATTTCACTACCTGGAGGAACAAAGCTTATAATAAAAGATGCATTGTTTTCTCCTAGGTCTCAAAGAAACTTATTAAGTTTTAAAGATATCCGTTTGAATGGATATCATATTGAGACAATGAATGAGAGAGACATTGAATAGCTTTATATTACATCTATTATATTAGGTAAAAAATATGTATTAGAAAAATTACCCTCTTTGTCCTCTGGAATGTACTACACAAAAATTAAAATGATTGAAACTTATGTAAACCAGAAGTTTACTGACAATTGTAATGTTTGGCATGACCGGTTAGGCCATCCCGGATCAGTAATGATGCCAAAAATTATTGAAAATTCATGTGGTCATCCATTAAAAAATCAGAAGATTTTTCAATCAAATGAATTCTCATGTGCTGCATGCTCTGAAGGTATATTAATCATAAGACCATCACCAGCTAAAGTTGGGATTGAATCCTCTACATTTTTGAAATGTATTCAGGGTGATATATGTGGACCCATACATCCTTCATGTGGACCATTAAGATATTTTATGATTTTAATCGATGCATCAACAAGATGGTCACATGTGTGCTTATTGTCAACTCGGAATTTGGCATTTGCAAGATTACTTGCACAAATAATTCGATTGCGAGCACATTTTTCTGAAAATACAATCAAGACAATTCGTCTTAATAATGCTGGTGAATTTACATCTCAAGCTTTTAATGAATATTACATGTCTATTGGAATAAATGTTCAACAATATGTTAGTCATGTTCATACACAAAACGGTCTAGCAGAATCGTTTATCAAACGCCTTAAACTGATTGCAAGGCCATTACTTATGAAATCCAAACTTTCAATTTTTGCTTGGGGACATGGCATTTTGCATGCAGCAGCACTTGTACATATCAGGCCAACAAGCTATCACAAATTCTCCCTTATATAATTGGTTTATGGTCAGGAACCAAATATTTCCCATCTAAGAATTTTTAGATGTGTGGTATATGTTTCAATTGCTCCACCACAACGCACAAAGATGGGTCCTCAAAGGAGGTTAGGAATATATGTTGGATATGAATCTCCATCTATAATTAAATATCTATAACCTTCGACAGGAGATTTATTCACTGCAAGGTTTGCTGATTGTCATTTTGATGAAACAATTTTTCCAACATTAGGGGGAGAAAATAAGCAAATGGAAAAGAAAATATCTTGGAATACATTATCATTATTTAGTTTTGATCCTCGCACAAATCAATGTAAACAAGAAGTTCAAAAGATAATTCATTTGCAAAATATAGCAAATCAGTTGCCAGACGCATTTACTAACCTAAAAAGAGTAATTAAATCTCATATACCAACTGCAAATGCTCCAATCAGAATTGATGTAGGACAACCTGCTGTTGTTAATGAGTCTAAGACACACCAAAAGAGTGGAAGACCAATCAGTTCGAAAGATAAAAATCTTCAAAAAAGAAAAGGAGCAAATATTCAAAATGGTCAAGAAGAGGAAACAAAAACTCCAGAAGAGACCCCTAACATAATTTCAGAAGAAATTCAGGTACCTGAAATTAGTGAAAATGAAGAGATCTCAATAAATTATGTCAGGACGGGAAAAATATGGAACCGGAATGAAATAAACGTCGACGATATTTTTGCATATAATGTAGTGCTCAATATTTTGGCCAATGTGGAAAGACGCAATCAAAGTGGAATTAAATTCACTTGTAAAACGTGAAGTTTTTAGACCTGTAGTCCGTACGCTAAATGGCATAAAATCAGTGGGATATAAATGGGTATTTGTGTGAAAACGAAATGAGAAAAATGAGATAGTGAGATATAAAGCACGGCTTGTAGCACAAGGTTTTACCCAAAAGCCTGGTATTGATTATGAAGAGACATATTCTCTTGTGGTGGATGCAATTACATTTCGATATTTAATTAGTCTAGCAATACATGAAGAGCTTGAAATGCGTTTGATGGATGTAGTTACAGCCTATTTATACGGCTTACTTGATAATGATATCTATATGAAAATCCCTGAAGGATTTAAGTTGCTTGAAGCATAAAATTTGAATTCCCGTTAGATTTATTCAATTAAATTAAATAAATCTTTATATGGATTAAAACAATCCGGACGCATGTGGTATAATCACCTTAGTGAATATTTGTTGAAAAAAGGCTATAAAAATGATCCTATATGCCCATGTGTTTTTATAAAAAGATTCAGATCTGAATTTGTGATCATTACTATTTATGTTGATGACCTAAACATTATTGGAACTCTTGAAGAGTTATCAAAAGCTGTGGATTATTTAAAGAAAGAATTTGAGATGAAAGACCTTGGGAAAATAAAGTTTTGTTTAGGTTTTCAGATTGAACACTTGACAAATGGAATTTTTGTCCATCAATCTAATTATATAGCGAAAGTGCTAAAACGATTTTATATGGACAAAACACATCCATTGAGTTCACCAATGGTCGTAAGATCATTAGATGTGAAAAAAGACCCTTTTCGACCTCGTGAAGATAATGAAGAACTTCTTGGTCCTGAAGTACCATATCTTAGTGCAATTGGAGCATTAATGTATCTTGCTAGCAATACACGACCTGATATAGCATTTGCTGTGAATTTATTAGCAAGATATAGTTCTTCTCCAACTCGAAAACATTGGAATGGAATTAAACATATACTTCGATATCTTCAAGGAACAATGGATATGAGCTTCTAGTATTCAAATGCATCAAAATTAGATTTAATTGGTTATGCAAATGCAGGATATTTATCAGATTCACATAAAGCTCGATCCTAGACAGGTTACTTATTCACATATGGAGGTACAGTTATTTCATGGCGTTTTGTAAAGCAAACTATAGTTGCTACTTCTTCTAACCATGCAGAAATCTTAGCAATTTGTGAGGCAAGCCGTGAATGTGTTTGGTTAAGATCTGTAACTCAACATATTCGAGAAACGTGTGGTTGGTCAACCAAGAAAGAAATTCCAACAATATTATATGAAGATAATACTACTTGCATAGCACAGTTAAATGAAGGATACATTAAAGGCAATTGAACAAAACATATTTCATCAAAATTCTTCTTCACTCATGATCTTCAAGAAAAGGGAGATATTATTGTTCAACAAATTCGATCAAGTGACAATTTAGCAGATTTGTTTACTAAAGCCCTTCCTACTGCAACATTCAAAAAGTTGGTATAAAAGATTGAGATGCGCCGTTTTAAAGACCTTAAACAATGCAGTCATCAGGGGGAGTAAAATACACATTGTACTCTTTTCCTTCATCAAGGTTTTTCCCACTGGGTTTTTCTTGATAAGGTTTTTAATAAGGCAGTATTTCATAAGCGTATTCTTGAAAAGAATTATGTACTCTTTTTCTTTCACTTGGATTTTTTTTCCATGAGGTTTTTTCCTTGTAAGGTTTTAATGAGGCATATTCTTAATATAATGGATATTCAAGAGTGAGTGTTATGAATATTTTTGTGAATATCCATTTATTTTATCTATATCTAGATTTGATGTAAATTAGATTAGATTAGGATTTAATCCATCTAATCTTTAAGTGTTATCTTCATCCTGTAAATTCTATCAAGATAAGGGGGTTATTTACCTATAAATAGACCCCCTCAATTCATTTGTAAACACACACTTCAAGAAGATCTCTTTTCTCCTCCTCAATACTTTCTTTCTTCTCTTTAATTATTCTTTTAAGTTATCTTTATTTGTTCTTTTAAGTTATTTTTCATAACAAAAATGTGTTAAAATACTTAAAAAATCTTTTTAATATAACTTCCAAAATCTAAAAAATTCCTTCTGTTACATAAAAAGATGAATAAACCCCTAGACAAATTATCTTATGTTAAAGGGTTGTCCAAAGTCACATTGTCCAAATCTAAACATTAGTAGTCAAAATAGAGATAAAAAAAATACATCTGTTTTATAAATTTAAGACACACAAGTTATTTTCATATCCAAGGCTGCGCTTACTCGCTGTCAAAATCCCACAGTCCAAGCGAAACACATTGATTCGAACAAAAGCTTCACGTCATCTTAATGTCCAAAAAAATATAATATAGTTTAATGAATGTGTGGACACGTATCACGTAGCAATTCTCATATATATATAACTATAATAAATAACTAATATGATTTAGGACCCGAAAGTTGGATATCTTGGTTTTTTTTTTTTTTGTTATTTGTATGTTTTTTTCTTATTTTTAATATTTCTTTGAAATCTTAACAGTGCAAAATCGATTATAATTTTGATAACAAGGAATAAAATTACTTAATTTTCCAAAGAAAAGCTAATATCATTTAAGAATATTTAAATTAATATAAAATAATAATAATAACTGGATAATTGTTGATAAAACTCTAAAGTGTAATAATGACAGGGTTATAAATAGATTATTAAATTAACATGAACACTCTAAAATATGTAAATGTAAATATTATTGTTAGGATATTATTCTTGTACATAAAGCCTATTAATCATACCCTAAACAATTTTCATTAATATTATTAACAGAAAACGATAAATAATGGATATATTAATAACATTATGATTAATATTAATAATTATAAATATCGTGTCCTAAACCCTAAATATTAAAATAATTATAATTTATTATACATATTAATTGATTATTGGTTATAAATAAGCTATATCATACATATACGTTAAACATGGTTAATAATCATGATAAATTGACAATTATATATAAAGAATTATTTAAATAATTTATAAATTACTATATTGATAAATAAACATAATAATATGGCATAATCACTTAATATTAATTGTATATATTAATGATAAATATATTTTTATGTATTAACATTATTAATTAAATATTATATTAGTATTCTTGATTACTTTAAGAATGAGTTTTGTAAGTAATAATAATGATATATAAAACATGCTTGCATATATATATATATATATATATTTCACTCCAACCTTAAACATCAACAAATGATAATTATATCATTAAACATAATTATGTATTAAACTATAATTATCATTAATATAAAATAAAATTAACCTTTAAATCAATACTAATCCATAACCCTAACCCATTAGGTTCACGTTACCAAATTTCATTTTTGAAACCGATCCCCCTTGGCCGTTGCTGCCACACGGGAAACTTCCTTTGCCTGTGTTGAATGAAGTTTCTTTGCTTTGCTCTTCTTTCTTCGAATAACTCTGCAAACTCTTCACCGCGTCAAAAATTACAACTTTGGAGTTAAAGGTTTTTTTTTTTTCTCTCTCTCCCTTTGTATTAGTCTTCTATCTTTATGTTTTTCCTAGTTGGTACCCAAGAAATATGAACGAAGACTGATGTTTTTGTTTGAACCCTACAATTTCAACGGTTGAATGTGTTTTTATTCGGTCTTTATTTGTTTTGTTCTTTCCTTTATTGTATGTTTCGGGATTTCTTGTCTTAGTCGTTGTTAGATCCCTGGTGAGTTGCGGAGGAAATGAGAAATTGTAAAACCCGACCCTATAAATACATGTCATGACATACATGCAATGAATAACGTGTTTGTATGTTAGGAAAGTCTCAAAAAATAGTTAAAACCCGAAATTGTACCAAATGGTACACTTAAGCTTATTTAACCTCGAACTAGTTCAAATAGGAATTTTAAGATGAAATTTAATATTTCACAGTCTAGGAATGACTTAAAATGATGTTTTGGAGTTCGAGGGTTAATTTGGGATGAAACTGAAAATTTTGATGTCTAGGGGCAAAATCGTCATTTTGCCACACAAGATAATAAATTGACCATGGAGTGAAATTTTTGATCAATATTGACTATTTGGAGTATAATTTGATGATAGGAAGTGAAAAATTTCAATTCCGGCAGTTTTCGAAACATAGGGGCAAAACGGTAATTTTGCCGTCCCAGGGGTAAAATCGTAATTTTCACCACTCAAAACTTGTCAAAATCTTAAGATTTATACATTTTTGGTATGAATAATCATGGTATTTCATGTGGTGAAAATTTGAAGTTTAAAAGATGAAATTTTAAAAACGGGTCCCACGGGAAAGTGACACGTGGCATAGTTTTAATGAAATAATAATATTTTAATCCAAAATAGGCCCATTTAAGCTTCAGCTGATGAGGGGCACGACCCAAAGGAGGAAATAAGAGAGAAAATAGAGAAAAAAAGGAAGAAAAGAGAAAAACCAAAGAAAAGCTTGAAATTTGACGGAAGATTCGCGGTTTTCGCCCGTTTTCGGGTCTAACGGTAAGATTTTTCGACTTTAGCTTGGTTTCTACCTTTCCCATGCTTTTGTTTTTATTTTCCATGCTTCAAGAGAGAGATCACAGAATAGATCTAAGTGCTGGACCGAATTTGAGGGGAGAGATTTTGGATTTTTCAAGTTTCGATTCTTAGCTAAATCGGTAGTTTCGGTTAGTTAGAGTTGTTTAGAAATTAAATTGGACTCGAAAGCATAGAATTTTCACAATACCCACTCTAGGCTGAACCTTCAATGCTGTCCAATGGTGATGAATTGATTTTTATTCAAATGGATTGAAGGGAAAATGATGAAAAATGATTAATTGTGCTAGAATAACAAAGTAGAAAATTTACCGGGTGAATGTCCCATTTTAACCGAATTTTTCAAGGAAGAAAGTGACCTGAATTTAGTGATTCCAGAGGGTTTAGGGTTTAGGGTTTAGGGTTTAGGGATTAAATTTACTGGTGGTTCAGGGTTCAGGGTTCAGGGTTCGGGTTTCAGGGTTTTAGGGTCCAGGTTCAGGGGTTCGGGGTTCGGGGTTCGGGGTTCGGGGTTCGGGGTCGGGGTTCGGGGTTCGGGGTTTAAGGTTCGAGTTTAGGGTTTAGGGTTTAGGGGTTAGGGGTTAGGTTCGGGGTTCGGGTTTCGGGGTTCGGGGTTTGGGGTTTGGGGTCGGGGGTTGGGGGTTCGGGGTTTGGGGTTCGGGGTCGGGGTCCGGGGTCCGGGGCCGGGGTTCGGGGTCGGGGGTTCGGGGTTCGGGGTTCGGGGTTTAGGGTTTAGGGTTAGGGTTCAGGGTTCGGGTTCAGGGTTCAAGGTTTAAGGTTTGGGGTTTAGGGTTTAGGGTTTAGGGTTCAGACAATTCTTAACTCATTTTAGAGTCACTCCGTTGATAGAGGTCGGGTTGCAATACTCTGGAATTGTATGTGGCAAATATTGATTTTTGAGATAATGAAAATTTGAGATTTCGGATTCAACGTAGTTTAATTACGATAGCATGACTTAAAGTCAAAAATGAATTGATTATGCTTGATTTTGAATTCAAGTACACGTGTATATATATATATACTTAACTTAAAATTTATGCAATCTATTGCAAGTATACAGGGAATGGTTGAAAACTCAAATGAAGCTTGTTCGGGACTTGGTGGGATACCTTGAAAGTCTCGAATGCCAATAGCGATCTAGGAGGGGTTGTTACATTAGAACTATCAACCATTGGCTTCAACACAACTAGCAGCTTAACATGATGCATTAACTGTAACTTTTTCACTCTTTTTTGGATAAACTAATCCGTTAAACCTCTAACAATCCAAACTAATGCACTGATCATGGATACGTACGATAGGTAAATTGCTTGGAGATGGAGTATTCATTAGCTCCTTCTGTCCCTTCCTTTTCTAAAGATTCATCATCAGTAAAAAATAAGCAATCTCACTATCCGATTTTCTCTGTCTAGATTCTATTGGATGAACCTCCTAAAAATGTCTCCCTGACATAGTGACAGATGGAACCGAGACCTGTTTTTTATTTTCTTTGCATGCATGCATCGTACTGTCTATTTCTTTTTGATTGTTTTCTCGACAAGCACTATTACTGGCAGTCTGACTTAACTGCTTGTCCCACATAAGACTATGTTCAATATCATTCATCCCCTTATCACCTTCTAAATCTTCTTTTTGGTTGTCCTGATCGTCACCTAGCCTGCATCTACTGCCCATTGGACATCATCAAAGTCTTCAACCCTCAAAACACTATTATTGGTGTTTGCTCTGGTCTGCCAACTCTCACCCATCATTGCTCTCACCGAACTCCGATCACCACTATTTTCCTTCTAATTTATGCCAAATGCCATACCCTCTACACTCTGCTTCTGAACATCCCTATCCTTACCCTTTTCTCTTTTATACCCCGCGAGTCATCCTTTGACACTCCCCGACCCATATGCTACCTTTGATTTGACCCTATCCTCACCAGTGGCTTTTCTTGCTCATTCAAATTTTTTTTTAGGATTTGCATGGCACTGTTCACCTTCTCTGTTTTCCCCTATTTTTCAGTTATGATCTCTCCATCCTCCTCTATTACTTCTAAAACCTCAAAAGCATTGGAAATCCAAATGATATCTACTCCACTACCCTAAAACTGATTTCCCGACCCTGTGAATCTTTGGCCCTGCTTCTACCAATCTTCTCAACCTCCACCCACTTCAAACTCTACTTTTTTGTGTCCACAATCACCAGATCCTTCCCTTTATCACGTGAAACCGATTTGGCTGGTACCTCCCGACACAAGTTTTTTTCTTTTTCAAGATTTTTTTTTAATTCCAGATCTCTTTCCTTACCACTTTTTCTCTCGATCTTCTCCATACCCATTCGGCCTGGTGGCATATCAGGCTGCCACCCTTTGCCCTAAGGCTACGGTTTTGGTTTATTCCCCAGAACGATACAATCAACCTCTCTATGTCCGACATGACAACAGTGCAAACAATAATTCGGCATTGATTCAAACTCCACATTTTGTAAAAAACCATTAGTCACCATACCAGAGTTTCAATCTTTTGTTACGATCCACACATACTCCACTGGGGCTTTCTAGCAATCATATTCCACACACACACGAGCTACACTTGGCCTAAACCCTTTTGCAGTTGCTTCATCCATAAATAATGCCTTTCCAATTGTCTTCGCAATCAACATTAGCGTTGATTTCTCATATAAGTGCGCCCTCAAATTCTGAAAAAAGACCCAAACTAGCACCACCAGGGATTTCTTCTTTGCTTCAAAGTCCAGAGACCATTTGAAGACCCGTATATTTTGATTAGCAATAAATCAGAACTATCTTGTACAGATGCAGTTAAGATCTTGATCATTTGACAATTGAATAAGGACATGCTTATAATCCAGCCATTTGATTTCATAAGCTCCTGTCAAACCGATCCCTCTAAAACCTATTTGATTTCACTGGTTGCCATCGACAGGAAAGATTTTTTAAAAGCCCTAGGGGAGGGCTGCTATTGGTTTTCTGCTACAGGTGTTTGCAATACTCCGTTTGTGACTAGCAACTAAAGGTTTTGAGGTGGCTAATGGTTCTAGGTTGCTTCGATCTGCTTGGGGTGACAGCGGTGATCGGTGACAATTGGTTGGGGGGGTCTGGTGGCCTACCGGCAGCCATTCTAGGAGGTTGGGGGAGGGGGGGAAAGTGAATAAAGTTTAAAGCATTTTTCAATTTTTTTTTAGTTTTGGTTTGTTTGGTTTGGCTTTGGTTTAGGGTTTAGGGTTCAAGGTTTGGTTCGGGTTTGGGTTCGGGTTTGGGGTTTGAGGTTTAAGGTTTGAGGTTTAGGGTTTAGGGTTTTGGGTTTTGGGTTTAGGGTTTTTTTTTTTATGCTGAAAGTTCTCGTAGGGCATAGCTATCTAGTAAAAGTTTTATTAATAATCACGAAAATTAAGTACAGAGGGGAGGGGGACATGAACCTGACCTTTAGAGTTACATGAGCTTGAGAAAGATAAAGAAGAGTGCCTAAAATGAAGTGTTTCATTCCATGATCATATTCTTTACTATCATCATAAAATTTCCATGTTATAAAGATCTATGAGATTTGTTAAATAAAGAGCATAAAAATAAATTAGGAGTACTAATCCTTTACATTCTTTTAAAACGAACATAAGGTAAGCTAACTTTATCTAACCTAAGAATTCCTTTGAGTTGACCTTCTGCTTGTGAAAAGACCTGCAAGTTCTGATGCGTATGCCCTTGATTTGAGAGATTATCTGCTGCCTGGTTGCCTTCTCTATGGATGTGCGAAATCTGAAAAGTGATACCATTCAAGCTGTTACAAATGGAAGCCGATAAGCATTGAGTCCTTAAGAATCCCTAATTGCCCTTCTGTATCATCTAGACCATAATTTTTGCATCGATTTCAATCTAAAGTCTAGTAACATTGTGCTCCATGCATAAACTTAAACCCTTATATAATGCCATTAATTCTACTTGTAGTGAATTATGAGATCTTAAATTTTTAGAGAACCCAAAAATCATGGTACCTGTATGATCTCGAAAAAGACCACCTCTTGCAGCATTCTGAGATTTAAGTTTGGAGCTACCATTAACATTCAACTTAAACTCACCTGTTGATGGTTTGTGCCAAGAGAAGATTTTAGGTGGATGTGGGGTTGCTTCTTGAAATGTTAGCCCCCACACTTGAGCAATCTGTAAATCACCCTTCTATTGCCACCGGTGAAATTGCTTCCCATGGAATAATTGGTGGATGAGTTTTAAAACTCTCCATTCCATTATGTTAGGATACATACCCAAGTCCCTATGCTTTGCATCATTCGTTTTGACCCATAAGAACTAGAAAATAAATAAAGGCATTAATGTGCGTATGTGTCCGTTTTCCGTGAAGTCACCAAAGTAATACCGTGTCCATATAATATGATGAACATTCTAGGGGTAAATGATGTTGATTTGGAAAAATTTCACAAAATAATTCCATACCTGTGCAGCAATTGGGCATTCTCACATAACATGCATGGGAGACTCCTCTAAGTTGCAGTGTTGGCATTTAGAAGCAAACTGGAAACCTTTTCTTTTCAACCGTTCTTCATTTGGGATCCAATCCTGTAACAATCTCCATAGAAATAAAGAGATAGTTAAAGGAATACTTTTATGCCAAATTAAGTTAAACCCTGGGTTTACCGGTTGCCGTTATCGAATAATCTCCCAAGTGGACTTAGTAGTTGTGAGACCCTGTCTAAGTTGTTAGAAAACTGGTATTGTACCTATCGATACAATTAAGTTAAATCGAGCTCCAACTAGTTTAATGGAAATTCTAAGAGGAATTTCAAAATTCTGAGACCCACAGAATAGGTCAGAATAATGATTCAGAGTTCAAGGTCCAGTTTGGAGTCAATCGGGAAAATTGACCGGTTAGGGACAAAACGGTCATTTTCTCATTTGTTGATTTATGGAGATTTTTAACAAAGATTTGATCACATTGGGCCAAATATAATTATGTGACATACAGTTATGATTTTTGGAGTATAAAATGATATTTAGCAGTGTAAAATAGTGATTCCCGGTGTTTTTAGAGCACAAGGGCAAAATGATAATTTTACCACCGGAGTGCTAAATGTGAATTTTTTTGAAAGGATTTTACCCCAATTGGGTAATATTGATTTATATTGATGTTATTTGAGGTTGGACAGTGAAAATAATGAAATTCCGGGACATTTCGGAGTATAGGGGCAAAATCGTAATTTTGCCATCCCGGGGGCAAAACCGTAATTTTTCATCACCAGAACCATTATTTCCAGCCATGGTCAACCTTGGATCAGATGTTGACTTGATGAATCAAGTGGTGGAGATCAAATGGGAGAAAAAGTCAAAAAGTCAAAAAACGGGCCAATCACATGGTGCCGCGTGGCAAGCTTTTATATTTTATTATTTAAGCCATAAAAATCAGCATTTAACCCTCATTTCTCTCTCTAAATTCGGCACCCACCAGAATTGAAAGAAAAAAAAAGAAGAACAAAGGAGAAAAACACAAAAACCTAGGGGAAATTCAAGACAAGTGTGATTTCAAGGAGAATTCAAGTGAAAAAGGGTAATAAATCTCTACTTTGGCTTGTGATCTCTAATATCTATGCTTTTTTTCTTGAATTCTATGGTTTAATATGGAGATATCATGATGGGAAGAATTCTGAAAAATGGGTATGAGTATGGATTTGATGTTGGATTGGATTGAGTTTAAACTATGTTGGTGTTTAGGAGTAGTTAAGCACGATTATGGAAAAAAATGGAAGAAGGAAATTGAATTTCATGGTTGTTCTTTGTTAGGCCGAACCTAGTGTGTAGAGAATGCATGAGGAATTGGTTCATTTCAAATGAAATGGTTTCATTTGAAATGAAAGAAAATAGAAAAATGACAATTTAAAGTGAGAAAATGTAGTAGAAAATTTTCAGTGCTAATGCACTGCATTGGCCGAATTTTCCATAAAGAAATGGAAAAGATTGGATGCTGAAATTGACATTAATTGAATGATTTGTGGTGAATTAAAGTATTAGAAAAAAAGAATGGACCAATTCGGAATTAAATTGGACATAATAGCCGATTAATCGGGTAATCGGTCGAAATTAGGCGATACCGCGTTAAAGCGATAATCGGACGCATTTTTACCTTTGCGTATCATGCGTTAGCAATTTAAATTAGTTTATATTAGTTTGGGGGCGTTATAGTAAATTCTTAATTTTATTCTGTGTTAAGGTGGTGAGAAGTCCGGAAAAGGCAAGGGAATCGTAAGTGAGGACGATTAAACCGAGTGCATCCGGATTTGTGAGACGGTGAGTGAACTTGCATTTCAAATTATTTGGGGAATGCAAATTGTATTGATGTGGATAATTAAATGATTTATTCAAAGTTTTTAAAAAATGTGTGCCGGGAACAAGCCCCTGATAAAAAATGATTTTACGTGATGAAATTATGTGGTATGCATGAAATTATGTGTTCTTATAACCTGTTGTCACATATGTGTGAATATGTGTGATGTATGGACATTTGATATGGTTGATGTATATATGTAAATGTACATGTGTGTGATGTGGGGAAATGCTCATGTCGGTGAGATTGGATGTGGAAAATGTGGTTGGTGCACGATGTGGGGGGATGCACACTGTAGCTCCAGCTATGTGCACGATCTGGGGGAATGCACATGAGCTGGTGAGTGCACATGGTGCACATGATGATGACTCCAGCTATGTGCACGATGTGGGGGGATGCACATGAGCTGGTGAGTGCACATGGTGCACAGGACCACTCCAGCTATGTGCGTGATGTGGGGGTTGCACATGAGCTGGTGAGTGCACATGGTGCACACGATATTTTCAGCAGGTGAGACAATGGAATGTTGTACTTATCTGTGTGCGTATGTATGAATTTGATTATTCCTTCATTATAAATTAAATTGAAGTGAGGGGAAGGGTTTGATAATAAATTGGATAAAAATGAATGTGTTCCAAATGTATGCATCATATTTTAACCCTTCTCGATATTATGGCTTGTTCCTATCTAATGTTTGCTCACTGAGTTTTATACTCACCGTTTTCAAAAATTCATGTTTTCAGATCAGGAGATTGTAGATTCCTAGATCGCGGGATCACAGTAGTCCATCTCCTGGTAGGTGTCTGGCATTCACTAGTTGCCGCTCTATTGTACATGTCTCCGCTGGTAGTCTTGGGTTTCTGTATGATGTGTATGTACATGTAATGTAGATTGTCGGAGTTTATATTTGACTGGTATGAATGTAAATATGTGTAAGCAATGTGATTTGCTAAATACATGACTGGAACAGTGCATGTATATTGTGATTCATAATGCCATTGTGCTTTGGCTGTGTCCACCCCCGGAAAGGGTGTGTGTGTGTATGTATGATCGGAAATGCCATTGTTAATTGGCATTGTATGCGCACTGGGTGCATTACGTGTGGATGTCCCACACGAGCATGTATGGAATAAAGTCAGTGGGAATAGGCTTGCTTGGGCTTAGTGAGCTATGCTCATTGGGTCCTTGCGCCGGTCATGGCCCGGGAATTGGGTCGTGACAGTAGTGAATTACCCATCCGAGGTAGGTGCCCAATATGCTTTATCATCAGTGGAAAGATCTATCGAAATTTTAAAATTTCTACCACAACATCCTCTAGCAACACATTATTCAGTTTATCTATGTTCCATCTACCATCATTACAAAAATAAAACACTCTCGTCATGGACGATGCAAGTGATGGAAACTGATTGGCCAAGTGTGTTTCAGCTATCCAACAATCATGCCAAAAAAATAGTTCACTATTACCAATTCGCCACCTAATGTGATTTTCTGTTACCGGGCAACTGGTTAAAATTCGTTTCCATGTTTGTGAGTCATGGAGTTTCAGCTAAACATACCTCAGAATTTGGCCAACACAATATTTCATCCACATAAATTGAGTCCAAATGCTATCACATGATGCAAACCTCCACAAAAGCTTCATGCTAAAGGCCTTAAACACATCACCTAAGCCTCGGATGTCTAGTCCAACCTCACTAGTTGCAAGAGTGGTCTTATGCCAAAAGCCCCAATGGATATGTCTAGTACTTGTGTAACACCCGACCCTAAATTATCTATGACATGTCATTCACATGCATTGGATAGCATGTTTGCACATTGAATTGCCCCAAAAAACTAGTTAAAAGACTATATTGCCCCTAAAGGTGCTACTAAGTTGAATTATATTTCGAGCTAGTTCAAACGAAGAATTTAAAAGGAATTTGAGAATTCTAAAACCCCAAAATCTACTTAGAATTCGAGGATCAATTTGGAGTCAATTAGAAAAATTGACTAGTTAAGGGTAAAATGGTAATTTTACCACTCGAGAACAAAATTTGAAATTTTGAAAGGATTTAGATCAAATTTGACAAATTGGAGTATGATGTGAGTATGAGGAGAGAAAATTATGCATTATGGTAAAGTTTCATATTTTTGGGTAAAAATGTAATTTTTGAAAAGTTCGAGGGTAAAAGTGTAATTTTAAAAATTTACTCCACCAAAAATTTGGATGAGTCTAGAAACTTCATGTGGGCCATGGATAAGTGAGAGAAAGTGAATGGTGGAGAAAGAAAGTAAAAAAGATAAGAATTTAAAAATGAATCAATGAAATTGTGACATGTGGCATTAAAATAATATATTTTATTAAGCCTTTAAATAGGCTGATTTTTCAGCCAATGAACCCTGATATGGCTGGCCAAGCAAAGCAAAAGGGGAAAGGAGAAAAGCCATGAAACCTTGCTGATTTTGAAGGAAAAATTAAGAGAAATTAAGGAAACAAGCTAGAAAAAGGTGAATTTCTTAATTTTTCCTAGTGATTTTCATTTCCTTAGCTTTCGTTTTCCATTTTCATGCACAAATAAAATATGGGTATTGCTGCACCTTGCTGTCTAAATATTTTTGGGTGGATTTGATGCTTGAATATGGTGATTTTTAGGTTAAATGGATGTTATTAGTGAGGTAATAGTGAATTATAGTGATAAATTTCAAGAAATCACATTTTTGCATGTTAGAAACACAGTTTAGCCGAATTTTCAGAGACTTTTTGGTTGCTGGAAATACATCAAATTGATATGGCTAAATGGCATTTTAGGTAAATTTGATGAATAGTAAAGGTAGTAATTAATTAGGAATTTTTAGAATAAAATTTAGAATTTTTACCTACTAGGGGTAAAATCGTAATTTTTCATTCTCAGACTGGTAAATTGACCCATAGTTGCTGCCATTGGATAATTGGAATATAATCAAACAATTAGAAACTGAAATAGGTGAAATCGAAATTAAATTGAAGATTTTAGCAATTTAGATGCGTGTAGGCGAACTAAGTCGAATACCGTGTTTAGACGGTTATTCGGACAGTTGCATAGCATTTCATGCATCATGAAAAGCCTGAAATAATTTATAGTGGTTTGACACAAATAATTAAGATTGTGTCAAAAATTATGTATAAGTGGTGGGTCCCTCGAACACGGGAAAAGTCCTGTATAATGGAAATCGAAAACATGAGTATTGGGCACCCTGACGAGGTGAGTGGATAAATTATCATCTATAATATCTAGGGAAATTTTATTATGGTTTTATGCTTTTAAAGCATGATGAATTTTGACAATATAAAATATTATGATTTTGATTAAAATGTATTTCGATGAAATACTGTTTTAAAATTAAATACAGATTTTATAAAATTGAGTATATAGAGGCTTACCTAGTAATTTGTAAATCTTATGTACTATTAAAATTGTGGCTTATGATATGATGTTAGCATGCTGGCTGAGTTTTTATGAAATATATAGGCACTGTTGTTTATTTGAATGTACTATTTAGAACTGTACTACCCATGTATGCTGCTTAAAGATTTTACTAGAATGGTGGGTTGATGAGTCGCTGCAGTGACGGGTTTTCGTGGATCAACCTATTAGAGGGGCACGGTAACTCAGTTTTATTTTACCTCGGTACGAAAGATGATGAGGGTAACTCCTGAGGTAAAGATTGAGTTCACTTCACGCCGAACCACCACGTGAAGTTGGCCTTAGCCAACGCCAAAGGACGGTCGTTTTCTAAACAAAAAATATATTTTATCTAAATACGATATTTAACAGCCTTGGCAGACTCGGTTAGATGTCTCGGGCCAAGGCATCATCGAGTAAAGGATTTGGCACAAGCCTGGTTTTAAGAGAAAATTATAAGCCAAATGACTATAATAATTTTGATGATTTGGACAGAAAATTTGTGAAAATGGAAATATTCAATTTGCATAAAAATCAAGTTCAATATTATGAATTGTGGTATTTTGTATAAGGTTTTCTCTTGTCTCCATCTACTCGGCTTTAGATATCGTAGATGGTAATTATCTAACTCACTGGGTTGTAAAACTCAGCACCCTCTATTCCCTCTTTCAGGCTCGAGATTTTGGTGGCACTCGGAGTGCACATAGAGGCTCGATTGAAGCCGCGTCCTTAGCATACACAAAGGTACATAGTTATGTATAGTTGAGCCCACATGTCATTGAAATTCTTGTACACACTCGGTTTAATTGCATAACAATATGTAATAACTTATTTTGCTTTTATGCGCACAAATTTGATTTTTGGTATTTACAAAAATAATGTTTTATAATAAATTGTAATATTTTATTTAATGTTTTTATTTTAATCTATTATCTAAAATTTTAATTTTTGTAAGGGTTTTAAGTATCAAAACCTACCTTGGATTGTAAATTTTGTTTATTCTACATGAGTGTTGCATTTTATTGATTTTGGAATCTTTTGACAAAAAGGACGAAAATGCCCTTGGATGGTAAATTGTGCGTTTTAATTATTTTAAATATAAAAATCAAGATTTTCATTCTCAGATAAATGTTTTTGGAAATTAATACCCAAGGGAGAGATGAAAAACTGATACGAAATGCCTTGCGGAGTCTCGATAGAGTACTCGAGAATTAAGTGCTTATTGGAATGTCGCGGCAGTTGTCATGGGTCCGATGGGTGGTTTTGGGGCATGACAACCTGTTGAGCCTCCCCACAAGAAATTGTTGAACATTTTGTCAATTTTTTCAACTACACAACTATGGGGTTTAAGGACCTGCAGAAGATAGATAAGAAGAGAAGCCAATACACTCGGCAATAATGTTATTCTTCCACCCGGGGATAATATTTTGTTATCTCATCCTTTTATTCTTTTTTGAATCTTTCCCACCAGCTCATCGAATAGCATTACCTTTTTTGGACATTTGTAGAGTGGCACCCCCAAGTAAGTTATAGGTAGGCACTTTTGAACAAAGCCGATGGTTTGGGAAATGATCTGTTTCCATGCGCTTGCCATAGTTCAATGAGTTATGAAGCAGCTCTTAGACTGGTTTATTTGCTACCCGAAAATCTCCTCATATTAGTGCAAGAAAGTTAAAATTTTTTTCAATGAAGATTTCGCACCATTAGTGAATATAATAATATCATCCGTAAATGCCAAGTGATTAATTGACATGGAGCAATCAGAGAGATAATGAAAGGATAGATATTAGGCAAACAGGGCATTCAACCCTCAGGATAAATATTCCACCGCTAAAATAAACAATAAAGGGGAGATGAAGTCACTTTGTCTGAGTCCCCTTTTTGACTTGAAGCAACCCACAGGCACACAATTAATCAATAAAGAAAACCAGTAATTAGAAATGCAACAGTGTACCATATAGATCCACTGGGAATTAAATTCAAACTGTTGTAGCATTCTATATAGGAAATCCCATTCTAGCCTATCATACGCCTTCATCATATCCAACTTAAGAACTATATTTCCTCCCCTTGATTTTCTATCAATCCTCCCAATGAGTTCCTGTGCAAGAAGGATAATGTCACTAATCAATCCCCCTTTTACGAAGCCACTCTGATTCTCTGTAATAATGGACGGGAACACCATTACGAGACGGTTGGCCAAAATATTAGTAATGATTTTATTTAAAACATTACAAAGACTTATCGGTCTAAAATCGCTCCATTGCGAGGCATTGTCAGCCTTGGGAAGTAGCACGATTGTTGTAGACGTGATTCCGCTCGAAAGATCAGCTCCATGAGAAAAGTCAACTATTGCATCTAAGAGGTCATCAGCCACAATATCCCAGCATTGTTGATAAAAGTATGAGGAGAATCCATCAGGGCCAGCCACATTGTCCTTATCGATATTAAAAACTGCCTCTCTCGATTCTTCTCTAGATAGAACTGCACATAGACTCAAAGTATCATTCTTAGAAACAATAGAAGGAATCAATAAAGCATCAAACCTGGCCATATTACATGGTTCCTTTTGCATGAGGGAGGAAAAGAATTCCATTGCAAAGAGCTTTACTACATCTAGTTCCTCTATCCAACTGCCATTCGGGTTTTGAATTTTAAAAATATGGCTTTTGATTCGTTTCTTTTTGACTCGCATGTGAAAAAACTTGGTGTTACGCTCACCCTCCATGAGCCATTTTATACCAGATTTTTGCTTTCAGAATAATTCTTCAACACTAAGACAATGATTGAGCTGAGCATAAGCTTTATTCATTGCTGCACGATTCTTAATTGACTGTTCTTGTTGAAAAACTAATTTGCAATCTACAGCCCTTTGTTCTGCCACTTTCAAGTTGTGAAAAATGTCTCCAAATACCTTTTTGTTCCATCATTTGAGAGCCTATTTTAAACGACGTTGCTTTGCCCAAAAGGCTTGTATGCCCGATCTAGAAATGGGATGTCACGCCCCAGAACTCCCCATCGGGCCCGTGACAAATGCCGCGAAGTCTCGATAGGTATTCACACCCCCAATACCGACTGAAACACCTCAAAGCTTTCGTATCAGTTTCCGCACTTCCCCCGTGAGCGACGGTTATTAAATTTCGCATTTCAAGAACTCATAAGTCGTTTTCAAATTAAAACAATAAAATATTATTTTTTGGCTCACAGGGGTATTTTCGTCATCTTTCTTGAAAATCTCAAAACTCGGTCAAAATCGTAATAAATGTGTAGAAGACACAAATTCCATAGTTTGAAAATAAATTTAAACGTCTAAAGCATTAATTTGAAGCAAAATTTTTTTTCTATTATAATATAATAAAAATATTCGATAAAATAATTTATTTTCTTCTAAAACAATTTTTATAATGCTATCAATAAATAATTTTCGCAGCATAAAGACTAAATATATTTTGACATATTTTAATACAAACAATCAAAGTATGAAATTTAAATTACAGTGACACGTGGGCCCACAATTAACCGAAATGCATTGAAAGTTGAAAACCTACAGCTTTTCTGGGAATGCAATCTAATTGCAGTCTTCGATGCAACTGGCTATCTACAGCTTATCATGAGCTTGAAATGTGAATAGGAAGATGGGTGAAATTATAAAATCCTAGTGAGTAAACAATTACCATCAAAAGCATCTAAAACCGAGTAGATGGAGACGTTACAAAAATGTTATATCACAATAATATTCATAACTCAAAATTTGTTCCGATCTATGCCAAACAATTTCTTAAACTTGGCCCCTGCCAGAATCATTCTCGCGAGTACCTTTGTCAAGGTATCCCACTGAGATCACCAAGGCTGTTAAATGTCCCATACCCATAATCATGTTTTCCCATCTGATACACACAGCCATTCTTTGGCGTTGGTTGCGTCTCACTTTCACGTGGTGGTCCGAACGTGAGGTGCACTCAAATATTACCTCAAGAGATACTTCATCCATCATCTCCCCCTGGAGGTATGTATATAATTGATTGGGTTATCGTGCCCCTCTCATAGGCAGTCCACGAAAACCCCCACCACTGCAGTGACCATTTAATATACCATCAGACCCATAAAATTTCCAATAGCATAATATGGCGAATAAAATTTAATCCAGTTTACCAAGACCAAACCAAAACTATTCATATATTTCATGCCAAACTCCAAAAATTTAGCTATCATGCTACCATAGTGTCATAGGCCACAATTTCAATAGCATATAAAATTATAAATTCAACCCAGTCTTCATAAACCCTAAATTTCCTCGAAAATAATATTTGATTTCAAAATCAATATAAATCTCATTTTTATTAAAATACATTTTAATTTGAAAACATAATATTTTATGATTTAAATCCGCCATTCAATAAAAGCATTAACAAATATAATTACTCTAGATATTTAAGACGATAAATTGTCCACTCACAGTTCTAGGAGTAGAGATACTCCTATTTCTAGTCCACGGGTACAATCCTTTACCTGTATCCAATGGCTCACTACTTAGCCATAATCCATGACACAAATTCCAATTAAATTGTGTCCAACAATCATAAGCTATTTCAGGCTCTACATGATACATGGAAATGAGATCAAAATGGTCCGGATAGTAATTTAATTACGATGTCCGACCAATTTGCCTACGCTCGACCTAATTTGCTAAAACTCTCAATTTAACTCCGATTTGACCCATTTCAATTTCTAACCATCCAATTATATCCGCATTACCCAATGACAGCGAACAATGGTCAATTTATCAGTCTTAGACTACAAATTACGCTTTTATCCCTATTAGGTCAAAATTCATATTTTTACATCAAAAAGTCCCATTTAATTCCTACCTTCATAATTCATCAAATATTACCAAAATGCTCTAAAATCTAATCAATTTCCTCAATTTTCAGTAGCCAATTTCTCTCTGAAAATTCAGCTAAAAATGGGGCACTAATACTGAAATTTTCCTATTTAATTTTTTTCTCTCCATAATTGATCAATTTCAAAACCATTTCATTTGAAATGAATTCATTTCATTTCACACACATATCCTAAGGCATTCGGTCATGGAAAATTGGTGGGGAAAATGGATTCTTTTCTTGTTGTTTTGTTTCTAAACATGCTTAACTAACTCTAAACACCAACATAGTTCAAAATCAATTCAATCTAACATCTTTCTCTCTCTAAACCCATTTGACCAGCCCTTGATTCACCATGAAAACATGCATTTCAAGCATGGAAAAATAAGGAAAACAACTTAGAAATAAGAGATCTCAAGCAAAATGAAAAATCATATCTTTTTGTTCTTGATTTCCTTGAATTTTCTTACTTTTTCTTTGAATTTTCTCCCTTTAGGGTTTGTTTTTAGTTTCTCTCTCTCTTTTCTGGTTTTTGGCTGACCAAGGGGATGAATGGGCTGATTTTTATCGCTTTTTAAAAGTTAAATAAAATAATATTATTTTATTTACATATTAAATATTTTATTAATTTATTTTTTTCTAGCCATCCATTTGACTTTCTTTTTCCACCATACTTTCCTCTTCACTTATCCATGTCTTAGATAAAGTTTTTAGATTTTTCTAAAGTCTTGGTGGAGTAAATTTTCAAAAATTACACTTTTACCCTCGTAAAAGTGAGAATTTACATTTTTGTCCCAAAATCTGAAAAATTATCAATACACATATTTTTCACTCCTCATACTCATATCATACTTCTATTAATCATATTTGATCCAAATTCTCTCGAGAACTTAAATTTCGTCTTTGGATGGTAAAATTACGATTTTACCCCTATACTCCGAAAAGTACCGAAATTATATTATGTTCACTTTTCAACCTCAAATAACACTTTAATTGATCAATCTTAATCAAATGGCGCCAAAGTCTTTTAAAAATTCTCGTTTTATCCTTTAGTGGTAAAATTACCATTTTATCCTTATGCTCCAGAAATACCAAGAATTACAATTTTTCACTACTAAACCCCATATTATACTCCAAATAATCATGTTATACTTCAAATGATAAATCTTGGTCAAATGTAATCAAATTCTTTTATAGAAATCCCCATTTTGTCTTTAAATGATAAAACAACCGTTTTGTCCCTAATCGATCAATATTCTCGATTGACTGCAAACCGGACCTCGAACTCCGAATCACTATCTTAAGTAATCCCTGGACTGTGAAATTTTCTGTTTCACTCTTAAAATCCTTATTTGAACTCATTCGATGCTTAATCGACTTAATGATATCATTAGGGGCAATATTATCTTTTAACGATTTCTCGAACTTCCCAAATATTAAAACATTCTATTGAGCATGTAAATAACATCATAATTATTTTATAAAGCAGGGTTTGACAACACTACCCCCCTTTAAATAAAATTTTATCTTCAAAATTTCACTTATCGAACTCTAAGAGAAGATGGGGGTATCATCCTCAATTATTCCCACATGCTCAAAAGATTTATCTTTCATGTTTTTACATTACTTTGCATCCTTCTCGTATTCCAACATTAAATTGTCACTTACGACTTAAAATCATTTGGAATGAGAATTGCCATGATCTGGGGCTCATTGATCTTTCATCTTTTTTATTTTATTTTGTTTTGTTTTTGTTAAAAGAAAACTTCATTGGAAACTTAAAATTCCTTTTGCCTTTCAGGTGAATGGGTGCTAGTTGATTAATGTCTTGGTTTAGGGCTCATCAATCGATTTAATGTGAGCGATGTCTATAAGTGCCTCATCCACTAGGGGACAAGGACAGTAAACTTCGAGCTGCGGTCTGAAGGGCATCCAGTTTCTAAACAATCACCTCTTAGGGTATTTCACGAGTATGAGGTGATGGAAATCCCATAATAGGTCATACTAGTTATGCATTGATAGTTGAGTTTGTAAGGGAGTTTGTATGCGTATTGATAGTATAAGATGTAATTTTGGATAGTTTTATTGCATTGATAGTTTTGATTTTTAAATAAGTCGTAATAAATAATTAAAAAATTAAATTTTGTTTAAAAACATAAAAAATCTTTTAAATTTCATGAAAAATCTCTTAAAAACTTTAAATATGCTTAAAAGGATATAAAAAATACTTAAAAATCTAAGAAAAAAACTTTAAAAATGCTTCAAAAGACATAAAAATTTTTTTAAAATGATTTAAAAAATCTTTAAAATTATTATAATTCTTTAAAAATTACTTAAAAATCTTTAAAAATTCATAAAAAAACTTAAAAAAACTTTAAAAGACTTTAAAAATCTTTAAAAAATCTTTAAAATCCTTAAAATTCCTTGAAAACTCTTTAAAATGCATAAAATGACTGTAAACACCTTTAAACAAAGTCAAAAATACTTTAAAAAATCTTTAAAATCCTCAAAATTCATAATAAATAATGAACAAATTAAAAATCTTTTTAAAACATAAAAAATCTTTCAAATTTCATGAAAAATAACTTAAAAACTTTAAATATGCTTAAAAAGATCTTAAAAATCTATTAAAAAACCTTAAAAATGCTTTAAAAGAATTAAAAAAATTTTAAAAATACTTAAAAAATCTTTAAAATTTTTTGAAAACTTCTTAAATTTTTTTTCAAATCCATGAAAAAAACTTTGAAAATGCATCAAATGATTTCAAAAATCTTTAAAAAATGCTTTAAAAGACCTTAACATTCTTTAAAAACTTCTTAAAAATTCATTGAAATTCAGTAAAAAAATCTTTAAAATGCTTAAAATGACCTTAAACATTCTTAAAAAGAGCAAAAAAAAACTTGAAAAACTTTAAAAAATGTTTAAAATTCATAATAAAAATTAAAGAAATTTAAAATGCCTTAAAAACATCAAAAAATTTTCAAATTTCATGAAAAATCTCTAAAAAACTTTAAATATGCTTAAAAGGATATGAAAAATGCTAAAAAATTCATAAAGAAACCCTTAAAATGTTTCAAAAGACTTCAAAAATCTTTAAGAAATGTTTTAGAAAATTTTCAAAATCTTTAAAATTCCTTGAAAACACCTTAAAACACCTTAAAAATCTTTGAAAAAAACCCTAAAAATGTTTCAAAACACTTAAAAAATCTTTAAAAAATACTTTAAAAAACCTTAAAACTCTTTAAAATTCTTTCAAAACTTCTTAAAAATTTTTTGAAAATTACGAAAAAAAATTAAAAAATGCTTCAAAAGACTTAAAAAATCTTTAAAAAACCTTAAAATTTCTTTAAAACCCTTTAAAAATCTTTTGAAATTCATTAAAAAAATCTTAAAGAATGCTTAAAATGAGTTTAAACATCTTTAAAAAGACCCAAAAAAAACTTGAAAAAAACTTTAAAAATGTTTCAATTCGTAAAAAATATTTAAAAAAAATTAAAAATTTTTAATAAACATCAATTTTTTTGCAAATTTCATGAAAAGTCTTTGAAAAACCTTAAATATGCTTAAAAGGATGTTAAAAATACTTAAGAATCTTGAAAAAAACTTTAAAAATACCTCAAAAGACTTCAAAAATCTTAAAAAAATATTTTAAAAAACTTTCAAAATCCTTAAAATTCCTTGAAAGCTCTTGAAAAATCTTTTGAAATCCATAAAAGAAAAACATTAACAATATTGCAAAAGTCTTCAAAAATCTTTGAAATATGTTTTAAAAAACCTTGAAATTATATAAAATTCCTTAAAACCACTTAAAAATCCCTTGAAATCCATGAAAAAAACCATAAAAATGATGAAAATAACATTAAATATCCTTAAAAAGGATAACCTAAACTTGAAAAATCTTAAAAAATACTAAAAATTCATAATAAATAATTTAAAAAATCTCTAAAATTTCATGAAAAATCACTTAAAAGTCTTACATTTGCTTAAAAGATACTAAAAATGCATAAAATTCCACAAAAAAAGTCATTAAAATGCTTCAAAATACTTTAAAAATGTTTAAAACATGCGTCAAAAAACTTTAAAAATTCATAAAATTCCTTGAAAAATCTTTAAAAATTCTTTAAAACCAATGAAGAAAACCTTAAAAATTTTTCAAAAGACTTCAAAAATATTTTAAAAATGCTTCAAAAAACCTAAAAATTCCTTAAAGGTTCCTTTAAAAAATGATTAAAATAACCTGAAATATCTTTAAAAAGGGTAAAAAAAACTTGAAAAATCCTTAAAAAATACTTAAAATTCGTAATAAATAATTAAAAAAATTAAAATACCTTAAAAACATAAAAAAATCTTTCAAATTTTATGAAATATAACTTAAAAACCCTAAATATGTTTAAAAAGATCTTTAAAATGCTTAAAAATACTTGAAAAAAGCGTTAAAAATGTTTAAAAAATTTAAAAAATCCATAAAAGTTCTTGAAAAATCTTTAAAAAGCTTTTAAAATCCACAAAAAAAAAAACTTAAAATGCTTCAAAAGACTTAAAACTATTTAAAAAGATGCTTTTAAAAACCTTAAAATTCCTTAAAAACCCCTTAAAAATCCTTTGAAATTCATGAACAAAATCGTAAAAAAGATTAAAATAACCTCAAATATCCTTAAAAAGGGTCAAAACAAACTTGAAAAAGCCTTTAAAAATACTTAATATTCGTAATAAATAATTAAAAAAATTAAAATCTTTTAAACATATTGAAAATCTTGCAAATTTCATGAAAAATCACTTAAAAACCTTAAATATGCTTTTAAAAGATCTTAAAAATGCTTAAAAATACTTAAAATGCCTTAAAATTGCTTTAAAATACTTCAATAATATTTAAAAAATGTTTTAAAAACCTTTATGAATCCTTAAAAATTCTTGAAAATCCATAAAAAAAACCTTAAAATGCTTCAAAAGATTTAAAAATATTTAAAAACTACTTTCAAAAACCTTAAAATTCCTAAAAAAATTCTTAAAAATCCTTTGAAATCCATAAAAAATCATAAGAATGATTAAAATAACCTCAAATATCCTCAACAAGGGGAAAAAAAACTCGAAAAAACCTTAAAAAATACTTAAAATTCATAATAAATAATTAAAATATTAAAATATTTTAAACACATAAAAAAATCTTACAAATTTCATAAAAAATCACTTAAAAACCTTAAATATGCTTAAAAAATCTTTAAAATGCTTAAAAATCATTGAAAAAATCCTTTAAAATGGTTCAAAATACATCAAAAATCATTAAAAAATTCATCAAAAAACTTTAAAAATCCTTAAAATTCCTTGAATAATCCCTGAAAATCTTTTAAAATTAAAAAAAAAAACCTGATAACGCTTCAAAAGATTTCAACAATCTTTAAAAAATACGTAACTAAACTTTAAAAATCCATAAAATTCTTTAAAAACTCCGTAAAAATCCTTTGAAATCTATTAAAAAAAACTTTAAAATGCTTAAAATGACTTTAAACATACTTAAAAAGAACAAAAAAAAGCTGAAAAAAAACTTTTAAAAATGTTTACCACACGTAATAAATAATTAAAGAAATTTAAGATCTTTTAAAAACATGAAAGATCTTTAAAATCTCTCGAAGGATCCCTTAAAAACCTTATGTATCCATAAAAGGATATTAAAAATACTTAAAAATCCATAAAAAAAGGTTAAAAATTCTTCAAAATACTTAAAAGTCCATAAAAAATACATAAAAAAACTTTTAAAACCCTAAAAATTCCTTGAAAAATTCCTAAAAATCCTTTGAAATATATAAAGAAAACCTTAAAATGTTTCAAAAGACTTAAAAAATCTTTAAAAAATACTTTAAAAATATTAAAAATCCTTAAAATTTTATAAAAACTCCTTAAAAATCCGCTGAAATCTATTAAAAAATTTAAAAAATGCTTAAAATAACCCTAAACATCCTAAAAAAGAGTAAAAAAAAACTTGAAAAAACCTTTAAAAATGCTTAAAATTCATAATAAATTATAAAAAAATTTAAAATCCTTTAAAAACATAAAAAGTTTTTTCAAATTTTATGAAAAACCTCTTAAAAACCCTAAATATGCTTAAAAGGATATTAACAATGCCTTTAAAATGGTTCAAAATACATCAAAAATCTTTAAAAAATGCTTAAAAAACCTTTAAAAACCCTTAAAATTCATTGAAAAATCTTTGTAACTCCTTTGAAATCCATAAAAAAGACTTTAAAATACTTAAAAAGATTTAAAAATATTTAAAAAATACTTTAAAAACCTAAAAATTTCCTAAAATTCCTGTAAAACTCGTTAAAAATTCCTTTCAAATCCTTGAAAAAAACCCAAAAAATGAAAAAAAAAAGCTTAAATATCTTTAAAATGGCAAAAAAAACTTGAAAAAGCCTTTAAAAGTACTTAAAATTCGTAATAAATAATAAAAAAAATTAAAATGCTTTAAAAACATAAAAAATCTTTCAAATTTCATGAAAAATCACTTAAAAACCTTAAATATGTTTAAAATGATACTAAAAATCCTTAAAAATCTATGAAAAGAGCCATTAAAAAGCTTGAAAATACTTAAAAAATGTTTAAAAAATGTTTTAAAATTCCTTGAAAAAGCCTAAAAATCTTTTGAAATCAATAAGAAAACTTTAAAAATGCATCGAAAGACTTCAAAAATCCTTTCTTAAAATTCCTTAAAAACTCCTTGAAAATCCTTTTAAATATATGAAAAAAACCTTTAAAATACTTAAAATGACCTTAAAAAGAGCTAAAAAAACTTAAAAAACTCTAAAAAATGATTAAAATTTATAATAAATAATTAAAGAACTTTAAAATACTTTGAAAACATCAAAAGTCCTTCAAATTTCATGAAAAATCTCTTAAAAAACTTATATATGCATAAAAGAATCTTAAAAATACTTAAAAACCATGAAACAAGCCTTAAAAATGCTTCAAATTCTTTACAAATCGTTAAAAATGTTTCAAGCAATGCTTTAAATTTCTTGAAAAATCCATAAGAATCCTTTGAAATCAAGGAAGAAAACCTTAAATCTTAAAAAGACTTCAAACATCTTTAAAAAATACTTTAGAAAACCTAAAAATTCGTTAAAATTTCTTTAAAACTTGTTAAAAATTCCTTTCAAATCCATGAAAAAAACCTTAAAAAATTATTAAAATAACCTTAAATATCTTTAGAAAGGGCCAAAAAAGCTTGAATAATCCTTAAAAAATACTTAAAAACATAAAAAAAGCTTTAAAAGATGCTTTAAAAAACTTAAAATTTCCTTAAAATTTCTTTAAAAATTCTTAAAAATCCTTTGAAATCAATGAAGAAAATCTTAAAAATACTTTATAAGACCTAAAACATCTTTTAAAAAAATGCTTTAAAAAATCTCACAATTTCATAAAAATCCTTTGAAATCCTTGAAAACAACTTTAAAATCTTTTAAAAAGGTTTCAAAAAATCTTTAAAATCTTTAAAATTCGTTGAAAAATCCATAAAATTCCTTGAAAAATCTATAAAAATCCTTTGAAACCAACAAAAAAAACTTTAGAAATGCTTCAAAAGATTTCAAACATCTTTAAAAAATGCTTTGAAAAACCTAAAAAATAATTAAAATTCCTTTAAAACTCGTTAAAAATCTTTGAAAATCCATTAAAAAATATTAAAAATGCTGAAAATGACCTTAAACATCCTTTAAAATAGCAAAAAAAAGCTTGAAAAAACCTTAAAAAATACTTTAAATTCATAATAAATAATTAAAAATTTTAAAATCTTTTTTAAGACATAAAAATGCTTAAAAATTCATAAAAAAGCTTTAAAAATGTTTCAAAAAACTTCAAAAATTTTTACAAAATGCTCCAAAAAACATTAAAAATTCTTAAAGTTCGTTGAAAAATCCTTAAAAACCCTTTGAAATATATGAAAGAAACCTTAAAATGGTTCAAAAGATTTCAAAAATCTTTAAAAAATGCATTTAAAAATCCTAAAATTCTTTAAAATTCCCTAAAAGCTCCCTAAAAATCCTTTGAAATCCATGAAATAAATCTTTCAAATTCCTTGAAAAATCTCCTAAAAACCTTAAATATATTGAAAATGATCTTAAAAATGCTTAAAAATCTATTAAAAATTCTTTTTTAATGTTTTAAAAGACTTCAAAAACCTTGAAAAGATGCTTTTAAAAATCTTTAAAAAATCTTTAAAATACTTTGAAAACACCTTAAAAATCATTTGAAATCCATAAAAAAATCTCAAATATGTTTAAAATGACCTTAAATATCTTTAAAAAGATCCTAAAAATCTTTAAAAAAAAATCTTTAAAATTCGTAATAAATAATTTTTAAAAATTAAAAATCCCTTCAAAATATAAAAAATCTTTCTAATTCCTTGAAAAAATATTTAAAAACCTTAAATATCTTAAAATGCATCTTAAAAATGTTTAAAATTTTATGAAAATAAATATTAAAAATACTTAAAAAGATTTTAAAAATCTTTTAAAGAGGGAATTTAATGTGAAAATAGGGCTAATTGCTAATGAGTGGGTGGATCTTCAATGAAAATTAATTTTTAATGTGGTAACCTTAAACTATGATGTCTTTTCATTGTATGAAATATGAATTTTTTTAGAGGGGCGTCAATTGAAGCATGTATGCAGTTAATTCAACAACATAAATGTTAAGATATGGGGAAGATTACATTAACATTTTGTATTTGAAAATGGCAAAGCACAAAGGATGTGGTATGTGCGTGTACATATATTTATGGAAATTAATAATTTTGAGAGTGTAGGGAGGAAAATAAAGAAAAAAACAAAATTATTTAATAAGAGAGGAAAACTGTTAAGCCCAACCCTAAATTATCTGACATGACATTTATATATGTGACATCATGTCTGCATATTTGAATAGCCCGGTAGAGTTGGTAAAAGCCGGTATTGTACTTAAAAGTACAAATAAGTTGATTTATGCCTCGAACTAATAAAATAGGAATTTTAAAGTGAAATAAAAAATTTCACAGTTCAGGGATTACTTGAAATATTAATTCGGAGTTCGAAGGCCAATTTGGAGTTAATCAGGAAAATTGACTGATTAGGGATAAAACGAGCATTTTTCATATTTAGGACAAAATGGGGATTTTTAATAAAGATTTTGATTTCAAATGATCAAGAATAATTATATCAAATATAATATGATTATTGGAGTATAGAAGGAATTTTAGCAGTGAAAAATTATAATTCTTGATATTTTTGAGATATAAGGATAAAATGATAATTTTACCATTAAAGGACAAAACAGAAATTTTTAGAAAAGATTTTGACTCCATATGATTAAGATTGATCAATTAAAGTGTTATTTGAGGTTGAAAAGTAAAAATAATATAATTTCGGTACATTTCGGAGTATAGAGGTAAAATCGTAATTTTTCACTCCAAGGCAAATCGGTCAAGACCAAGGGATTTTGTTTAACTAGGGCATGGACAAGACCAAGGGATTTTGTTTAACTAGGGTATGGACAAATATGAAATTTATTTGTGGTGGAAAAATTGGAATAAAAAGTGAAAAAGTTAAAAAAAAAAGACTAATGGCATTTTGCCATGTGGAAAGCCATTTATTTTATGATTAAACTAATAAAATCAGCCTATAACCCTCACATTCTCCCACCAAATTTGGCACAAACCTGCAGCAAAGGAAAACTAAAGAGAAAATGGAGAAAAACAAGAAAAACAAGCCAAAAATCAAGGAAAATTTAAGTTTTTTCAAGATTCAAGTCAAACAAAAGTAATATTTCTTTAGATTTACTCAAACCCTAGCTTACCCATGCTTTAGCTTTCATTTTTCATGGCTGAATGATGAGGAATCATGCTGAATTCATTGAGGCCAAATGGGTATGAGAGAGATTTAATAATGGGAATTGTGTGATTTTTAGTTATGTTGTTGTTTGATGATAGTTAAGCATAGTTATGAACAAAAATCTAAGAAAAACATTCAATATCTCTAGGATTCTTTGTTGGCTGAACCATGTGGGTTGAATATCAAGGAGGAATTGTTTGAATTTCAAGGAAAATGGATTGGAAAAATAAAAGATTAAGTGAAAAATGTGACTAGGAAAAATTACAGTGTTAGTACACCGTAATGTCTGAAATTTTATGTGAAGAAATTGGAGGATTTCGAAGCTGAAATTAAGTTAATTGATATGTGAATAGTGAATTAAGGTTTTAAAAGAGAAATGGATCAATTTGGAAGTGATTTGGACATAATTGTCAATTAATCGGGCAATTGGTGGAAATTAGTCAATACCGCGTTTTAGCGAAATTCGGACGCGTTTTGCATTTGCATATCATACATTAGTCATTTAAATTAGTTTATATCAATTTAGAGACGAATTAGTAAATTCATCGATTTTATTATTTGTCAAGGTGGTGAGATGTCTGGAAAAGGCAAGGAGATCGCTCCTGAGGATCACTAGCGCGAGTGCATCCGAAAATTCAGATTTTCAAAAGTAGTGAGTGAACATATTATCACTTAAAATATCTGAAGTGATTTATGTCTATTTCTGGTGAATTTTATGAAAATTGGATTTTCCTGGTAAAATTATATATTTTAAAAATAATAGATTTAAATAAAATCATTTCATAAATTGTATGAAAATCTGTTGTGATTTTGGAAAATAGAGTACTGGGAGACCACTATTTATTACATGATAAATTGTATTTTTAAATCAATTTGGCTTATGAAATGTGGTATGATTGGCTGCTGGTTTATTGTGTTGAAATCTATGTGAACTGCTATTTGCCGTGCAGGCTGGTTAGTAATAAAATAGCCTAGTCATGCTATTAAAATTTTATTGATTGGTGGATTGATATCTGCTACAGTAGATGAGTTTCCGTGGACCGGCCTAATTAAAGGTGGCACGGTAAAACCCCTATATATACCGATATCTTAGTTGTAGAGGCGTACAAGATTATTTAATTTTCCTGAGATATGACAGAGTCACTTCACGCAAACCACCACGTGAAGACGAACTCAGCCAACGCCAAGGATTGGCCATATTTTTAGTAAAATTATAAATTTGAATGACCTTAGCGGACTCTGTTAGATGCCTCGACCAAGGTATCCCCGAGTATGTATTTCATGACGCGAGCCACGATTTTGATAAATTATAAGCCTTATTATTATAATTATTATCATATTCATTACTATGCGAGTACATTAAAATTACTCACACTGATTTAAATATGGTTTCATGTTATGAAACCCTTGATATAAAAAGATTTTCTTTATCTCCTATTACTTGTCTTTAAATATTTTAGAAGGTATTTATTTGCTCACTGAGTTGTGTAAACTCACCACTTTCCCTTCTAATATTTCAGGATCGGACTTGTTGTAGATAGTCGTGTTTGCTGAGAACGATAGTTGACCTTGCAACTTCATCTACAGTAGGTTTCTGTCTTCTTTACTTATGTTTATTTTGGGCCCACGAGTTATTGTAAATATACTTATGTACTTTGCTTATTTGTAATTCAGAGTGTAAAATTTTATTTTGTGTTGACGCTATAAAACTTATTTACTAAGTACTCTGTAAATATTATTTTATAAGAAATTACTGTATTTTATTAAATATTTTTATTGTATTTATATCCGATGATTTCTATTTCATTTAAAATATATGTTCCCATGTATTTGCAACGAAATTACTGAAATTTGAAATTTTTGATAAAATGACGAAAATGCCCATGTGAGTCGAGAATTGTTTTCTGGTCATTTTGGCTTGAAAGTGGCTAGTAATTATTTAAATTATGACTTTTGAAAATCGACGCTCACAAGAGGGGTAAGAAAACTGATACGATAGCCTTGCGGGGTTTCGGTCGTTATTCGGGGTATGAATACCTATCGAGACGTTGCAGCGGTTGTCGCGGGCCCATGGAAAGTTTTGGGTCGTGACAAAAACAAATTGAATTTTGTTTAAAAAAAGTGGGTGATTGTATTAATATTATTGATTGACATATACTTTTAATTTTGTCATCTTGTTGTGAATAATTGACAAAAATGAATTTGACGTATAGAAGACATGCTAAGTGATGATTGTTTCACATTCATTCTGCTTATCATATGGTAGCAGAGTACACAATAATAAGTATTGATGGCCTGGTGGGGCCACAATGATTTGGTTGAATGGAATCATGGTATTTGATATTGCAAAAATTGAAACTTGAGGATTTGATGTAAAGACATACCAAGATGTAAGGTGTTGATGTTATTTACTTTAATTTTAGTGTAGATCACTTCATACAGCAGGCAAAGAAAGAAAAAAAAAGTAGTCAAGTTTTCGAGAGAGAATGGGGCATTTTTGACAGATGACATCAACGATAGCAGATTTAATCCACCCTTCCATTGTTGCCCCGATCTTGAGTGGGCATATGAGGAGATGAAGCATCTTGAAAGACACAATTTATCAATAAGGGAGACATCTTACAGATCTAGTGCTTTTAAGGCCTAAACCTTAAACTATTGGCTAAGGTAAGCTTTAGCCTGTACTTGGTATTTGCTGAGTTGATTATAGAAAGACCCTAAACCGCTTAGGACACTAATAAAACAGTTGACATGGTTTTGATGCTTACGTGACCCTGTGGAATTATATTGTTAGAATTGAATAATTTTGTGTTCGTCAAGACAAAAATGTAGGAAATACAAGCATAATATTTTTTATTACACAATGTAATTCGTACTCATTTTATTAAATGTAATTCATATTCATTTTAATAAATTTATTATATAAATTATGTAATTTCTAAATAAGTATTTTTAATATATTTAATTTTTCTCAATCTTTTTATTTTACAATTATAGTCATAAATTGTGTAATATGTTTCAGTAAACTTTTTATGTGCTAGAATTGAAAAAGTTAGAAGCCGACCTTAAACATGGACAAGTAACTTGAAGGCAGAGAAAGTAGGATAACGTTATTGAAAGTTGGATGGAAGGACACAGACATAGATTACGTATGTTTAATTAGACATATGATTTAGTAAAAACACAAAGACCCTTTTAAAAAACTTTGGTATTAAATCTAAACAGTAATATTTTTGCACAGGATGAATGTTTGTTTCAGATAATTTGAGAACAACAAAAATACATTCGAAATAAGAAAGGCAATTTCCTCTTTGTTTTGAGATCCATAATTTTAGCATGTTTTTGCAGATTATGTAAAGCATAATAAATTAATTATTATTAGAATAAGGGCACAATGCTACTCTTTAGTTCAAAACGCAACGTATAGGTCAGCCCGAAGGGAGTAAGTTAGCTATGTTTTTGGGCATGGGACTCGATGTTAAATTATTATATAGTTTTAACAGTTATTTATCCGAGAGGAAAGACTGGTCTAACGTTGCTGAAGGATTGGGCTTGTAGACCAATATCCTTCGACAGGTCACGGCCTCCGTCATTAATCTGACGTTTTTGGATGTCTTTTTCAAAGGGAAAGGTTAGGCTCTGCAGATCCATGGATATACGATGTCATTATGGCTGAACATCTCGAACTTGCTGAGGACTGCTTCACACAGCCAGAGAGTGCGAAAGGCGAGGTAAGCAGACGGCTGTGATGAACTGAAAGCAGTTCGCAACGATGAAGTGACAGAGATGAAGAGGAAACCCACTAAAGTGCCCTGTTGAAGTCGATCGAAAGGGAAAGGTCAAACCCATGCGCGATTTTAGCAGCAATGAGAGGTATGGAAATTATACTCAGACTTTATTAATTTTGCAATACCCACCAAACATTAAATCCGCTAAGTTGCCTTAACGCCAAAATTTTTTCTTTTTGTACTTGTGGTGGGGAGGTCAATTTTCTTACGGAGCTCTGTGTCGCATCACCGCCATTTTTAATGTCCTTTGGTAGATCGTCTCTCTCCTATCACATTAATCTCTCCTTACTCACCTGATCACCACTTATCTTGTTTCTCTTTACGTGTGGTAAAGGAGTTGTGATCGAATTTACATGTTAAAAATATTGAGAAATGATTGTATGCATGCTAATTGTGCCCAGCTGCTTTCCACTTCTCGGATCAATTATATATAAGTGTGAAAGAAATAAACTTTCACTGTTGAACCGGCTGCTATATTTCTTGTTTGATTTTTTGCTTGTTTTTTGTCCTCGTCTAAGCTCATCGGTTGATATGGGCAGAGCCCATGCAAAATGCCGTAACACCATTCGTTATCTGTTTCTTGACACCTAACTATTTTCCCCTGGCCTTTTTAATTTCTGGAACGAATCAAGCTCAGTTACAGAGGCTTCTAAGTGATTGACATTATTACTCCCCTCTATCTGATAGGCTTAAGAGTAGAAAAAGTGTTTGGCGGTGCAGCTGAGGCTGATACAGGAGCCTGTCCCCTATTCCCCATGCTAAAACGATCCGTTCACTTCGAACACTGCGTCTTCCACCTCGAGCCTTCCCCCTTGTCCACCTCCAAGTCACTTCACTGACGTTTCACATCCATTGCACGGTATCTTTCCCTAAAATTTCCCGCGAAAAATATCGTGTAATGGGAATTTGAGGGCAGCTGTTTTCTATTCCCTATATAAGGCGTGTTTTGGTTTGAGAGTGGAACGATGTTTGTTTTTGATTTAGCGGGTTGAATTTAAGTTTGTGTAACGTTTCTTCTTGCCTTGTTAGCTAAAGTGATGTTGTGTTTGTTCCCGATGTGTTTTCTCTGTTAGCTATAGTGATATTGTGTTTTCCTTGTTGGTAAAAAGCTTTGAGATAATGAGGTTATCGGTTTGTGTTCTTATTAGTTAATTTACTTGCTTGAGTATTGTAAGAGATCTGGTTTGTTGGTTGGAGCAATGATGTTCTGGTTATGAGCAGTGTTTTCTGGGTTAACTGATTTGGTTTCTTGCTATGTTTTGCGGTAATGATGTCTGTTGGGTATGAGATTCTGGCTGTGCATGAGAAACGAATGTTTATTGGTTTTTTCGTCCTGTTGGTATTGTCAAGTCAAGAACCCTTTTTGGGTTGATAGGGTATGTTTTTGTTTTCTTGTATATGTTATGCTGATATGTCTTTTATGCGTTTGGCAGTTTTGGGTTCGTTAAGCTTAAGAAGTTTAGTTTGATATGGTGGCTCTACCAAAATATCTTTGAGAATGATGTGTTGCGGTATATTGCTTAGTTTCTTTGCCGAAGATGGTGTTGGAGATGCATTTTTTTCGTCTGTTTTGGCTTTCTTAAGAGAATATACACTATTTTTTGTGGTGAGAATGGAGGTGTCATTGGAGAAGAGACGTAGAAGAGGTTAGAAACGGTGATGTTGGTTGTATTACTTTAACACTAGCAGGGATTTTGTTAGGAAGTATGACTGCTTGTACTCGTTTGACATAGTGAGGAAGATACTCATTTAACACGCAACATATTTTTTCTGATCCTACAGCATTTTTTGTTTTATTTCATGGCGTATGGAAAGTAAACATGAAAAATGCGATATAGTTTCGTGTGACATTTATCTGAGAGTGGAATATTTGGTGGCGTGATTTTTGAACTTCTACCATGTGTTTCATTTTTCATGTTTTCGTTGCCTTTCGATTTGTTTATCAGAATGGATGGCTTGTCATTGTTTGAAATTCTGTCTGCTGTTGATGTTTTGAATTTTTACGTTTTGAGGTGTGTTTCTTAGCTGGTTAAATTTTGCTGGGTGTGTTTATGTTCTTGTACCCTGTTTTAGTGCCTTTAAAATTGCAGAGTATTATTGATGTTTTCCTGTGACAGGATGAACATTATCTGGGTGAGTTTGACTCTCAATTTTTTAAAGTTTTGTTTGCAATTAATTAAAGCTACTGCTGTTATTTTTTTCCAGAAGTATGATATCTTATTTTTTACGTACAGTCTGAAGCAACTGAGAAGCAGACAAATCATGTAAAGCAAAAAAACGAATGTTTTTATTAACCAGGTGGAAGGTTGAAATACACCACAGCTAAGTTGTAAGTTCTTTGTTTTTTAATATAATTTTAAATCATTTGCACATTGTGAAGTATGGTTTTGCTATATATCCATGTTGTGACTTGTTGAGAAATTTGCCAATGATTTTATTGCAATTTTAATTCACATGCACTATAGATAAAGGAAGAACGTGACCAACATCATAATTAGCTATAAATATAAGCAGACTAAATCAAAATAATTTTAAGTTTTGTATTGGATATAATAAACTAGGATGTTGAAAAATAATATTAATTGATGATAATTTATATAATAAATTAGGGTTCCTTAATTATAATATTATGAATAGATATGATAATGATAATAAGTAAAAAAAATTATTTAGCTAATGAATTATTGGATTAGAAACAGATTATCAATAATAGCTTTTTAGAATTAGTACTTAAAACATAGAATTGAGAGAAAATAATATTAGAATAAGAAGTAATGGCACTTGAAAGGAATAACATTAGAATAAGTACTAAAAAATATAAATATTTAAAAGAACCTAAAAAGAAATAAAATTTATAAAATAAAGTAAAAATTAATTTCATAGTGAGGGGTTTGAATCAAAGGATTTCTTATGACAGTTTGAAGACCGTAAAATCACAATAATTAATAATATTTTAAAAGTTAGGAGTATTAGTACTTGCAAAGTATCTAAATTATCTAAATTAAAAGTTAAGGACATTAGAAATTAGTATTCATTGTGTATTATGTATATATTAATAGTAATTGACCAAAGTATCTAAATTTTGAAAAGTAAGAAAAATAATATAAGAATTAATAGTTAGTAATAGTGAATATAAATATTTAAAAATAAAATTAGAAGAGAGTCTAAGGGTCTCCAAAGACTCTTTTCATGAGGGAATTTCTAAGGTCCTTAGATTGACAGATGTTAGGATGTTTAACTTAATAACTATCATAAGAAATTGTTTCGAAATAAAGTAGAATTAAAGAAGTCAAGTAAGAATAAGGGATTAGTAGCAAATTAAAAAAACCCCAAGAAGTGGTTATTAGTAGAGAATAAAGCAAAATACCAAGAACCAGAAAATCCTAAAATTCAAATATTAGGAAATAGAGAAACTAATAATTTTTTAATAGTTATAAATAATTTGTATATTGAAAATTAGTAAAATTAATAATAATTGTTAACAATGTAGATAGTAAAATATAGTATTAGGAAGAGTTTAATAGTACTTTATTAGAAGAAAAATAGAAAATGTAATAATAATGAATATAAAATTAAAAAGATTCAAGGGAAAGAAAGAAATAAAATCGAATTAAGGATTAATAATCCGTCATCTCAAGCAAACAAACGCACGAATCTTTTAACATTTATTACCAACATTTAACAAGTCTTAAAAAATGAACCTTGGCTGTCAAACACATACGGGATTTTATTGAGCCAATTGGAGGTCTTTTTATCAGACCTCTTATTGTAAAAGACAAAAAAAGGCCTTTAATTATGCAAGTCTTAAATTATAAAGGGTTTTAGGGCTTTGAGGCCTTTTAATGAGAAGGGTCTTTTTTTTAAGGCCTTACTTGACAAAGCTTAGTCTTTGATAAGGTTTTGTTGTTATGGTTTTTTGTCATCAAGACTTTTTAGTAAGGAATGGTATTTTCTCGTTTTTATTTAGGTAGATAACTTAAACTTAGTGTTATTATATAATCTTAAACCATTTAAGTTAATTTTTAAATGTATAGCTTAAACCTTTCGAAAACAGAAGAACTTTAACCAAGTGTAATAAAAAATGAAAAATTTTTAAAATTAAGAATTTAAAGAACTTAAAATATTAAATATTTTGGGAAATCAGAAGAAG
>CP142135.1:33310000-33312500 GCA_036013995.1 Theobroma grandiflorum
GGGTTTAGGGTTTAGGGTTTAGGGTTTAGGGTTTAGGGTTTAGGGTTTAGGGTTTAGGGTTTAGGGTTTAGGGTTTAGGGTTTAGGGTTTAGGGTTTAGGGTTTAGGGTTTAGGGTTTAGGGTTTAGGGTTTAGGGTTTAGGGTTTAGGGTTTAGGGTTTAGGGTTTAGGGTTTAGGGTTTAGGGTTTAGGGTTTAGGGTTTAGGGTTTAGGGTTTAGGGTTTAGGGTTTAGGGTTTAGGGTTTAGGGTTTAGGGTTTAGGGTTTAGGGTTTAGGGTTTAGGGTTTAGGGTTTAGGGTTTAGGGTTTAGGGTTTAGGGTTTAGGGTTTAGGGTTTAGGGTTTAGGGTTTAGGGTTTAGGGTTTAGGGTTTAGGGTTTAGGGTTTAGGGTTTAGGGTTTAGGGTTTAGGGTTTAGGGTTTAGGGTTTAGGGTTTAGGGTTTAGGGTTTAGGGTTTAGGGTTTAGGGTTTAGGGTTTAGGGTTTAGGGTTTAGGGTTTAGGGTTTAGGGTTTAGGGTTTAGGGTTTAGGGTTTAGGGTTTAGGGTTTAGGGTTTAGGGTTTAGGGTTTAGGGTTTAGGGTTTAGGGTTTAGGGTTTAGGGTTTAGGGTTTAGGGTTTAGGGTTTAGGGTTTAGGGTTTAGGGTTTAGGGTTTAGGGTTTAGGGTTTAGGGTTTAGGGTTTAGGGTTTAGGGTTTAGGGTTTAGGGTTTAGGGTTTAGGGTTTAGGGTTTAGGGTTTAGGGTTTAGGGTTTAGGGTTTAGGGTTTAGGGTTTAGGGTTTAGGGTTTAGGGTTTAGGGTTTAGGGTTTAGGGTTTAGGGTTTAGGGTTTAGGGTTTAGGGTTTAGGGTTTAGGGTTTAGGGTTTAGGGTTTAGGGTTTAGGGTTTAGGGTTTAGGGTTTAGGGTTTAGGGTTTAGGGTTTAGGGTTTAGGGTTTAGGGTTTAGGGTTTAGGGTTTAGGGTTTAGGGTTTAGGGTTTAGGGTTTAGGGTTTAGGGTTTAGGGTTTAGGGTTTAGGGTTTAGGGTTTAGGGTTTAGGGTTTAGGGTTTAGGGTTTAGGGTTTAGGGTTTAGGGTTTAGGGTTTAGGGTTTAGGGTTTAGGGTTTAGGGTTTAGGGTTTAGGGTTTAGGGTTTAGGGTTTAGGGTTTAGGGTTTAGGGTTTAGGGTTTAGGGTTTAGGGTTTAGGGTTTAGGGTTTAGGGTTTAGGGTTTAGGGTTTAGGGTTTAGGGTTTAGGGTTTAGGGTTTAGGGTTTAGGGTTTAGGGTTTAGGGTTTAGGGTTTAGGGTTTAGGGTTTAGGGTTTAGGGTTTAGGGTTTAGGGTTTAGGGTTTAGGGTTTAGGGTTTAGGGTTTAGGGTTTAGGGTTTAGGGTTTAGGGTTTAGGGTTTAGGGTTTAGGGTTTAGGGTTTAGGGTTTAGGGTTTAGGGTTTAGGGTTTAGGGTTTAGGGTTTAGGGTTTAGGGTTTAGGGTTTAGGGTTTAGGGTTTAGGGTTTAGGGTTTAGGGTTTAGGGTTTAGGGTTTAGGGTTTAGGGTTTAGGGTTTAGGGTTTAGGGTTTAGGGTTTAGGGTTTAGGGTTTAGGGTTTAGGGTTTAGGGTTTAGGGTTTAGGGTTTAGGGTTTAGGGTTTAGGGTTTAGGGTTTAGGGTTTAGGGTTTAGGGTTTAGGGTTTAGGGTTTAGGGTTTAGGGTTTAGGGTTTAGGGTTTAGGGTTTAGGGTTTAGGGTTTAGGGTTTAGGGTTTAGGGTTTAGGGTTTAGGGTTTAGGGTTTAGGGTTTAGGGTTTAGGGTTTAGGGTTTAGGGTTTAGGGTTTAGGGTTTAGGGTTTAGGGTTTAGGGTTTAGGGTTTAGGGTTTAGGGTTTAGGGTTTAGGGTTTAGGGTTTAGGGTTTAGGGTTTAGGGTTTAGGGTTTAGGGTTTAGGGTTTAGGGTTTAGGGTTTAGGGTTTAGGGTTTAGGGTTTAGGGTTTAGGGTTTAGGGTTTAGGGTTTAGGGTTTAGGGTTTAGGGTTTAGGGTTTAGGGTTTAGGGTTTAGGGTTTAGGGTTTAGGGTTTAGGGTTTAGGGTTTAGGGTTTAGGGTTTAGGGTTTAGGGTTTAGGGTTTAGGGTTTAGGGTTTAGGGTTTAGGGTTTAGGGTTTAGGGTTTAGGGTTTAGGGTTTAGGGTTTAGGGTTTAGGGTTTAGGGTTTAGGGTTTAGGGTTTAGGGTTTAGGGTTTAGGGTTTAGGGTTTAGGGTTTAGGGTTTAGGGTTTAGGGTTTAGGGTTTAGGGTTTAGGGTTTAGGGTTTAGGGTTTAGGGTTTAGGGTTTAGGGTTTAGGGTTTAGGGTTTAGGGTTTAGGGTTTAGGGTTTAGGGTTTAGGGTTTAGGGTTTAGGGTTTAGGGTTTAGGGTTTAGGGTTTAGGGTTTAGGGTTTAGGGTTTAGGGTTTAGGGTTTAGGGTTTAGGGTTTAGGGTTTAGGGTTTAGGGTTTAGGGTTTAGGGTTTAGGGTTTAGGGTTTAGGGTTTAGGGTTTAGGGTTTAG